>CM028380.1:41232099-41344386 GCA_013146195.2 Codonopsis lanceolata
GCGTGGGAATCCCTTAGCGACAAGCGTCAAAATTTTGGAGCACGGGGGGATATGCCAAAATCCTTAACAAGGCGGGCCCAATGAGCGAGTGGTCGGACCCACGAAGTCATCCCTCAGCCACGGGATTGTTTCTTCACTCGCAGACGAAGATACAAACTTGCTTTTCCCCTTCAATTTTTCCCGAGGAAGGCAGGCGATCCTTTCCTCTACGACTTTGCTCATCCTCACCAAAGGCATCCACTGATTAATTGTCGTTTTCGTTGGGGAGGGACAGGAGCACTCTCAACGGAGGCGGGCTGCACAGCAGAAGCAACAACTACGGGCTCAGAAACTTTCTTGGCTGGGGCTGGGGGCTTACTTCTTCCCTGGGGGTTGACCCTAGCTGGAGCTCGGAGGCGTTGTAGGAGCAGCAGCCAGGGCCGAGGCCAGCTCGTGGGTTGGCGGCGGATAGGCCTTGTTGGGGTCGGCCTTTGCATCCTTTAAAATTTGGCGACGAGTAACCCTTTGGTCTTGCCTCGCCGACTTCCCCGTGAGTGCATCTATATCGATCATATCTGAAACGAATAAAAGAATTAGTTAGCGAGCAGATCTATCAAGGCTTCGGAAATTAAAGTTAAAAAAAAAAAAAGAGAGCGACAATAAAGCAACGTTTTATACTTCCACGCAAGGTTGAATATGTTGTCTTTCACCGAGGCGGTCCATTGAACTTATTACCTCATGCATAGACCATCCGGGGTATTGGATGTACTCGGGCACTTCACATCGAACAACTAACTCTTTAAATCTCTTGGTCGTCATTCCGACCATCCTCAACAGAGTTTCGTCACAACTTATGGATTCAATCAAATGCAGGCGAGGCCCCGTCCCTCTTACTCAGAAAATCCTTGATAGCCGAAATTACGCATTCCTCGTACTAGATCCCGAAGTCCCAGTAGGGGAGAATGACTTAACCTCTTCATTAGAAAGGCGAGGTGCGGAGAATTCCACCCATATCTCTCTCCACCCAGACCTTCCGTCCCGATTGACTGTCTTCCCGGGAGGTCCGCGAACGATTTATTCCTCGATTATGATGTTTGCATTGAAGGCGCTTGAGGGATTTGGTCACCGAAATAGGTTTTGAAGAGGCGAGTCGGTTCAAACCCGAGCACGATGGGACAGAGATCAGTATCGAGCGAGGTTCAAGGAGAGATCGAGGGTGAGCACCCGCTTCTTAGAAGCTCGCTGAGAAAAGAGTCGAGAGGCAATGGATGACCTCAAAAAACGAAATATATAAACCTACTTCTATCTGTCCCGCCTCGGCTGGTCCCGTACTAATCACATTGTTGGGGGCGGATCCCCGGAATATTTTCGGCGATGGTGTATTCCTTGTCCCGTTCTCTACACGCTCGGGGATAAATATTATTCCTCCATTCCCTCGGGGTTACTGTGCGAGGGCATCATCGGCCTCATGGGAAACTTCTTCAGCCCCAGGCGGCGGTGAAGAGCTTTCCCTGGTTTCGGCGATTTGGGGCCTGTTTGCCTCAACTATATCCTTGGCGATTGTCTCCGGTAGTATTGATTAAAGGTACCGAGGGCCTTGGTTGTGTCCGAGCATACCCGCATAGGTGCCCCAGCCGGAATATCCTTGCTGGCATACTCTTCGTCAGAAAGGGTGGGCAGATCCTCCATGCGGTAACCGCCGGCGGCAAGCGATGCTTAAGCAGCTCGACCAATCTACCAGCGACCAAACGCCGGTTGTCTGATATAATCTCTTAGTCGATTGGAGATCGAGCATATCGCGCTCAGGGCTTACGTGTTTAGTCCTCATACTTCTTTGAAAAGCCGATCGAGGCTGGGCGAAGATGAGAAAGAGGTTTCAAGGGGCAAAACAGAAAGAGCGGATCTGGGGTTCATAAAAACCTAACCACTAGAACCCTAACAGATTGGCGACTAAAATGAGAGAAGAATGAGTACACATTATAATGGACTTAGAAGAAACAAGCGAGCAAGGAAAAGGAAAGGTTGGGCGAGGGGCCAGGGAAGAGTGGCAGACACCAAGGAATGAGTTCGGGTGTATCGGGAAAAGGCTTGAGAGTCATAGGAAAAAAGCGCAAAACCGAGAGCGCTCAAAACAGGTTAAAAACCCACGAAATTCGTATCAAAAGGAAGAGGAAGAAATGGCGAACCTGGAAACTAGGATTTTAGAACAAAGGAACGGCTGGAATTGTCAAAAAAGTGAGCGAGGAAGAGTTTTTAGCTTTAGAGTTAGAAAGAAGTGAAGAGTGTAGAAGAAGAGTGAAGTGAAAAAACCGGGAAAATCGTGCTTTTATATCAACCCGTGTGCCGGGTCGACCGACAAAAACACGCGGATCACTTTGGAAACCATCGCTAATCGACACGTGGCGAAAAAACGCTTGTGCGAAATGGCTAAACCGACGGCGTTTGATATTTGGGCGCCGTCATATTTTCGAGAAAATTACGAATCATTACCCGACTCACTCCTCGAAAAGGTGCATTTAATGCATACGGATCAATTTCCAAAGGAAAATTCCACTAATTACTCCTTCATGCATCCTCGGTATCAAAGTGATCGGACACGAAAGAAAAAGCACCAAAGCGAGCAAAGCAAGTTAGCGACCACAAATAGAAATGAACAAAGAGCCGAGGAAGCCTAGCGAAGATCAGAGGCAGACAAATCGTGCATAAAATTTGACTAAACTTTCCAAGCTAAGGATAAATCCTCGCACTTGGAAACTGGGGGCTATTGATGGGACCCGCACGGTCCCCCTACGGGGAGTGACCACCGGATTCGGCTAGCTTGGGCCTGGCCCCACCGCCAAGTAGAAGACTATTCCCCAGTCGATCATCGTCGACAAACATTAACTAATTGATGAAGTGCCTACGACCACGACCTGCCGAGCACAATAGCCAACTATGAGTCTACAGCATCACCACACGAACGACTATGCTTTCTACCGACAATTCCTCCGGGATAAGACAGTTTAGCCCCATAGCTTGCACATGCATCAGTTGCCTCCCCAAGAGTCGAGCAAGCCATGCGCCGTTATACAAACTTATCGACTTATTCCGCCAATCCCACCGCACACCTTGACCACTCGAGGACAAGAAGCCGACTTGAACAAGTCCCACTAGTTGGGACCCTCACACCAATCATGACTCCAAATCTAAGCTACTATAAAAGGAAACATTTCCCTTCAAGAAAGGTAAGATTACTTAACATTGCAAACTTACTATATTGCTGGTGATAGACAAAACATACAAGGAGATTACTCTCAATATACTCACCGGAAGCTTAAGGGAAGCTCCCAAGACATTACAAGTTATATCCTAATTCGACTCTCACACCGGAGGTCAGAATGGGAAACCCCCTTGAAACCCCTAACGGAAGTCTTCCTTTCAGGTATCCATCAACCAAGGTTACCCAAGATCAACAATCAAGCCCAGATATCCTAGAAGAACCGGGTACCACCTTGTCTCTTACACCGACGTGACCCCAAAGAGTTTCGGACACGCCGCCAGTCCATTATTTCTTGGCTCAAAGCTCGGCACCCCATCATTGTGGCGTGATCGGATCGTTTTTTCTACATTTTTATTTTTTTTTATGAATATACTAAAATTTTATTGAGAATTCTTTTTATTTGAACAACGAGTATTGCATATTAATGGTTATTTCATCATAATCCAAAGAGAGTTTACTTATATTCATCCGTTCCAAAATAAATAATGTTTAGAAATTATGAACGCAAATTAAAAATAGTTATAAAAAGATTCATCTACTCTTATTTAAGTATAATTATTGTTGATAAGTTGTATGATTATTATTCTCTTTCATCTTAGAGCATGTACAACAAAAAATCATCTTTGATCCTCATTTAATACTTAAACTCATTACAAATGAATATAAATTTGATACACATAAGCTACCCAAACAAAAAACACATATAACAACTTGACACAAATCTCAATAATATTTCAAACGCCCACCATTTTTATCCTCGATAACTTCAAAATTTTAAAAAAATTATTTGGTGTCCAAAAGAGTCAAACCAAATCTATTTATAGATAAAAATGTATATTTTTTTAAAATATTTTTTTAATTACAAAAAGGCCAAAAATCAAATAAAAAGAAAAAATGATTTAAAGGAACCTACTCTTAGAGAGAGAGAGAGAGAGAGAGAGAGAGAGAGAGAGAGAGAAAGAAACGGCCTGGAAAAAGGGGGAAGTAATGTTCTGCATTTCTTGGTGTCTTTCCAAGCGACTATTTGCAATACATCCAAAGTAGATCCTTGTTGATTTGTAGGAGATCCCTTGTTAATTGCCTAAATATCCATAAAAGATTTGCATTGAACGAAATCTAATCAACAAATGGTTGTTTTACTTGTGAATTGAATTCAATGAAATCCAAAGGCTATTGACTTGTAAACAATAAAGTCCCCAAGTCAACACTAAAGTACAAAACAGGAAATTGGAAAGTGAAAAGAAGCATTACCTCGAAATTGAATATTGAATGGTATGAGCTATCAAACACAAAGAAAGAATTACAAAAAATACGTAATTAGAAAATTATAATATAATATAATATATATAGTATAAAAAATATTTAGAAGGGTGATTTGATTCGGTTTGACATAAAAAATCGCAAACAAACCGAACCGAACCATTTGGTTTTTTTTTTCCGAACCGAACCGAACTAAACCATTCGATTCGATTCGATTTATTGATTCGGTGGTTAGAATGTACACATTTACCCACACCCCATTCGAGGTCCAACCAACTTCTACAACCTGCTAGGTCGGTAGTCCTTCGCTCTGCTCCGAAATCATTGACCTTTAACCTGATGAATCGAGTCATTCCAACACATAATCAAGTCATTCCAATACATAATCCAAAACATTTCTATTATTTCATATAGCTTAAAAATATCGTTTAATCTTAGGTATGATTTTATTATTTTCAATTTTAAAAAACTTCTTTCGAACGCAAGCGTTATATATATTGTCAACAATATCCTATTAGCAATCCATGCATTTGAAAATAATAAGCAGTACTCCAAGTAAAACAGCTCGGATATAAAGAACGAAAGTCAATATTGTTTGGAATTTGAAAAGTTTTTTTTCCTCCTAGAAACTTTTAATTTATTTAGTCTGTACTCTTCTAGTTTTTGAGATGGAAAGTCATTAATTGATTTTTCGTATTTTAATTTTTCTGTTAATCCTTTTTCAATTGATAACACTGTCAATCTATATAATGTTTCTTGCGACATAGTTGATCTTAGGTATGATTTTATTAATTTCAATTTTGAAAAATTTCTTTCGGCCGAAGAAGCCAATTTATATAGATATTGTCAATAATATCTTCTTATAAGCAGTACATTTATTTCGAAATAATAAGCTATAGCATATTTGAGATTTCCTAGCAGATAGAGGGGAAATAGGTGAAAGGTGTGGAGGAAAGATGAGAGATCATTCAAATCGTAAAGTAATTTAAATATAAATAACGAAAATCAATATTTATTAGGAAGATGAAAGTTTTTTTTCCTTCTATTTCTCTTTTTTTTTTTTTTTTTTTTTTTAAGGTTGGAGGGGACATAGACCGTACCCCAACCCTTAATTTTATTTTATTATTTTTAATGCCTTGAAAGGCTACAATTATATATATATGATGCCTTTGGTGTGACTCGAACAAATGATGTCTCTGGTGAGGCTTTGAACACCCAACCTCTCGGTTGAGAGTAGTTAAGTCCCAGGGTGACTTTGGTAGGGCTTGAATACTCAACCTCTCCGTTAAGATAAGTGAGTAGCTAAATGGGACATTTGGATAAGGCTTTAACAACAACGTGCCTCAAGAGCTTGAACACCCGACCTCTCGAGAGTTGTAAAGTCCAGGGTGTCTCTAGTGAGACTCGAACACCCAACCTCTCCGTTAAGAGAAGTGAGCAGTACCAGTTGAGCTAGAGCTCATTGGTTTCCTTATATTTCTCAAACGATGAAAACTTTTCATTTCTTATTAGTCGATAGGTGGTTTGTACTTATTTATTAGATAATTTTGGACTTAAATTTTGATAATTTTTTAGTTTTTTGTTATCTGATATTTGTTTTACTGTTGTTTTTTAGTTCCAGTGATTTGGGAGAAATTTATGTGAAAAAGGAAGCAACTTTTGGCAGATTTTAAAATTGAAGGGGTAAAAATGCTAAAAGTTCAAAGCTTAAGCCGCATAACTGTTCTGCCTTGTTTAGGCGTGCGGTGACTTTACCCTATTTTGGGCCCTTTTTGTGCTTTAATACATTGTACCTTTTCCCCGTAATTGTAGTACTCGTTACTATTATCAATTTTATCTTCTATCTCATATGCTTAATTTTATATATTTTTGAATGCTATGGACTTTGTTTATTTGGCTATGAACTGAATTCATATATTTAGGGTTAAGGTAGCCAATTCATGGATATTTGATATTGATTTTACTAGGATTTAAATTTGATTTATAATTGTGTAAGTGCGTTTTTTTTTTTGTTCTTAATGCTTTGAAAAAATAGTCATCTTTTAATTGATTTTAATTATGTGATGAACCATAGCGATTTACATTGTGGATCTAAATCATGTTAGAGATAAATGAGTTGATACACGCAATTAACCATAGATTATCATATCAAAGGCTAAGTAGATTTCACAAACACTAGTGCAATGTTTTCTACCAAAATTCACACAGAGATACTAGGTTGCTAGAAAATAATAGGATTGACATTGTTCGAGAGAGAATATTGATTAATTAAGAAAATATAGTTGTCAAATATAGATAAACAGTTGATTTTATAACTTGGAAGTAAATCGCTAGCGTTTTTTCCCCATTGATATCTCTAAATTATGTGATTAATTTAGCTGCTTTCGTTAGTTAGTTAGTTTAGTTAAAAGTACCCCTCAAGATAATCATTTTTCTAAGTTAAAGTGAAAAATAATCAATTTGGGCATTTGGTACACAGTCCCTACTAAAAAAATCTCATATCCAATAAATCTTAAAAATAATTTTTCTATCTAAAAAGTCTCAAAGTTTGATTTTTAATACCAAACACTCGAAAACATAACGTATATCCTAATGTCATTAGAATAAAATGTTGGAATCTTATACTCCGTATTTCTTTTCAATGAAGATAATGGTGATAAAATTGTATTTTTTATAATAATAATAACAACAACAACAATACTTTTATTATCATTATTATTATTTTGACAACCACTACTATTACAATTTAATAAAGGTTTAAAAATTAAAATTTTCAAATTTTTTAAATGAGAAGATTTAAATTAGATATTATGAATAGAATACTTCCCTTTTTGTTCTTTTTGACATGATTTTCTAAAATACACTTTTTGTATTATATTTCATTAATAATAATATTGACATTACTCTCGTATTTCCTAAATTATTTTCCTACAAATTACGTATTTTATGAATTTAAAAAATACATATTAAATTTTCATTTAAAATTTTTTAAATTCGATTAAAAAAACCAAGCAAGACACTAATTTAGGAACATAAGTAGTTTTTTAAAAAATTATTATTATTATTGTTTGGGTGAATTGTGGGTTCAACGACTTTAGTCCCTTTTTCAAACTTGCAAAAGGAAATGCATAAAAGTCCGCAAAGAATCTTTTGTTGGTTTTAAAAAATAATTATTGATGATTAAATTAGTTGAAAATTTGAAAAAATATACCAGCCTGCGATTTTCCCAATTGTTTCTTATTAGATGCATGACATTTAATTAAGACTTTGGGCCAATATAAAAGGATGGATCATCCATAAAGTGAACCACTCCTTAACTCATAAGTTGACTGAGGGTCAAGTTAACATGTGGTCTTTTGTCTTGGCTTAAATAAAAAGGCAACGTGTATCTACTATCTACCAATGGCTTTCAATGGCTGAAATCCAAAGGCAATTGACTTGTAAAGGACAAAAAATCGTCATGTCAAGTCAAGAAGAGCCATACTTTCCTGTATACTAAACTACAATACAGGAAATTGGAAAGTCGAAGGAAGCGTTACGTCAACATTGAAGTTTGAATGGTTACATATAATAGCAACCTTCCGATGCCTAATTTTTGCATTCTAATACTTAGATTTGAACTTAGATTTTTGAATTTCGATGTCCAAATTTGACTGCTTATAATTTTGCATTGCAATCCTCAATGTTTTCATTTCGATACCCAAATTTGGGTTGTGACTTTATCCGTGTATCTTTCCTTCATTAAGGGTATATTCGTCATTTCTCCCCAAAAGTGTATTTTTGCGATTTAAAATAAATATATGAGACTTTTCCAATTATAATTTTATAACATGTGACCGACCCAAATTTCTCCTAACTTTTTAAACGTCTCGTTGAACGGAACGGAGGAAATACTTCATCCGCTCCACCCAAAGAGTTTTCATTTGAAAAATCTAATTATTAAGGGATATATTAATGTCATTAAAGTTAGTTGTATTTACAAAAATAGTTAAGTACAAGCAATGTACTTACAACATAAGTGGAGGTTAAATATGAAATGTTATAGAAATCGTAACCATAATTTTTAAAAATAGATTCTTAAAGTGAAATATACCAAAATAGTATAATGTATTCTTTGTTTGGGCCACTCTAAAAAGCGACGTGTAAAATGGACCACTCATTAACTTGTATTATAAGTTGACATATATACAACATTATATATATATATATATATATATATATATATATATATATATATATATATGTATATATATATATATATATATATATGTATATAATATAGTGTTTTTAACTTTATTCAAATAATTGTTTGATCCAGTCGACAAAGAACCTACAAATAATTTTTATTAATTGTTTTAACGTGTAATGCTTGTTAATGGCGTTAGGTGAAGTCAAGAAGAGTAATTACTCCCTATGGGGCAGAACAAATTTGGACCATATATAATTTGAAGCCGCCTAACTTGAAATATATAATACTAAGTCTTTTATAAAATGCCCACTTAGATCGTTTTTTCTATATTTTTAATTTTTTTTATGATTATACTAAAATTATATTGAGAATTCTTTTTATTTGAACAACGGGTATTGCATATTAATGGTTATTTCATCATAATCCAAAGAGAGTTTACTTATATCATCCGTTCCAAAATAAATAATGTTTAGAAATTATGAATGCAAATTAAAAATAGTTATAAAAAGATTGATCTACTCTTATTTAAGTATAATTATTGATAAGTTGTATGATTATTATTCTCTTTCCTCTTAGTGCATGTATAACAAAAAAATCATCTTTGATCCTCATTTAATACTCAAACTCGTTAAAAATGAATATAAATTTGATACACATAAGCTACCCAAACAAAAAACACATATAACAGCTTGACACAAATCCCAATAATATTTCAAACGCCCACCATTTTTAACCCCGATAACTTCAAAATTTTAAAAAAAATATTTGGTGTCCAAAAGAGTCAAACCAAGTATCTATTTATAGACAAAAATGTATATTTTTTAAAAAAATTGAATTACAAAAAGTTCAAATATCAAATAAAAAGAAAAAACGATTTAAAGGGACCCACTCTTGGAGAGAGAAAGAGAAAAAGAAATGGTCTGGAAAGAGGGGGAAGCAATGTTCTGTATTTCGCGGTGTCTTTCCAAGCAACTATTTGCAATACATCCAAAGTAGATCCGGGTTGATTTGTAGGAGATCCCTTGTCAATTGCCTAAATACCCATAAAAGACTCCAGAAATCCTCCGTTAAACCTGGTCTTACATCTTTCTTTAAATCATCTTACTTTTTTTCCAATAGAACATTTAATTAGAAAGTAATTAACAACCGAAATTTTAGAAAATACAGATAAAATTTTCTTGAAATCTTATAATATCGTTTATTCTGGGATTTTTTTTTTCCTAAAACATAATTTATTTTGAGTGGGAGGAGTCAAGTCAAGAAGATAAGGTATTGTGTTAAATCATGAATTGATATGAAAGTATATATTTCATCTATTTCTTTGAAGGAAAATCAAGAAGAGTTTCAATAGGTTACAAAGATCAAAAGAAAGACCGAAAAGGAATTAAAATCCTATAAATTATGGACAACGATATTAACTACCAAATATACTACTGCTAGCTACCCTCCTAGTTTAAGCTTATTACTGCCAGATCCCTTGAGTTTTCCAGATGAATTTGACATAGTTGATTTGAATTAAATGAAATCTAATCAACAAATGGCTGTTTTACCTGTGAATTGAATTCAATGAAATCCAAAGGCTGTTGACTTGTAAATGATAAAGTCGTCAAGTCAACACTAAAGTACAAAACAGGAAATTGGAAAGTGGAAAGAAGCATTACCTCGAAATTGAATCTTGAATGGAATGAGCTGTGAAACACAAAGAAAGAATTAGAATGGCGATTTGATTCGGTTTGACATAAGAAATCGCAAAACCGAACTGAACCACTCAGTTTTTTATTTTTTCAAATCGAACCGAACTACTCTACTAAAAATCGAACCAAACAGTTCGATTCGATTCGATTTATTGATTCAGTGATTCGGATGTACACCCCTACCCGCACCCCCCTTCGAGGTCCAACTAACTAATTCTACAACCTGCTACATCGGTAGTCCTTCGCTCCACTAGTTCCGCTTTGCTCGCTCCACTCCGAAATCATTGACATTTAACCTGGTGAATCGAGTCATTCCAATACATAATCCAAAATTATACCTACATTTGAAGCTGAAGTAAGAAAACAAAACATTTCTATTATTTCCTATGGCTTAAAAATATCGTTTAATCTTAGGTATGGTTTTATTATTTTCAATTTGAAAAACTTCTTTCGAACACAACTGTTATATATACCTATACATATATAAAAAGAGATGTGTGAATTTTGGAAAGTTTCCGCCAAAACTCACTTTTTAAAAATAGCAACACTTTTATTTTGTTTAGTTGCATTTTTTACTTTGGGAAATGAAACATTTTTTTATTGAAAACTAATATTGAACAAATGCATTGAACATATTACCTCTTTTATAATATGAAGGGTTATTAAGATTGACTTTAAAATGAATCCATCGAATATGAAAACACATTTAATATATTTCGTGATAATGCATATATTTTATAATTTGGCAATTAAAAAGCAATGAGTGCATAATTTTGAACACTCAACATCATATAAAATAATATTTACATCCTTGAATAAAATTGAAATAACAGAATTTGAATAGATTTGGTAAATTTGCCCATTTTTGAAATAAATGTCTATATTAATATGATTTATATCCTAAGGACTCAAATGGTTCGTGTATCATAGAAATCCAAAACTGACTCATGCGTAGTAAAAAGTTGTCAAATCTACAAGTATAATGATGAAATTTTGCAGCTTAAATCGCAATTTGGTCATCATACTTTCACACTTTATTCAATACGCTAATTCTACTATTATTCTTTTTTCAATTTTGTCATTGTACTTAGCTTTATATCGCACGCTCATCACTCCATCAAAATTTTTGGATAGAAAGCATTAAACTTTTATAGAAACCCAAAAATACCCTTACCTATATCACGTGTTACTCATGTTATTATCTCACCTTCACCTTCAATGTAAGCTTAAGACGCATGTCTTTAGGCAAGGAGTTGAATGAGATAAGATTTTATAACTTCAATCCAACATAACTTACGAAAATGACTCTTGGTGACCAAAGTGTGATATATAGCCAAATATAATGACTAAATTGAAAAAATAATTGTTGAGTTACCTTATTGCAAAAAGTATGAAAGTAGGGTAACCAAATTGTAATTTAAGTCAAATGTGACAACAAAAGATTATTCAATATAATATATACATGTTAAAAGACTTGAAGTGGCATATCTGTGAAATTATATGTTTAAAAAATTGATAGTTGAAAGATCTTCCATATATATATATATATATATAAGAAAAATATTTCAAGACAATCTTATCAGTAAATAATAAATTAAATATAACAAGAAGTATTTTTCGAAACAAAAAAGTGCATGATTGAGATGATAAGAATTTTTTTTTTTTGACTGACACATGTTCGATCTATATAAATTTTGATACAAAGACTAATGAAAAGAACAATTTACCTGCGAGCTATGGTGAGACGGTGGTCATAGATCTAGACCTATATTTTATTTTATTCTACTTAAAAAGGATAAACAATGAGGTCCTTGACATGATAAATACATAACTAAATATTAGAGATATGTACCTATTTTTTTAATTTTTAGATCTTCATTAGTATGTATTTAATTATGATGTATGCATCGTGATATATAATTTTGGATCGCGATTCATGATTTCAAATTGTGTAACTATCAATTTCATTTCATAATGTGCATCGCGATTCAAACTGGTTTATTTTAATTTCATAGCGATGCATCATGATTCCAAATTCATGCATCGCGAATCCAAATCGATACATCGCAATTCAAACTAGTTTCATTATATACATCCCCGTTTGTTGCCCCTAACTAAAGCTGCCAATGGATCAGGCCCGCACCAAGCCCATCGGACCAACATCAAAATCCAGTCGATCTGAAATTTCTTCGGACCGGCTGGAGTAGCCCATGGACCTACCAATTTTGCTTATTTTCACATGTTTTTCTGAGCACGACAAAGGCCACGGGGCCAATCATTGAAGTCGGGCCAACCCAAAATTTCACCGGGTCTATAGAACCTAAAGCCCAGCCTGGATAATATCGAATGGGGTGGGTCGGGCCATTGGATCGGGCCATATTTTGATAACTATAGCCCAACAATTGAGATTTCCAGTTTCATAGTCGACTGGCCATTTCCAAAATATTTTATGAAAGTTATTTGTAGCGGAAAAAAAAAGATGGCACGTGAGCGATTAAAATTTTCACAATAAGTATCGACCAACAATTTTTCCAATTTTCAACCATTTTGGACTTCTATATTTTTTTGAAACCGGAAAAAGACATGTCATGCATCGTGATGCAGAAAATTATGCAATGCGATGCACAAAATAATACATCACAATGCATGCATGAAGTGTCTTTTTTCAGTTTCGAAAAAATATGAATGTATAAATCGGTTGAAAACCTTTCAAAATGGACTGGTTTGCAATTTTTAACTAATAATATTTGTGGTTCATAACTAATTTCTTAGAATGATTTTGATTAAGTCAATTAAGAACGGTAGGACAAGCAGAAATTAACGTATGATTTTGTGTCTTTTTAAGTGTTTGTTTTATGTAATTTAATTGTCATATATTAATTATGCAATTTATGTCTCTTTTTTCTGTGTGTTTTTAGAATGAATAGTCATATGAAATATATGTTGTAAAAATGTTGGTTCCCAATATTTAAGTTTTGGAGGTTTTGTTCAAAGAGTGTTATACCCGACTTTAATTCCTTATTTATTGGATATAACAAATGGTATGATATTCGACCACTTAGTAAAATAATTTTACTTATTTATTTTTATGTGCATATATTTTCAAAAACCAACATTTTTTAAGATTGGACCATATTGAGCATAACTAATCATATTACAGGGCATTAGCAATAAGGAAGAATAATTCCGATGAAATCAATTGAGTGCTTTGGGCCATGTGAAAATTAGAGTGTTATTAATTGAGTATAACTAATCATATTTGCGATGTATTATTCAAC
This sequence comes from Codonopsis lanceolata, assembly GCA_013146195.2. NCBI lineage: Eukaryota > Viridiplantae > Streptophyta > Magnoliopsida > Asterales > Campanulaceae > Codonopsis > Codonopsis lanceolata. The sequence continues at coordinate 41,245,759 of CM028380.1, forward strand.
TTTATATAAACATATAATTTTCAAACGATGTATTCGTACAACGAACGAGATGAGTTACTAGTTGTCAACAATATCCTATTAGCAATCCATGCATTTGAAAATAATCAGTACTCCAAGTAAAACAGCTCGGATATAAAGAGCAAAAGTCAATATTGTTTGGAATTTGAAAAGTTTTTTTTTTCCTCCTAGAAAATTTTAATTTATTATTAGTCATTATAACTTAATAAAAGAAAAGGAATGGTTTCCTTTATATTTATTTTAAGGCCTAATAAAGTGGAGTGAATATGTGATTAACTAAAATATACTCCATCTATTTCGGGAAAGAATTTCCGTTTGAAAGTATTTTTTTAAAATGACATTTTTAGTAATCTATTAATACTAAAATGACACTTTTATATTTTGAGTTTTGAAAGTTGACTATTTATATGTGTGTGTGTGTATATATCTAGTTCCTATATTTATGGTTCCTTAATTATCTCTTGATATATACTTCTTTTGTTTTCAAATTATTGTCTCATTTGACCCTGCACTCCGTTTAAAAAAAGTAATTGATTGTATTATAAATATTGGTGAAATGTGCGATTTTCTTTAATACTCTTGAACATGTGGTCATAATTAAAATAGGTAGTAAAAGTAAGAGTAAAGTGATAAAAATGCTTTCATAGAAAGAAAAGTTTCAAAAAATGACAATTATTTTAGAATTGACAAAAAAAGAAAGGAGGACGATAATTTGAAAACTGATAGAGTATAATTATGGAAAAAAAATTGCGGGCCGGTCCACTTTATAAGGTATTTAATCACTAGAGTACACCCTTTTTTATTTTCAACCGGAAAGTCACTTTTGGTGGTAAAATGACTAAGATACCCTTAATGAACTGTATGCGCGTTACGGAGATCATTACTTTTGCACCGCGATACAATTAATCTTTATAAATTGCGGTACAAAAAGTGACTAAAAAATTAAACTTTGAACCACGGTGCAAAAATTAATACAATGAAATTTATTAATCATGGTGCAAAAATAGATTAGGAAATTAAACTTTGAACCGCAATATAAAAATAATCCAATGAAATTTATGAATCACAATTCACAATACAAAAGCATAAAAAACCAGTTTACGTCCTCTACCTTTGTTGCGCACAATCGTAATTTTCGAATCCAAAGTGTGTTGCTGGAACTGTTGAAGAAGACGCTGACATTTTTAGAACAATATTTCAAAAAATGATCTTTTGCGGTTGAAAATAAAACGATGAATTTTTGGGGTTAGAAACTTTAAAAAAGATACCTGCCAGAATCTTTCTCTATAATTATATTGGGTTGGGGCCTAACATTAAGTCATTATCGCGGATCTTGTTGCCTTATTAGAGGCTAGAGCTAGAGCCGCCCATACTTCTAGTTGCCTCCCGTGCGGAACTAAGGGCATCTCCAACCGTGCCCCCAACCCAAACCCAAATTTTGGTATCGCTACAGTGCTACCCCAAATTTGGGGTATCACCGTAGCTTTAACCCAAATTTGGGGTTGGTGGGTCCCAGCCATTTAAATGTATTATAATATTATATTTTTTATTTAAATGTATTAAAAAATACCTAATACTAGATAATATAAATTAGATAACATTTTTAATTCAATAATTTTATAACTTTTTTTCTATTATTAAGTATTTCAAATTATTGAACATTTTTAATTCAATAATTTATAACATTTTTTCTATTATTTGTAGATTTCGTTTACAAATAAATAAATAAATTATTATTACACTAATTATAGAACACCAATTTCACATTTAAACTAAAAAATACATACATATTAAAATTTAAAATTATTAGAACATTTATAAACTTAAAAGTGCATACATTAACACACCACAAATAAAATAACATACAACTTGAAAAACACTGATACATAACTTGAAAAAAAAAATGCATAACTTAAAAAAATTATATTTCTTCAATTTAGTTAAAAAAAAAATTACTAATTTTTAAATATTTTTAATAGCGTAAATATAACTATTAAATATACTAAAATTATTAATTGTGTAATCTTAATAATTATTATTTAAAAGGTTAATAGCAAATTAATATACATGTTGATAAATAAAGTAAAAGAAATAAAAATAGAATATGCTAAGGAATATTCTATTTGGGGTGAGATTTGGGGGTTGTGGGTTGGAGTTAAAATAATATTTGGTGCTGAAATGGACCAAATTTGGGGTTGATGGTTGGAGATGGCCTAAGAACACAAAATTTTAATCTTTTGGAAAGGAAAAACAAAAACAAAATTCAACTTCTTAGATTCAATACATTTATTTAAACTAATTTTTTAAAAAAAATAGTATGTCTCCTGTAAAGCCGTTTTTCAAATCGTAATTGGTAAGACGAAATCCCACCCTCTCACAACTCAACCCACCAATATACAACGGGTCGGGTAAATATGATATTTCTTACAAAAAATATAAATAAGATCGTCTTACGTAAGGTTTTGCCTTCAAAAAAAATCCGCACAGTTTTAACTTTAAGCCAAAGATAAATAAAACCATTTATATAAGAAAATTTATTCAAGAAATTGAATGACAATGCAACAACTAGCAAGAGAAACTTGGACCTATTGTTGGCCTGAGGAGAGAAACGAGTCAATACGAAAGAGACGTATCGTGTAGCAAGGTTTATAAATCTAAGTGATTTGGTACTTGCCCATAGGTACTAAAATCAAACTTTAATATTTAATACTCCTTTCGTTTCGCTCAAATAGTCTATTAATTTATTTCAGAATGTTTCATTTAAAAAGTTAATTTTCAAAAATCAAGATATAAAAGTGTCATTTTAACACTAATGAACTACTAAAAGTGTAATTTTCTTCTTATTTTTTTTTTAACTTTCAAACGGGAAACTCTTTGTCCGGAGCAACGGAGGGAGTAATCATTATTCATGAGTATAAAATTTTCATCTCCAACCATAACTATTAAAATTTGATTTTGATACCCATTTAACATCTCCAACAATAGATATCAAATTTGTAGTATCACATTTATTTATGTTAGGTTTGTTTAACTTTATTAAGTTTTAATCATAATCAATATTATAAAATATTACTCCATTTGTTCCAAAATTATTATCATATTTGAATCAGCACACAGATTTAAAAATAAAACAATTGACTTGATTATTAATATCAATTTGATGTGTAGATTCCTTTATAGCCTATGTGTATATTGTGCATAATTAAGATATAGTCTTGATCTTTGTTCCTTCAACTTAAACCCTAAAATCATTACACCTCTCTTACGTCCTCTCTCCTCAACAATTCCATCAATTTTTGACAAAAATGAAACTAAATCCAATCATAACCTTGATCTTGTTCCTAAATCCACCCCCGTCGAACACCAAATCGAACACCAAGATGATGACCTCAATTCAATGTAGGATGTCTGCAACAAAGGGTATTAAGAAAATTAGGGGATATCGAGTCATACATATCTAGATTCGGGAATGCATAACAGGGTTTACGACACCCATGTCCCATATCCAAAGTTTTGAAAAATACAAATTCTATCCTTAGCACATATTTTGGGGCATATTTGGTATGTTTGTCATGTTCGTTCGTGTCAAACACGTGTCCTACACATGAGTATTGGCGTATCCGTGTATCCTAGGGTGTGCTACCTTTCTCACCGCCAATTACTCTCCAAACTTGGTGAATTTGAAGAATAGATCTACCAACAACATCAAGTTAGGAAAAACATCAAACAATTCAAAAGCTCGAAGTTGCAAACTCAGAATACGTCGAGGACCAAACAAGTAGCATTAGTCAAATATGACCATTTGACCCGATTGATGAACATAAACGGCCATTGACCATAAACCACTTGGTCGATCACTGGTTGACCAAATAAACCAGTTGCCGACCAAGTGGTTTACGCTGGTTTATTGATAAATCAGTTATCGACCAAGTGGTTTACACCGGTTTATCAATAAACCGGTGTAAACCACTTGATCGATAACTGGTTTATCTATCAACCACTTAATAAACCAACGATTTCGGATATTGAGGGGTGCCTTTTTACTAGTTTACCGATAAACCAGTCGTGGTCTATCAGTAGTTTATCAATAAACCAGGTCATAAAAGAGTTTTTTTTTTTTTTTTTAAGGCAACAAATGACCAAGTCATCTTTGACTTGGTCATTTTTCTAAATCCCTCACCAAACAAAGTGTCATTAACTTCACTATTAAAGAAACAAACTTAAATGTGATCATGTGATGATCGCAATAAGTAGCCTTTTTATAAGACTGTCTTACGGATCTTATCTTAAATTGTAAGACAGAATTTCATTCTCTCATAACTCAACCCACCAACACACGGTAAGTCGAATAAGGAGGATGTCTTACAAAATATATCAACAAAACCGGCTTACCTAAGTTTTTACCTATGATTTATAATGATCACATTTGCAAAGGATAACCATGATATTGGTAATTACAAGGAATGAATGATGACCATTACTAGTACATGAATGAAAACTAAAACAAAATAAATATCTATAACAAGAAAGATATACAAATGCCATAGATTTAGCATAAATTTTAGGACCAAGCTGAGGGCAATTTTATAAGATATATATATATATATATATATATATATATATATATATATATATAGAGAGAGAGAGAGAGAGAGACCACGAATTAATCCAACAACGAGAATGTAAATCTTGCACAAACAAGTCGACAAACTGTCTTCACGCTATTTATTCTCCTAAATTTTGCATCTCTTTCAGGCATAATGATGTGAAAATACAATACAATAACCATCAATGAATTAAATATTTTAATAAATCTACAGGTTAGGAAACACAAAAATACAAAATAAATGAAAAAATAATGATAATGATGATGGTAATGATAATGATAATCTAAAAGGAAAGACGTTTTAAAAGAAAGAAGGACAATGGTGAAGGGACTATCAAACTTGAAAAACAAGATATACAACATCTTGGGGCTCAGATTAAAACCTACCTCTAGTGTTGATGACCAGGAGCTGGGGGCCGCCTACTAGCTCCGCCTCTATTATGGTTGCCACCAGCTTGTTGGGGACGAACATACCCCCTGCCACCTCCTTGACTTACCCGAGGAACCCATGTTCCACTCTGCGATTGTTGGAAAGGGTAGCTCCTGGATACTTTGCATCCCCTGCCCCCCTGCTGTGGATAGTAATGGCCGGTAGCTGGATATTGTGGGTGTGGGCCCGCAATACGGGGACCAGGCGGGGTATAGACGTGTCCATTCTGAGGCACTCCTGCCTGATAGTATCCATGTATGCGTCCAGTCTGTGGATGAGGTCTACTGTAAGGCGCTGCAGGATTATTTGGAGGAGCAAAGCTCTGGTCATAGCTGCTCGGTAAGGAAGCGAAGTTTGAGGGTCTGTGATGAATGGTTCGGGGAGGTTGAGCCACTGATCTATTGTGGTCCTGATGACAGGGTCTATTACTTTGGAAGGATGGACGGGGATGGCCATGTGTGAAGGCATAAGGTGGACGTGAATCATATGCTTGATGATCATATCCATTCCTCTCTGTCTTTACTTGTAAGCTATTAACCACAAGCCGAAGTGCAGCATCACCCAGCTGCCGTCCAGAAATAGCCCCAGGAGGATTCTTAAGATGACTAATATTATGCCTCTGATAGTTATTGTGCCTGAAAGGAGAGGCCCAGAGCAATATAGTTAATAGGAAATATCATATACATGACCACATAAAAGAACTACTTCAATAAATACCTGATGAAAGATGAAAACACCTAATTATACCATACCTTCCATTTTCCCAAGGCTTCCTACCAGAATCCTCATGCCATAAAGCAGGAGCTGGTTGTAAATCCCCCACAGTGACTATCTGTCAAAAAGACAACAGAAGCTTAGAGAATACAAGAGATATTTTTGGTTGATACAGCAATATATGGCAAACCCTATTCAAGCGGAAAGTATGGCATAGTTGTCAAAGGCACTCGCCTTTCTCACCTCAGGCGAGAGACACCATCAGGCAAGGGTCCAGCACCCTAAGAGGACAAAGCGAGTCAATGTGCTGGAGGCATGGAGAGGCGTACAACTCTTTTGCCCCTTTTGGAGAGGCGAGAGGCGTGGAAAAGTACACTGAAGGCATACATTTAAAAAACCTTTTTTTTTGTTCTATTTTATCAAACAACATAGATTGGGGGTTAATATAAATATAGAAAACCCTAAAAAAACATTCGTCAACTTCAAACATTATAGGAACACAAAACGAAGACTTATGAGCCTTCAAACCTTCCAACGGTATGCACATCTCCATCGATTGAACTCGGGCTAGAGTTTCAACTTGGAAGGCAGTTCACACCATCTCAATCTCTCATTCTCTTCTGCAGTTATTGGGATAGGTCTCCAAATTCGATGTCTTTCACTCGTCTCACACAGTAACTCTATTAAACTTTCAATTTTTTTTAACTTTCATTACTATGTATAGTTAATTAGGTCTCTTTTTTTTTTTTTTCTGATAAGTCACAGACACAGTACATTAAAAAGTACTTCAAATGAATTTTTAAAAATTAATACATTTGTTTCTATTTTTGAACTGAATCGTTAATTAGTTTATCTTCCTTTTTTTTACTTGTTGCTGATTGTTTAATTTTTTTGTTTTTTCTTTATTTTCATTTGCTTTGATAACTATTTATTTTCTTGCTTGAAGATTTAGTTAAGTTCAACTAATGCATTGGAATTTCAACTATAAACAATGACATTAGCGTTATTGATATCATGTTAGAACTTAGAACTTAGTTTCATGTATTATGCGCACCTATAACATGTTTTGTTGAGATTTGTTAAGTTGTATATATTTTATTTATTTTTCCTTAATATTGTTTCCGTGAGCACCACACCTCTCGCCTAAAAATGGACCTCTCGCCCGCATCTCTCTCGCCTTTGACAACTATGAGTATGGCAGGGACAAGCTGAAAGCAGATGACAGTTCAATAAAAAGAGAAGAGACTGTCAAGAAGTTCTTCATACTACATATGCGAAAACAAGAGCTAACAATAAGAATATAGGCAAGGCTGGTATGTCCAAATACACTTTATGTAGAGGTGTACAGGATCCGCCCAATCCGCAAAACTGCCTGATTCAATCAGAACCTTGTGGGTTCGGACAGATAAAAAAATTGAGTGGATGGATAATGGATTCCATGAAAAGAAAGCCGCAAAGAGCAGATTGGGTTGGGAATTGACTAGTTTAGAATTCGTTCAATCCGAACCCAATACAAATACTCTTGGAATTTGTGATAAACTTTTGTTTTGATTTTTCTTGCAAATTTATGTAATTGACTAGAAAGTCTTAATTAAATAGTTTATGTATAGTTAATATCTTAAATTTCTAAATTGACATCTGTTCAGCAGTTCCAAATATTGAATTTTCTAGGTGAATTGGACTATACCTACTGTGTATTATTATTAATATTTTCCTCATTTTTAGTGTAAGAAAGCTGAAGAAATTCTAAAATATTAAATCTGATTGGCTTAAAAATATCAATAAAAGGTGACCAATATAATAGTGGTTTTATCGGCAATTAAATCTGAACCAATGTGCAAAAACATGTCTTGGATTGGATTGGTTTCGTCCAATTGTAGGTGGATTGCGGATGATAAATCATAAATCCGACAAGATGCAGACTGAGTCACAAAGTACCCTCAAATTCGCCCACCCAATCCGATCTGCACCCCACCTTGTGTCTGTCAGGAAGGAGGGGGGAAAAAAGGAAGACAAAAAAAAGTTTTTAATTCCCCCTTTCACCTTTTGCCGAAACAAGTGCTATCTTTTAGTTTTTACTTCATCCTAAACCTAGTATCACCTGCACTTCAAACCAACTCTTCAAGTGTGAATTTTCTAAGCAAAAGTGCAGGTACTCACCTAGGGATGGACAGAGGTTGTTTCAAGCATGTAAATTATTTAGTGCATTTATCAGCTTTCCAGCACAAAGTACACTTGTTATATATTCCACCCTCTGTACCAATTAACTGTCCTTTCCTTGTATATTTAAAAAGTTCTATTTTGTATAATAAACGGATGCATGGAAATTGGAGGATAAAAAAAAACATAAATTCAAGAAATTTAAGAAAATCAATACGATGATACTCGCCAAACATATCAACTATCACCAAATAAACAGACTACAACTTCCCCATCTATTGCTTCTTGTACTAAATGATAGTGACCAGAAAATCTATGTAGTAAGATATCAATATAACTAGACTTTGCACCCAAATATAAGACAAGAAAGCCCCATAGACTTAGCAACAACCCCCCCCCCCTTCAGCACTTTCTTCTTGCAGGACTTCTCTTCTTTTGTCTTCTTACCCCTGCCCTTTCTTTTGTGGACTTGTAGGATGGGTTCACATTCACATCCTACATCATTAGGATACTGACTCAAAATCAAACATTGTTAACAACATATAACCCAATCCCAAGTAGTTAGAGATCAGCAGAACAAGCCTCATAGGCTCCCTTTCATCTTCAGCAATGACCTTGAGCAACCTGCAAGCTTCAATCAAGGAGGGATCTAATGGCTTCTAATCTGTTGCAAAGATGAAGGACCATACCATTGCTTCATGCCTTGAAATATAACCTAGTAAACCCAAAGTCGTGTACAGCGCCTTTCATCCCTCATTTGTCCCCCCAGGGAAAAGAAGCTGGGTGAAAGACATAAATGGCTCGACCACCACGAACCATGTTATTCAGATAAATATTCTTTATACCTTTAACTTTAGCTCCATGGTAATCTATTTCTTTTCTTTTTTTTCCCTTTAAACAGTTTCTCAATTTCACAAAAATTGTTCCATTTTTGTAAACAATTTTTCAATGAAAGACCAATATATTTTTATATTTCTCAAACGTTTTATAAATCTATTATATAAACCCAAAGTCGTGTACAGTGCCTTTCATCCCTCATTTATCCCCCAGGGAAAAGAAGCTGGGTGAAAGACATAAATGGCTCAACCACCACGAACCATGTTATTCAGATAAATATTCTTTATACCTTTAACTTTAGCTCCTTGGTAATCTATTTCTTTTCTTGTCTTTTTCTCTTTAAACAGTTTCTCAATTTCACAAAAATTGTTCCATTTTTGTAAACAATTTTTCAATGAAAGACCAATATATTTTTATATTTCTCAAATGTTTTATAAATCTATTAAATTTGGGTGATAGATGTACGTTCTGGCAATCTGTACTACACCCCAAGCAAAATATCTATGGATCCGCCAATAATGATGATGGTGGTGGCATTGGACAACCTGGGCTATGATTTCTGGACACCAACACAAGTTCCAAGTGTCAACATAGACTCGGACCTCCAAAATACAAGACACGAGTATAGATATATAGAACATAGATGAAAATAAATACTTCTAAAAGCTCCAATAACTAATTTCATAGAATCTTCTCTGAATGCATCTTTTTTTTAAAGTAAAATAGAATATAAAAACAGGTGACACAACAGGTGGCACGTCCTACATACACTAAAGTATACAGCGAAAAATCCCACTAGCCCCTAGATATACTATCCACAAATTTCTACATAGGGATTAAACCCCTGAAGGACGGACTCATTACACCAAAAAACTAAAGTCCGAAGAATGAGATCATTAAGACCCTCTAAGCCCCTTTCAAAATTTTCAAACGCTCTACAATTTCTCTCCCTCCAAGTAGACCAACAAACCACCAATGGCACAGTATCCCAAAAGCCATACCTCCTTCTGCATTTGTACAAAGACCAGCTCAATAGCAACTACTCAAGCCAAGCTGGAACAGATTGATGACAAAGTCCCAAATCTCCTTGGTTACCAGGCAGTGCAGACAAAGATGATTGACACTTTCCTCATCTCTTTTGCACATATAACACCAAATGACGTAAACTTTCTTTTGGCACCACAAATTGTCACCTGCTAATAAGCTTCATTGGCAGCTTCCCACAAGAAAAAAACCAACCCAAGCTAGAGCCTTCGATTTCCACACAATTTCCCAAGGAAAATGACTGTTGTTTCCTGGCAACTTCTGATAAAAAGACTTGACAGGAAAAGACCTCTTCTCCCCTTCCAACAAAACAGAGTCCTCACTCTCTTTTTTTTTGATGGGCAAGTATGACCCATACAAGGGATTGGAACCAAGGACCTCAAGATCTTTGCCTTGAATGCCCTTGCCATTTCTACCACCCCTCTATTACCATAGACCTCTAAAGCATTTTGGAAATTTAGTTGACATTCCATAAAGAAAAATCCTATTGCCTTTTTAGAGACCCTGATTCCATGCGCCCACACATCGACACATGGTGCCTTGGAACATGTGAATTAGGGGCATGAACTTTTAAGTAATTTGAAGTGTCCCCAAAATCATAGCAGGTGGGTTGGTGATTGGAGAGCCAGGAAGTGGTCAGAGATCAGGTATGGAGTGAGAAACAAGAAAAGCTAGGTTGGCTGATAAGTTAGTGATTGTACACTGTTGACTGTTGAGTAGGGGCTAATATAGTGATACGTGGTTTAGATTCAAGTCTATTCGAACAAGACATCTGTAAGTTTGAAACCAACGAACCGAACATTCAGTTCCTCACCTTTTTTAAAATGAAACCAACCGAAGGCTCATGATCGTACCCACACGAGTAGAGGGCTAACATAGTGATACGTGCTAGATTCAAGTCTATTTGATCAAGACATCTGTAAGTTTGAAACAAAAGAATCAAACATTCGGTTCCTCACCTTTTAAAAAATGAAACCAACCAATGGCTCTTGTTGTTTTCTCCAATTCGGTCCAGCTAAATCTGGTAAGCAGTTTTCCAAATTTATGTGCAAACACTTTGATTGTTTTGGGGTGTGGCGGGTTCAAAACCTAGAAATTGCCATTCTCAAATTTCTATTCTTCATTCTTTAATCAAATATTAGCATTAACCATAGTGATCACAACTGCACCTTTATTACTACTAAATGCATGACTACTAGTTTCTTAACTGGCTAAAAAAATGTAGTATATGAACGGAAATCAAGACTCCCTAGAGCAGCGCTTAAAAAGCAGGAATATCAATAGCAATGTTTTCGAACCAGGAAAGCAAAGTGCTGTTAAGTAACAGGGTTAACTTCGTTGTGTTCATTTTTATTCAGTCAATCAAAATACTGATCAAAAGGCCCTGCCAAGACAAGTGCATGAGTTTGTGAAAAGCTATAGATTGAGGACAAATCTCCAAAAATAACTAGGCCCCTAAAGGTTTGAGTTAAATGAAGAAAATGAATGAATAAGCAGCAACTGATCCTAAATACCTTCTTCGGTAGTTTAACGCCAGTAGGTGGCCGAGCTATATGTTTCTGAGCATCAGGTAGTCTATATATGGCACATCTGAAACACCAAAAAGATACAAAGTCAAATTTTAAAAAAATGTTTACCTTATATGCAGGATAAATTATCATATATGCTTAAGTAGTTTGAAGCTTACATGACTTGGTTGTCCATAATGTCCTCCAACCCCTCAACAGGTGACCTGAAAATTGGAGGGCAGGGATCTCCAGCACAGAGAGATAAAAAGCCATTCATCCCACCACTGCAATTAGCCCTAAAGTAAATCAGATATGAGTTGAAAATAGATCTTAAGGACTTAATGTCAGTAATGTCAGTATGAAATTATCAGGATACAAGTTGCTATATCCAGGAGTTATTTCTAAACTTCCACGAGGAAACAAGATTTAAAATTCGATAAACAACCTACTCCCTTGGATCAGTAATACATGGACCCATAAGATCTTCCTCATTACTGAGAGCAGTTAGTTAGCCCTTCAGCATTACCAAAAGAGAATAATATTATATCTAATGATATGTTTTTAAAATGATACAATTGGTAAAACCAAAAAAGGAAAAAGACTGCTACACAAACCTGGCCCCTGGATCAATTTTCTCCTTTACTTCAACTCGTTCTCTGTCTGTCAACTGTTTACAACGATCGTCAAGAGAAAATACGTAAGGAGATAGAGTGTGAGACAGAGAAATGAAAAGCATGTCACGCATCGTACTGTTTCTCCGTGCTTCTTCCTCCTGCAAAAAAGAATTCAACACAGTAAGGCATAAAGGCAAATCATATGATCAAGAAGCTATGTGTATATTATGTCTCTGAACCCTAATAACAATATACCGTCAAAGTATGTTCAATTTTTGACACTTCTTCAAGAAGACGGACTTCATCAATGAAAGGCAACTTAGCTATACCCTACAAACATGAGCGGAGAAGAAATTAAATTTACCTTATGTAAAACTGTAATAATCCATAAACTGTCCAGTGCATGAGGTAAAACCAGAATGGTAAGAAGTGTAGCTTACCTGCCATGCAAATCGTTTTCCATTCATGTCCACTTCAAAATCTGAAACATAGTATAAGAGTAAATACGAGAAAAGATAAACTTGATCTACAAAATTCTTCTCATTTAGTCCCAGCATGAATCGTACCAGTTGGATAAAAATCAATGATAGGAGAGTTCGGATCTGTCATTAATTTCCTATATTGCTCAGGAAGTGCATGGGAGCTGCAAATAAATCTAGTTAGAAACTCCTGTCATGAAAATTTTCAAAAGAAAAGGAAAAATGGCCAGTGCAACCTGGCAGCAGGAAAAACACCCAGTAGCTGATTAAATGGCTTGAATGGAGAACCGAGTTCGAAGCTTATATCCAACTCTCCCAGATCCTTGAGATCAGAAGCAAATGGTGCATAATGGAAAGGATAAAACCTGTAATAAAAAATTCTAGCACCGACGTCAAAAACATGTACAAAATATCCAAAACATGAAGCCCTTCAACACATTCTATGATCTTAAGCAATTGGAGCAGAAAAAATTAGAAGCCACTCCCTCCATTCCAAAAAAAAAAAATTTGATACGAGTATTATTTTTTTAAGTTTAAGTATTATATACGAATAGCATCAAAACAGGTGACACGGCCTATGTACAATAAAGAGAAAATACAAGAGACCTCAAGCTACTCGAGATGGAGGGAATTCCCTATCACTTCAAGATAGTGAGTAGGATTCTAGGAAAGGTCCACTGACTCAGGGCACCAGGAAGATATAGTGTGCAGCCAAGTATCTTTAAGCTTCTCTAGAGTCCCTTCTGATGTGCACCGAAATAATGGGCCCGAAAATATAGCCCAACAGAGTGTTCATAAGTTATACCTTAAAGATTGGACCAAGCCCGTACCCAAAAGAAAGCCTAAGCCCTCATCCAAGATAGGGCACAAGCCCAATAACAGACAAAATGTTCATCATATATAAAGGAAGGGATTTCTTCCTCCAAAGGCAGCCTCTCCATTCTTTCTAAAGGCAGGGAAAAACCAACAGGGGCTCTCTCAACCTCTCTCTCTCCCTCCCTCCCGGTTAGATACAAAAACTTAAATATAACCTCCACTTGATATTTGATCTATCATTCTCACATGCATTATACTGCTTATCACACCGGAGGGTTTTGGGGGAACACCCCCACCCACTCACGGTGCTCTACTTTTGCAGACGAACCAGCCAGATATCCATCCGACGACGCCACGGACTAGTAACGTGCGACGAGGCTTTTTAAGACCCCCTTTCGTGGCGTGATCACCTTCCTTGTTATCAAAAGCCCTCCTATTCCTTTCCTTCCAAATGACCCAACAAGCCGCCAACAGGGCAGCCTCCCATAAGGAATTTTTCCTGCTTTTTTTTATAAAGACACCAGCTCAAGAATAAATCCAAAACTGATCCGGGCATAGCCTGGGCAATTCCAAACAGACCAAAAATCCAATTCCATAATTCCATCGCCATGGGGCAATGAATAAGCAAATGATCCACACTTTCATCGCTCCTTTTGCACATATAGCACCAATTAACATAAATCTTGCGCCGCGTCCTCAAGTTATCACCAGTTAAGATGGCTTCTGAACTCCATGATAAGCCTCCCAAGCAAAGAAACCTACGCGACTGGGAGCTTTAGTCTTCCACAGCAACTTCCAAGGGAAAATGTTGTTTCTTACATACAGCAAACGGGGGTAGAAGGACTTAACAGAGAACACTCTTCCTCTGTTTCCCTCCCACCTAACTACGTCCTCACCATTTCTTCCCACCTGTTGCTTATATACCATATCAAAGAATTCCACACCAGAGTCCATTTCCCAATCCATGTAGGCATTTATGGAACGTAGGGTTCTAGACCACGGTATTCCCCTGAGCTTGAAGAATCAAGCTTACCAAACAATCCTTATCGGTAGCCAAATTGAACACATCTGGAAACAATCTCCATAACTCCACCTCCCCACACCATCTATCTTTCCAAAAACGGATAGTAGATCCATTCCCTATTTCAAAAGAGATGTCTCACAAAAGCTTCCCAACCTTTACAAATCTATTTCCAGACTCCCACCCCGTATGCTGCTGAAACACTGTTCGGAGTCCATATATTTACACCTTCCTCATATCTGCAGCCTACCACTTTCCTCTACAACCCTTCACGATAGGCCATCTCCATAACCACTTAGCAAGCAAGGAAGTATTGAAGACTTCAGATTCTTGATCCCTAATCCACCACCTCTCCAGTTAGCCCGAACCTTGTCCCATTTAACAAGATGATACTTTTGTTCCTCACCCGAACCTTCCCACAAAAAGTCCCTTTCCAATCTTTCAAGGCTGTCACAGACTGAAGAATGAATCACTAAGAGAGACATGAAATATGTAGGAAAGCCGGACAAAGTACTATTGACTAGAGTAAGCCGCCCCGCTTTAGATAGCAACTGCTTTTTCCAACCTGCCAAACGTCTTTCAAATCGGATTTCAGGTGGTTTTATTTTTAAAAGGAGCTCCAAGAGGCAAGCCCAAGTAAGAAGAAGGAAGTTGAGCAGTCTTGCATCCAAACCATGAAGCTAAAAGATCTACATTCTCCACCACCCCAACCGGAATAATTTCACTCTTTGCTATATTAACCCGAAGGCCTGACACCATTTGGAAGAACGCTAATATGAGACAAAGGTATCCTAACCGAGTAGCCTTAGCATCACATAAAACCAAAGTATCGTCTGCAAAGAGGATATGGGATACCAAGACCACCTCATCTCTGCTCCTCCCCACCTCAAAACCTCGAATGTAACCCCCTAAAACTGCCTTATCCATAAGTCTGCTCAAAGCCTCCATAACGATAATGAACAGGAATGGAGATAGAGGATCTCTTGGCGTAATCCCCTCGAACTGGCAAAGAATCCAGCGGGTTCTCCATTTATCAACACAGAGAATCGAGCCGTAGAGATGCAAAAGTATATCCATTTTTTCCACCTCCCAAAACCCATTCTACCCATCAAGTACATAAGGAAATCCCAATTAACGTGATCGTAAGCCTTTTCTATGTCCAGCTTAAACAAAAGCCCCGGGCAGCCACTTTTGAGCCTGGCATCAATAGCTTCATTTGCAATGAAAGAAGCATCAACAATCTTCCTCCCTCCTATAAACGCATGTTGGGACTCCGATATAATTTTAAATAACACCTTCCTCAATCATAGAGCAAGAACTTTGGCCAGCAATTTGTAAATGCTGCCAACTAAACTGATAGGCCTGAAGTCGCTCAGATCAGTCGCTCCATTTTTCTTCAGAATCAGGGCAATGAACGAAGCGTTGAAGGTTTTCTTGAATCCCTTATTGACATAGAAATGCTAAAAAACCTCTATTACCTCTTATTTATTTACCTCCCAGCAACTAGAAATAAACGCCATTGTGAAACCATCCAGGCCCGGGGATTTGTCCCTACTCAAACTACCCAGGGTTGCCACCACTTCCTCTTTAGAGAAACCATCCTCCAAAAGCCAACTGTCCTCCTGCTCTAACACTTCAAAAGAAACACCATCAAGATTTGGTCGCCACTCTCCTTGATCCTCAAAAAGTCTGGTATAGAAATCTACTACGCCTTGCTTAATATCATTTTTGTCAACTAGCAACGACCCTTCAACCGTGATATTTTTTATATGGTTTGCACACTTACGCATGCTTGCCGTTCTGCGAAAGAACTTAGTATTTCGATCACCTTCTTTAAGCCACTGCACTCGGGACTTTTGTTTCCAGCAGATTTCTTCACTTAGAAGGAGACTCCCTAATTCTCTCCTAAGAGAAGACCGGCGTAACTCTTCTACATCATTCAGACCATTCGAGCCTGCTTTCGAATCCAACGCACTGATCTCTTCCATAACTTTCTTTATCTTGACATCCAGTCTTCCAAAAACCTCTCTATTCCATATCTTCAAATCTTCCTTGAGCAGTTTCAGTTTTCTAGCCAATATGAAGCAGGAATTACCAGCCACGATATACAAATCCCACTTTAATTTAACCCATTCAACAAATCCCGAGCCCTCAACCACATATTCTCGAATTTGAAGGGGGATTTTCCTTTCGATATCCCATTGCATTCTAGCGTCAGACGGACATGGTCCGAAACCACTCTAGTGAGACTAATCTGTGAGGAACTACTAAAAAAGGCAGTCCAGTATGAGGAAGAAAGAAATCTGAAAACTGATTCCTGTCTCCATCTCTAAACCAAGTGTAGTCTCCTCCCAATAATGGAAAATCTACTAACTCCAACTCATTAATAAAATCATTGAACTCCTGCATTGCTCGAGAGAAACCGCTAGAGCCTGATCTTTCATGAGGAAAACGAACCACATTGAAGTCACCCCCTATGCACCACGGAACATTCCATTTCGATCTAATGAGCTTCAATTCCTCCCACAAATCGCTCATTAACGGAACATGGACCATATACCCCCGAAAAAACCCACTCTTTATCAGACTCAAACCATTTTTAGTAAGCAAGAGACTGAGTATACCCCAAACTCTACCGCCAACTTTGTCACCACCCTTCTACCCCCACATAACTTGAATGCCACCTGCTGACCCATTCGCCCCTAAGAAATTCCAGTTGGTTCCAACTGTCACCTCCAATGGATATTTACTACTCTTCTATCAATACTTGCCATTTTCGTTTCTTGCAGATAAGTTCCTGTTCCTCCTCCCCTTTCCCTCAAGCCTCCCTGGTATATCAAAATTTAGGCTACAACATAACTGCTTCAGCTCACGTTTTCCCCATGCTCTTGCCTTATTTGAATTCTTATTCCAGTTATCCTTTGTCGACCTCCATTTCTTCTCTATATCCAAAAGAAGCTCCATCATTTTATCTTCAAAACCCGAACAGGACACCCCCATGTACTAGGCACCCCTTAGCTCCCCTTAGCCCACGAATTCCTTTTTTTTGATAAGTAAAGTATGAGTCCGACAACGCAACCGACGCTATCGTACACGCACTAAACTACAAACCAAAAGATCCCAACCTAATTACAAAAAGGATCCTCTAAAGTTGGGTCGACAATTAAGCCGAATCAAATACAAGTGAAAAGACGTTTTGATTCTAAACTTCGACACGATTCAATGTTCTCAAAGGCCCTTCTATTCCTCTCTTGTGGTCCACCAAATACCGAGGGGATACGCACTAAAGGAAGCCGAAGTAATATCGATCGACACTTCGTTGACTTCGATCATGAATCATAAGTCGAACGATAGCCCCTCAAAATTGCCGACGCCCACCCGGCCTAGACCTCGCCTCTTCGACCGAACCTTCTCTTCGAGTGAGCGTGTGCTGCATCTCCCTGCTGCGACTCCTAAATCTATACCCCTTGATTGACCACCAAAGAACTCACCATTTCCTCCTATTAAGCGACTCGTTGTAAAGATCAATCGCCCAAAAAATTCCGGCCCTCGTTGTCGATTTACTCCCTTCGCTGCTTGGTACCGACCGTCACGCTAGTGCCGTGAGATATCTCTTAGTCTCTCCATATTTGCTCACCACTAACCTCCTTCATAACGCCTCTTTATCCTAGAAACTCCAAAGCCACTTCAAGTCATTAAGTCAACGAGATTTTTAACTCCAAGACATTCTCCAGTCTATTCCCACTCAACTAGATGATAATTCCCCTTCTCCTTGTCTCCTTCTAGAAATCTCTTTCTATACTATAGGAAATAAGTGGGAAGATAGAAAGAGTACTTTAATGTAGTACTCAGATAATCAATAAAGTGCCTTTCAAACGACAAACGAATTACCACACGTTTATGTTCTTAAAAGACGAACCAAGAGGTAATCCTAGGTATGAAGTAGGAAGATTAGAGACTTTTAAATTAAATGCATTATTAATATTAATATTTCGACACAAGTCAAGCCCGATATTGGAAGTATTTATTTGCATGTGCAAACTAGTTATATCGGCTTGAGAAATTAATATTTATAATTCCTGGTCCTTATCGATGAGGCGACCGAGGGCCTCCATTACCACAATGAAAAGGAATGGAGAAAAAGGATCCCTTACATTTTGATACTTATAAGAAGAAAACCTTTGAATATTTAAAATCCACTTCTTCCACTTTTCTCCGAATCCCTATATTTTATCCAAGATATGAATCAAAAATTCCCATCTAACATGATCGTATAATCACCCGTCCCCGTGTCTCGCATCCGTGTCCGCAACATAGCCGAACAGACAACCCCATTACTCAGGTGGACAAACGCCTATATATGCTATACCCAATGAGACTTATGGGCTCAAGTCTTTAAACTCCTACAAGCCCACAAAGAAATGTCCTTTGGGAATAAGAGCAATGAACGATGTTAAGACTTTTCTCAAATCCCTCCTCCTCAAAGAAATGAGACCTCCATAACATCAATTTCTTCCAACTCCTCCGGATGGACCAAGCGAGAGGAGTGCAATCAATCGGCTCAGACAGAGAATCCTCTTGGCTTTCCTCCTGTTCACTGAGGTAAGGACCCACTTCCGGGGCGCTGCCTCTATCGGAAGCCCCTTTCTGCATGGAACTTGGTAACTCAACCTCATTGATAAGAGTATTATATATAAGGCACCAAAAAGGTGGCGCGACCTTGTACACAGGGGGGATATACAAGACAAAAATATTATATAACAAAAGACCTATCCGTTATAAGGGTCTGGGAACACCATCTAAGCACCAAAATCTAAGGGTTTGGAGAAAAACTTCCTTGCTTCCTCTATATCAATTCTCAACATTCACAAATATCATTCCGTTGCTTTCCTTCCAAATGATCTACCACATCGCTGAAAGAGCAGAGATCCGGAAAGAATTCCTGTTTCTTCTTTTGTACAGAGACCACCCATGCAAAAGCTTCGAAGAACAGATTCCATAGTTCTTGCGAAATGGGGAAATGCAAGAGCAGATGATTCACATTTGCCTCCCCCATTTTGCACAAAAAGCACCAATTAACATAAATCTTGCCACGAGCTCTCAAATTCTCCCCCATCAAAATGGCTTCCCGAGCTGCCTCCCACAAAAAAACTCACCCTACTGGGCACCTTTACTCTCCATATATCTTTCCACGGGAACGAAAATCTGTCAATGATGTTCAACTTGAAATAGAAAGACTTGACTGATAATTTTCTATCCTTAGTCCCCTCCCAGGCAATACTATCTTCCCCGAATCTTGTCTCTTCACTTCGTGAAGCATAGGCATCATTTGAACCAGTTCCCCAATCTCCCAATCTCTCAATCCTGGAAATCTCTGCGAAAAACAGGATTCCAAGAATCTGCCCCACCATGGATTTCTAGAAGCGAACTCACCATATTATCCTTGTTAATCACAACGCTGTACGGATTAGGGAAACTGAATTGTAGCAGTGCGTCCCCGCACCACTTATCCTTCCAGAACCTGACAGAATTCCCGAAGCCTATATCGAAAGAAATGAATCGACTGAAAGTATCCCACCCTCTCATGATTCCTTTCCAAACACTACAGCCATGATTACTATGAACTTTCTTGGGGAACCAGAGATGATCATTCGCACCAAACTTGCCCACAACTAATCTCCTCCATAATCCTTCTTTATCAATTAAAAACCTCCACAACCATTTGCCTAACAGAGCATTAATGAATTTTCTGAGATTCTTGATACCTAAACCACCAGCTCCCTTACTGCTGCACACTGAATCCCACTTCACTAAATGATATTTCCTATCCTCCTTGCCCTCTTCCCAAAGGAAATCTCTTTCCAACTTCTCAATCCGCTTGACATTGATTAATAGTACATTTTTTGTCCGTCCCAAGAAAATTGTCTTGTTTGTAACTTTCATTTTTAGGACAACACTTTTACCATTATCCGCTTACTTTTTCTTCATGCTTTAATTATAATCCACATGTGCATCGCCCAACGGCTTTAATGGAAACTACACCCTATACCAATATTAATAGTGAAGTCAATTGCTTTCCCTTAATCCATGTGCCGTGTCAAGACAATAATTTTGGGACAGAGGGAGTAATATTTATGTATGCAAAACGAACTGCAGATGGTAATGCACATAATTCATCTCAGTTACAGGAAACAGTCATCTAAATTCTGATGTTCCAAGGAACTCCAGAATAATGTAAAGCATGAATATGGTAAAGTAAACTGATGATTGCGGTAAATAGGGGAAAGCATTACCACTGCCAGGAACAAACACCTTCATAGTAATAGTGCATGACCCAACATAGCCCTTCTGTGTATTTCAGAACCTAACAACAATTAAACGAAATAAGTCGATACATAATAAAAGGAGCATTTGAAAATTTTCAGCTAGAGATTTACAACATAATCATATGCCAGAGTGCCTACAATAGAAGCTGTGTGAGATATTAAACACAAATTAAGATTCCCCATTCTTTTTTTTTATTTGATAGGTAAGTGTGACCCCTTGTTGGCATGGGGATTGGAACCAAAGACCTCAAGATCTTCGCCTGAGTGCCCTTGCCATCTCTCCCACCCTAGGGTCACATTTCATTAACCTCCAAGAACGACACAGTAAAGTGCAATTACCATTCTGAGTAAATTTATGGTAACAGTTTTAACTTTCCAATTTCTATACGCATTGTTCAAGAATGACAAGGTTGAAGTGAGTTGCAGGTATGAATATTCTTCATCGTCATATCTTTAGGTCATGGTATTTTCATTAATTAAAGGGCAACACTGATGCCTGATGCTCTTGTTTACTAGTACATGGGTTCTTACATCACTATATTGGCTCAGTAAGTTCCTATAGGTAGTCAAAGTACATTGCTTAAACATTTAAGTAACGATGGTTAACACTAAAAGGCCCAAATAAGAGCATGTAATATCTTGCAATTGGAGGTACATGAGGCAATATAAATTTGACTTGGTCTAATGACTCTAATCCAACAACAAAGTAGGTATGATGATTTAGGGATCTAGGTGTAAGCCCCTTCTTTAAATGCCTTCTTTATAGGAGCTTGGGTTCTTGCTCTGGTCACTAAAAGACCTTGGAAATAAGAGATAACAGGAGTCTTTTGGGATCATAATGTGACCAGAAGGTAACACAATATGTCAATTTGAAAAATCGCATCTATACTAGGCCAGAACGGCTACAATGATTTCAACCAAACCGATACAAAACTTCCATGTTCTACTATACATCACTCAATAAGTAAATAATTCAAACTATCAGAAATTTAAGATGTTTGAATTGTTTTTTCACCATCTTTCCTTTAAAACAGGAGACCGAGTACAAACAGAACCTCACTTTTTTCCCTCAAGATAAGAAGCTAATAAATAAATAACAAACTTCACAGAGAGAGAAATATAAGCTACAAAGGCAAGCAGTCCCCCCAAAGCAGAGCCTCAACTGAAGCCATCTAACAGTAAATATTTGAGACATTGAGCAGCTAAGTTTGGAAAACTTACAACATCTCTCCTCATGGCTTCACGTTCCTCAGGAGTTCTTGCGGAAAATTTTTCTTCATAATACCTCTCTTTCCACCCAGGTTCTCCAAGTTTGACCTGATGAGAAACGATATGCAAAATATGAACAGCATAAGCAATAGTGAAGAAAAACTCTAAGAAGCTACGAAAATATATTATCTACAACTTATATCTTTTAAAACAGGAAAAATTAAAAACAAAACTTCAGATCTGATTCAAAAATTACTGTTTGTACTTAATTCTCCAACTACCAACAGCATATAACAAAAAGAAAAGTGAGCGAAACAAAAGCAATGACATACAATGATACAACACAGAACAGTTCTGACTATCTACACCAAGGACCGGCTCTGCTAAACATAGCCCTAAACAGAAACCCAACTGAGAGGCAGAGTATGGAAAAACTAGGACATTTTCTAAAGTCACCCAAAAGTCTGCAAAGGAAAGTTTATCCCGAAAGAACCACCTTGATATAGAAAAATAACAACCTTCTTTTTTTTTCCACATTTAAATCAAAGCAAATTCAGAGCTTGAAAAATAATTTGCTTCCCAGTTTCCCTTCCTGTGTGTCAACCCGTCTTGGGACTACAACAAAAACAAACTCAGCTGAAAGAAGCATAGTCGAACACGTACAAAAAGAAAAAAAGCTAAGCGGGCCATCCTGAACCACCAGTCACTGTTAAGGAATACATGCAAGACCTGGCGACCATCCCCAGGGAACACAAAAACCTTACTAGTGTCTACTGTTTGTACTTAATTAAGAAAACTCCTACTACTTTATTGGAGGAGATTGGTGGTGAGTAAGCATGGTTTGGGGACAGCGTGGTCCGGCGGAGGTTGTTTTGCCTTTTGGGGTGGGGGTGTAAGGGCATTAGAAAAAATCCTTTGAAGGTTTCTTGCCTTTGATGGGAAGTGGAGAACAGTTAGGTTTTGGGAAAAACGGAGAGAAAAGCAATGACATACAAGCTGTTTGATACAGCACTAGGGATAAGACAGTTCTCACAAGGAGGATGGTATCTACACAGGAGAAATTTTCAAGGACCGGCTCTGCTAAACATAGCCCTAAACAGAAGTGTGACCTGGAAGGCAGCTGAGAGGCAGAGTATGGTTAAAAAACTAGGCTGGACATTTTCTAAAGTCACCCAAAAGTCTACAAAGGAAAGTTTATCCCGAAAGAACCACCTTGATATAGAAAAATAACAACCCTTTTTTTTTCCACAAATTTAAATCAAAGCGTGAACCATCTACTTCTTCATTGCCCGGTCGCTCAGAGCTGTGGAGTTTGTTGTTGAAAAATAATGGGTTGCTTCCCAGTTTCTCCTGTTGAGGTGTTGGTCTGTATGTCAGCGCAACAGGTGCCGTCTTGGGACTACAACAAAAACAAACTTTGGCAGTTTGTTGGGTGCTGAAAGAAGCATAGTCGAACACGCACAAAGAGAAAAAAGCTAAGCGGGCCATCCTGAATTCTTTGCTTCCACCAGTCACTTGGTGTTAGAGGAATACATGCAAGACCTACCATCCCGAAAATGACTTTTGTAGAGGGTAAAACACATTTCTAGTGGGTAAACCTTACTAGTGTCTACCAGCTCTAGGTATCATCAAACTAAGAAAACTCCCCTCTAAATTACTTTATTGGTTTTTAATGAATTGTATTTGATTTGGTGGTGTTGTTCTTGCTCTTAGCAAACTGACAAAACTCAAAGCGTATGTCTATTTAATTTTAATTTTTATTTCTCTTTTGTTTAAATAGTATTCATAAAAAATTGTTGGTATTGAATCATTGAATGTTTGATGTCCGAAATTAGGGCTTTTTTATTTGGTTGGTTGAATACTTGGAATTAATTTACTAGTTGTCTAGTTGGGTACTTGGGTTGGGTTTGTCAATTGTCACTTTCTTAAATTGAGTTCTTGATGTTATAATTGTGAATCCACTTAAGAATTTTCCTGATTCGCCACTGGCGATAGGTCCATATTTGAGGCGATAGGTCCATATTTCGGGCCGGAAGAGAGTTGGGATACGTACCTTGAGGTCGGACACGGCTGGGGCTATATTTGTCGACTTGTCCTTATTCCCTCAAATCCCCTCACGAGAAACGAGCCCTAGCCCCCTTTTCCCTCAAATCGTAATCGCGTTTTACCTCAACGTCTGCGATTACCAAACCAGAACCACGTCGTCTGCCGCCAGCCCCCTTCAACCCTCGAGGCTTCTGCTTCTCTCCCTGCATACTGCTTCTGGCTTCTGCTTCGTCAATTCGCCAGACACTAGGTAATCTAAATCTTCCTCTTCCTTCGATTTTCACTTCTCGATTCTCTCTTCGTCGATTCTCTGTTCTCTCTCAGTCTCTCTTCTCGCTTCTCTCTCTGCGTTTTCAAAGTGATTCACTGATTTATGAGTGTTGACTTGAGTACTGTTGTAGACTTGTAGTGTTGTTGACTGTATGTCAACACAGTTATATACTTATATTTTTATAATTATAATTTATAAAATTTGGAATTTGTATATTATGTGTATGAGACATGTGTCTGCGTAATTGTGATTCAAATGTTTCTTTGTTATCAAATTGAATTATAACTTAAATGTTGAAGAATAGAATTATGCTACTTATGTTTTGAATATTTGATGCTACTTATGTTGAATATTTGTGTTACTTATGTTTTGAGTATTTGTGCTACTTTGAATAATAACATTTAGGTATGTTGGAAGTATTTATTTTGTGATTGTAGTTTTTAATATTTATAATTTGGTCCTTATATTTTTTAATATTTATATTTTGGTCTTTATATTTTGAATATTTACACATTACGCCCACGTGCCCGTGTCCTATATTTTTTGAAAATTGTGTATCCACGTGTCTCGTGTCCGTGCAACATAGATTCACCCTAACTAACAGGTTTGATCCTGTATTTCTTATCCTATGTGTTTCCATTAGTCTCCTGCCACTAAAGATGCAGTCAGTGCACTCTGTTTCAGTCCTTATATTTTAAACCCTCTTCATTTCAGAGTTCCCCAATTTGGAGCATAAACCATTGCCATCCTCTCATCAATAAGGCCAGTGTCACCAACATGGCAACATGCGACAAGGTATTTCATCTCATACATCATACTCAAAATATCCATCACCAAGGCAAATAGATTAGGACACAAGGCTGATCCAAAATGTAATCCTATGTATTTGGGAGCTCGCAAATTTCCCATAGATTCGTTCTATCATAATCATAGCTCCATAACGCTTTAATTGCTTATTTGTCTAAACACTTTAATATACACATATACAAATCTTTATATTCCTTTCTTTCATCTCATCAATCTCCTTAATGGCTTCGATTGTTGACCTCCTACGATTAAACCCAAATTGATTATGTTGTTCACAACTCAATCATAAAGTTCATTGCATCACTCATTTAAAATAAATTGCAAAATTTTCAATATCTCCATTTATTTTTTGGAAATCAGCACTGTGCCTTTAACTGATCTAATCAAATAGCTTCACTAACCAAGACAATCCTACATCTCCCAGGCGCTTCCATAGCCTCAAAAACTAACAACATGAAATGCCCAATAAGCATTCAGCTTCCTGTCTAAAGTTCTTCCACATGCACATATTGCCATTTATTTCACATACCAAGAAATCAAAGTAGTTTTTCCCAAATATAAAGCAGAAAAATATAAACATTAAAATGCCACCACAAACCACATAAAAACTAAGAGCATGAGAGGACGAGGTTTATGCTTGAACCTTGTCTTCCTCGGGATTCTCAGAGTTAAAAGCGTCAGATTTTTCACGAAGTACGCTCTTCAACTTTATTTTTAATTCTTCTTTGTTGTCAATTTCCTGAAAAATTAAAGCAAAGAAAGGAATAAAAAATAATCATCAACAAATAGAAATGATTTCAAAAAACTGATTATGATGATCTGCAAAAAGTAATATTGACATATCAAAGAATTCATAGCATGCTTACTACCAAAACAAGGGTAAAATCCTACTCTAATGAAATTTGACCAACAAATTTTATTGATTAAAATTGTATGCATGTTTCGTAACCTAGGACAACGTACATCCGTTTCAAGATTTCTCTCAGCTTCAACAATAGCAGCACCAATAGTAGCTCCAGTAGACAATCGTGCAGCTTTTTGGGGACGGGTTTGTTTGCTAGCTGATTGCACAGACTGATTACTCTGAATGTCAAGGCTCGATAGACTCGAAGTAACAGAGGTTGAGATTTCCAAAGGATGATTAGCTCCTTTCGGTTGATATGGTGAGGGTGAAGGACCTGACGCAAGACGGGATCCCTGAAATCGACCAACAGGAACCAAGGACTCAGGTCTCATTTGTGGTTCGGCATCATCTCCTCTTTTTGTTTGACCTTTTTCACGCTTAATTCTTTCAGCTTGTTTCTGAACAGCATAAAAACATTTATGATAAGAACACCAATTTCAGCTTTCAGAATGAACAGCTAGTGAGCAACTATGATATGTTGTACTACATCAGATCACCAATAAATGTATTCTTGCCAGATGAGTATATCAGCCTCAACAAAGAGCAGAATCAGCATAATGATATATATCAAAGATTTTTCTCCCTCCATTCTTCAATTTGGAACAGAGGGACTAATAATTAGTTGCCTCTTTTAGAGTGACCAAGTGCCAGTCAAGATAAATCAGTTATATTTTCAGATTTTATTCTTTTGCTCTGGTGAGATATACATGTACGAGTGTTCTCGAACAGTAAATGAAAGCATGAGAACAGATTTTAATGTCGTTTAAAAGATTTTTTGGATTCTCTATTCTTCACATGAACTGATTTAGTAGTAAAAGGAAATCAGCTAAAAGCCATTTTATAACCAAAAATACAATCTCGTAAAGGATATCCCGAGTGGCATCTATTTCAGAAAAACAATTTGTGCAGTCTGGTAAAGTCAGTTCGTGCTTTAATGAAATGGACAGGCAATTTGGAGTATATCAGCAGAATATTAGGCAAATAATGAAGAAAACTTAAAAATGAATGAAACACCTTCAATATACTAGAATAACAAGAGTAGATAGATATGGCAAACATTGCCACAGATGGCTCCTACCAAATGCACCCCAAAGAGATGGAGATTTACATCAAGGAAGGTTTATCATAAATATTACCACATTGTTCAAAAGATAGTTGAGGCACATTAAAAAACTAAACTACAAAGACAATTGTGTCGATAATTAAAAATCAAATAACAAACCTGATGCAATCGAGCTCTTTTCTGAAATATTTTATCTTCATATGTTCCCACTGCCTGGATAAATTGCTCCACTTTGCTGAGATCTGGCTGAGAAATGATAACGCAGATGCATAAAATAAGAGCCACCCTTGAGTGTTCAAACTGAAGACAAATATTTTCATAAAACTTATAACCCAGATAGTCAATAGCATACCTTGCTAGCATCAGTCAAATACCCACCCAAAGCCCTGAACTCCTTTTTGTATACCGCCAACAGTAAATTTATAGCACCCTATATAAAAGGATTATTTTCGTATCCTCAAAGCGCATAAGAAAACTATCTTATACAGCAGAAGTACAGTAATTTTATACAGCAGAAAGAATCGTAAGTTTCCTCAAAGCGCATAAGAAAACTATCTTATACAGCAGAAGTACAGTAATTTTATGTGAGCTCGAGATTCAGTGCCATAATATTCTAAACTGCTGATTGATTCAATCTGACGCCACCTTTACAAGATTAAGTGCCATAAGATGAGTGTAATTCAAATAAGAAAGATAAGATGGATTTGTCGTAAAACCACAAAACATAAATTTGACAATTTACATGTTTGACTCAGTGAAAGTGATGCCAAGAGGAGTTAGAAAGATTATAAATTCAAATGATTTAGACATGTATAAGTAGACCATTTAGTTCCCGAAGTAGGAAGAGTGATGATTTCAATATCAAGAAAAATGGTTGTGGCATGCAAAAACCAAGACTAAGATATTGAAAGAATGGTACGAGCGAGTGGTTTAATCAAAAATCTTTCTTTGGACCAACGAATCATGGACACAAACACAAGTGTCAAGTGTTAACATAGACACGGTGTCGTGTCGTACGCAGTGAACTTGAAAACACAAGACACGGCCCTATATATATAATGTCCAAAAAGATGTATAAAACAGAGATTAATGTAAGTACTTCTAAAAGCTTCAATATTTACTTTCAAACAATCACATATCTTCATTTGTTATAACCTGTGAAGCAATATGGAAATGTAGCTGGCCTTTCACGACGCAAAATCCTATCGCCTTTCTAGAAGCCCAATTCCGTGTGTCCACACATGTGGACACGCATGTCTTAAGATCTTTCCTCCAAATCAAAGCTTTCAACAGAAGGGGTGATGAGAAATGATTTCTACACCCAAATCTACGGGGTGAGGAAAGACTATTTCTACCCCCAAATTTAAGTAATTGTAACTAATATTGAGTCAAAGTTAGTAGCACGTCGGAACAACAATTTATCAATACAAACTCCTTGTGTGTTGTTCTTCTTTGGATAGAGTTGTCTATTTTTCATCCTTGAGGTGGTTGGCTCCGGGTGTTTCTAATGGGATGGCGATCTCCAGTATGCTTATCTCTTATTTTAATCTTGTTCAGTTTTCTTTCTTTTTCTTTTTTTCTTTTTTTGATTTTTCCCTCTGTTCTTCAGTGGACTTCTCACCCATCTTGCTTGTACATTCGATTATTTCTACTATAATCTCCTCCAAAAGAGGAGCAGATCCTCAATGTCTTGGCCATAACTTAACTGTGTTGCAATTAGTAACCCTTCTACTCCTAAACCTGCATTCCAGATCCTCTGGTTAATGCTTAATTATTTAAAGCCCTCAAGCTTTCAAAGTTTATCCCCACTATTCTAGTTTTGCTTTAAGCTCTTCATGTATCTCATTGATAAGGAGAACATCGTTAGAAAAAAACATGCATCACAACTTTTCATTTTGTCAATGTTTAATCAATCCAACCAGGCAACCACCATTACGAGGGCTTATCACCAATCCTTTGAATTCTAAAACCTACCGTTCTAACCAGTCATGGCTCCATGAAAAATGTCCTGACTACATCAATATATCTCAATGCAACTCCTTTTCTCTATAAATACTCACCAAAATACGGAGCACTCGTATGCCTTCTTTAAGCATATAAAAAATGTATCCAAACTATCTATCTTTCCCTTTCTATATATTTCAACATCTCAACAATTAAAAGACATCCATTGCCAACTAACATGCAATTTTTAATTTATATAATTTTCCTAAAAGCCTTTTCATCATGATAAGTTGAAACTGTATGGCTCATGGATTGCAGTTTTTAGATTATGGTTGAAGAACCAAAGTCTAATGAACAATTTGACTTGTAGATAAATATGGATTTTGAGATCATACGCACAAATTTCAAATACTCCACAAGTATTTTAAGGAAATAGAATCTCCAAACACACCTCGCGTATTTCCAGTGTGGGCATATGTGGTAGAAAATCATTGCCGACAAAGAAGCACATGAAGATAAAGTCGTCTACTATGCGCTCAAAATCAATCTCGCAAGGAGGATTGGGAATTCTCATCTCATACTCCAAGTACTCTCTAAGGGTCCAAATGTTGAGAAACTGCAAAACACAACATGGGCATGAAAAACAAATAAACACACAATACAGAACACATTTCGAGCATTCATGAGATTAAGAACGCTAACCTGGTATGGCTTCTTAGCCACAGCATCACCAGCTCCTTTCTCATCAAACTCGCCTGATTTTCTCTTCGCCTTTCCTTCACAATTTGCTGCTAAATGACCCATTTGACCACAGAGGAAACATTTGTCTTGTTGCCCAGGAGTAAATACAACCTAAAAGGTAAATAAATTTAAGGAGCAAAACAGTGAGGTCTTGAATCTGAAGATAAGATGAAGATCACAATTCTATGGTGTATCTATTAAAATAGTCATAAGGAAATGCTTTCCGCATGCTAATTTCCAATAAATAAATGCCAGAGATAGAACCATTTCTTGAAGCGCCCACTGAATAAATGCCACAGACACTCATTTAAAAATAAAATAATAGGAAGGTTAAATATGTGTATTGAGGACATGACTTATAGCCTTGAAATATAATTCAGCTACAACAGAATAAAATTAATGCCAAGGACCAAATATTATTAGACATGGATTTAAAAGTAAAAACTATAACTCAGTTCCATTCTGAGATTGAGAAAGAACAGTCACATGAGAGGTAAACAATTTTTCTCTAAATACGTATTAATTATGTAACTCCTCTTTTTGCACACCACAAGGTAAAATGAGGATAAAACTAGTTGAAGAGGCAAAACTAGGTGCAAGTCTTGAAAAAATACAGAAAACATAAAGTGACATGAACACATGCACGGAGGTAATTGCAGATAAAACTTTTGACTAACCAATTGTTCTGATCTGTAATATTTCAGTCATTGAAACAAAAAGAAAAAGATAGTTGAATGGAGGAAAGATCCAGGAAAAAATTATCACAATCATTCCAGCTTCTTCTTAGAAATAAAAACTGATTCCTTCTTTCTTCCTATTCACGTAAAGAGTAAGGAACATATTATGGTTTCCACTCTTAAAGGAATACAAAAGGTAATAAGATACATACCTCTCGAAGTATTGAAAAATGAACTTCGTGGGTGGCCAAAGCCAACATGATCAAATCTGCATCCTGTCGTTAGCCATCAATCAACAATCAACAAATTAGAAGTGGAGAAATATTTCAAGTCGATAAACAACAGGTGACTAGATGAAGAGACAATACCAAACCATAAAGGCAATGGCGAGTATTTGGATCAAAACCAGGACGATTCCTTTGAAGACGAATATAAGACATGATTTTATGTTCCCCTTCACCAGGAACATTTGCATCCGAAAGAATAACCTTCAAAAGAAATGAATGACCATCACGTGTCAAGGCACTACACCATTTATAAGTCCACTCACATATGAATAAGCCCAACAATATAAATCTGAAAACTGGGCTGAGTCATAGAGAACTGCTAAAGAACTCATCAAGATACTAACCCAAGGGGTGGGAGAGATGGCAAGGGCACTCAAGGCAAAGACCTTGGTTCCAATTCCCATACCAAGGGGCCATACTTACCTATCGAAAAAAAAAAAAACTCATCAAGATACCTTTATAGGTTTCCATCCAGGATCATTGTTTAATCTATTATGGATGTAATACTGCAGAGCAACTGACAAAACAGCCATAAATTCAGTTCCTGGAGTGATAACATTAGAGTCACAAGTTTGTGATTCCTGTTTGGGAGGAAGCTTTCTGCCCTCTTTCTCGAACTCCTCCCGCAATTTTTCTTCCTCGGCAGCCTAAAAGAGGGTTCACAAGATTTCAACCAGCTAATTTGAAGTTTAAGCAGGTGCGTCATGGACACATAAAAGAGGTACATACCGCATCTGCTGCATCTTTGGCTGCCCTAAAACGTCTAGACCGTTGTTGATTCATTTTTGCCCTTGGGGCAACACCATCTACATGAGGTTAACAAATAATCAGAGGTTGACAATGCGCTATATACTTGAAAATACAGAGACTTTCCAGGGTTGCTACCCACCAATAGCCATGTATAGCAGCTTCCGAGGCCGCACCATCACAAAAAGCCTATCTATGTAGTCAAACATGCATTGAAACACCTCATTGAAAGAGGTAGGAGAAGGCTGCATGGATGGATAAACGGACAGGATGAGTTATTGTAAATATTTATAACATGAAAGACAAGTTTTGAAAGCGTTATAAACATTATTTGGTAAATAAGATGACCTCGAAGCATAATAAATTAATTCTGTCAAATGTGATCCTCTACTTGGTTTCTCATTAATAAATTGTTTGGCCAGTATTAATCATGTTTTCTGAGAGTTCTCTTTGTTTTTTGAAATTTCTTGTTGACATGGAGAAAGAATGCCCAAACTGGAACACCAACTGGAGTTCACGAAAAGCAAGTGTAACAAAAAGGGGGGGGGGAACAAGAAAAAGAAATTATTGAATGAAACACAGAAGTCCAACCCACACTAAGATCCGTTAGCTACACGCCTCTAAATGCCCCATCGCCAAATACCATAAGGATTAAGGGAGATAAGAAGAACAACATCTCCCACAAAAGTCAGAAGTGCTAATGTCAAATATCTGGAAACCAAGCCATTCTTACTTTAGTGTTTTCATAAAAAAAAAATTGATAAGTATTATATACCAAAGCGTCTAAGGAGGAGACGCGTCCTTTTTACAAACTATAAGCATACACAATCGGACTAATCTATAGTAAGACTATTAAC
Source organism: Codonopsis lanceolata (assembly GCA_013146195.2). Classification (NCBI taxonomy): domain Eukaryota; kingdom Viridiplantae; phylum Streptophyta; class Magnoliopsida; order Asterales; family Campanulaceae; genus Codonopsis; species Codonopsis lanceolata. Next base: position 41,277,885 of record CM028380.1, read on the forward strand.
AAAATCAATACATGAGATGATATGAATATTGGAAGAATTAGTATCCTCAACCCCCCAAAAGAATTTGTGTGTAGAGGCTTCTAGTCCTCATAATTCATACATGACTCCAAGTCCCATCCATGTATGTATGCATCAAACTACGTTATCAGGTCCATATTTGAAATCTTTAAGAGGTCTAGAATAATTTATCTGGTCCAGTTCTCTAGTTTTTTCTACCTCATACCTGCATCACCTAGCTACAATGAAAGCAGGTCAAAAGCCTTTAGCTGCATGTAGTAGGTTTAATTATATTTCGCCTGGCGTAGCATAAAACTCCAAGGAACTATTCCAAGATTGTATTGTGCCGCACATTCTTATGGCATTATGTTCCAAATTACCTTCATAACCAGTCCTAATAAAGCACATTTTCATTCCTCAAACTCTGCCGTTAGAGTGACGGATCCCAACATCTTTCTCGAAAGTGCAACTGATCTCAACCTTGGATGTAAACATCTAAATTTGACCTAACAGGCTCTAGTAGTACCTAAAACTGTCCTTCAAATGTACTGGTGTGCTATGAAAGTTTCATCATCAAAATTAATTCAGATAATATCAACAAACCCCATATCCGAAATAGCCACATTATCAGAACAAGTTGTATTTTGATCTCCATCTCTAAGCATAAAGCTAGACACGTGTCCAACTAATCTCATGGTTTTCTACTCACTTCCCCATTTAATGCATCCTTCCTCAGGAGTTCATTACACATGCCTCACTTACAATCCAATCATTAAATTAATGTAGACCCCTTGATATTGCACTTCACATAAAACATCATTGATCCAAATCTAGGTCTTTCTGTCGCATAAGTGTATTAGTAGAAACAAAGCCACGATGTGACCTAATATCTCAACCAATCAAGGTCCTTCACTCACATATTCTCAAATCCTGAAGGCATCTCCTCCTTCATACTCTGTCACTACCAAAAATTTAAGGCATGTGATAAAAAATGAGCCTTGGAAGACAGATTCTCAAGACTAGTGCTTCACAAAGGTAGACAGAAAAGATGACCTGACACTTCACTTCCTGACCAGCAGAAACCATAAATTTCTTGATCTGCAAGAATGAAGAGTTCATACCATTTCAAAACCCAACTATATCAACAACCTTCCAAAGGGAGGCCCATTGATTTCAACTCTGAAATGAAATCTGGAAAATCAGTTATCCATCTCATTACTCAAGTAAAAAAAGTAATTCCGCAGGAAATCCCACCACGTAGACACTACAAATGATTCCAAAATCCATGTACCAAGCCATTCTTACCATGATGCTATTTATTACCTCCACTCCTTTAGTCTTTAGTCTTTATTGCAGCTTGAACAACAATACCATCCCAAACAGCTGGTCGGTTTCATCTAAGGTTAACAGCTAAATTCACTTATAATATTTCATGCTCCACCTGGCCTACTAGTTGCACCTATCAAACACCTTCAATAGAGCAAGACCTTGGGATAGTAACTTCATTCCTTGGGAAAAAGTAGCAAGCTAGGGATTCTGTGAGCAAGAAAACTTACTAAAGGGTTTCAATTCAATGGGAATAAAAATTCTGGTAGGACCAACCTACCCACTAGAGTAGAGACCAACCCAAAATCAACTGGCTGGGTTCATTTTTCAAAGTCATTGGAGTTCTTGTTTGGGTTACTCACTTGCCTATGCTAGTGGCAGCTAAATTAGGCCCTTTAGAGTGTGGGGGATTCAAAATAACTAAGCATATGAACACGATGATACTTGATAATTTAAGTCCCTTGGGGAACATCTGATGAAATTAAGAGTGCATGTACTTAATTGATTGCATTGGCATATCCTGATATGATGAAATTGTAGCCCCCAAAATCCCTTGTGTGATTAAAGGGCTTTACTGTTGCTCCCACATAACTACAACCTCCAACAATGAAAAACCGTTCACCATGGCCATCATGGAAGCTTCATGGCTGGCAAGTAGCAGTATCTTCCACCAATATAGGGATGTCTAGATACCTTGTTACTTTCCTACTGGCCTTCGTTAAATGCTCATTAAAATTACTTTTTCCTCTCTGTGATCAGTCAATACCAATCCACACTACTTCAATGATATAATACATCTGATCGTTCTGTCCTCCACAAAATAAGTTGTCAAGAGTTCAATAGTTCCAATACACAGTGTCACAGTTTCAGGCCAATTGCCTTCCTTATTACAACATTCCATAGGATGCCATCATTCTAGAAGAGTATGTTCACCATTGAGATTCCAATTTTCCCTAACAAAGAGCTAAATTAGGTTCCATCTTTATGAAACTTGAAGAGGATTATTATGAGCTTTAGCTACTATGAGTTCATGATTATTGATTTCTGATTAATCCACTTTACCAAAATCCTCTTTCAGACAAATCTCGACAGGTCCATCAACCATCGGTAAAAAAACATAACCCTGGCTTTTTTATCAAAAAGGATTTGGCAATAGTGAAGACAAAGCTCAGTGGACAGGGGAGTGTTCACAGCAAAGTCCTTGTATAAGCAGAACTTGGGAAGAAATGAGGTATTTCCATGGAAGATGGTGTGGAAATCGAAGGCACCTTCTAGAATCGCTTTTTTTATGTGGGAGGCCAGGAAAGGATACTCACAGGGGATAATTTACGGGCCCAGAATAGGATCTACGTGAATTAGTGATATATGTGTAAATGCGATGGGGAATCTGTTAATCATTTGTTAATTCATTGTCCAATGGTGCACAAAGTTTGGAATTATGTACTTAATTTGTTTGGTATCTCGTAGGTAATGCCTAGAAGTATTATGGAGCTCCTAATTAGCTGGACCTTTTACAAGAGAAGGAGAAGCATTTGTTGGGATACAGTTCCTTTCACTGTTTACTGGATTGTGGGGCTAGAGAGGAACAACAAGGCTTTTGAGAGCAATGAGATTAGCGTGGACAGATTGAAGGAAAGTGTGGCCCGGAGCCTATTTTTTTTATGTTTAGGGATAACTCCATAGTGTGCATAATTCCAATGTACAAAGGACGCGCCACCTGATTTGACACTATTTATTTTATTCTTACTAATCAAAAAAAAAGCTTGACAAGAAATTTCCTCCACTAGAAATCGATTATGTTTTCCAGACAAAAATTAACACAGATATTCAAGCATGATCTATTTCAGTGGCCTAGCCGCTTAGGCATAAGATTGCTTCAGTGACAACAGCAAGGACCAAGACTAAGTCACATCCACCCTTGAAAAAGAGCCATGGGATCCTAAGGGAGGATAGTTCACCACAAGAAGGGCCCCATCCCTACTGTTAAGATGGTTCGCCACCGGGATCCCCATGCTATCCCATGTTTTCGCCAAAAAAGGTCATTGAGATCTAGGTGTTGCTAGTCGAACACATATAGACAATATCATCTTCTCAACTCCAACCACACCCATTACTCTCCACCAATTTATATCAGAAGGGGGTTAACAACATACTCCCTTCATTTTCAAATTATCGTCCTCCTTTCCTTTTTTGTCCGTTCTAGAATAATTGTTCTCTTTCAAAACTTTCCCTTTTAGGAAAGCACGTTTACCACTTTACCCTTACTTTTTCTACATACTTTAATTAAGGTCACATGCTCAAGGACATTAAAGGAAACCATACATTTCACCAATATTTATAATCCAGCCAATTACTTTTTCTTAAACGGTGTGCTGAGTCAAAGGAGATAATAATTTGAAAACGGAGGGAGTATTTCATTCCAATTGCATTTTCTTTTCCTATGACACCTTTCAGATACATTTTATCCATTTGCAGGTGCAGAGCCTAGTGGCTTGAGATGCAGCTTGGATTTCCAAACACCTACAATTTACTCAAACTTCTTAATATTGTCTCACTTCTAATACTAAAAGGACATCTTCTCTTATAAGAACATCTACCCTAATGTTTTCAAATAGAAAAAACAAAAACTGAAAATTAATGGAATTCATAGCATAAGTTTTAGATAAGGGACCTTTTTCTGCAACAAACTAAAAATCAACAGTAGGACTTCTTATGGGCCGTTGGGTATCACATGAGCATGTTCATAACTATCAAATCCCCTGTATAACGATTCATTAACTATACGCAATCCTCACATAAATGCCTTGGACTTACTTTCGTTCATATTTCTAAATTAAAAAATGGGGAAATTGCTATTATTTCAAAGACTATCCTCAATCCTCACATAAATGCCTTGGACTTACTTTTGTTCATATTTCTAAATAAAAAAAGGGGGAAATTGCTATTATTTCAAAGAGAGAGAGAGAGAGACAGTGAGTGGGGAATGCGTACCCGGTCTTCAGGATGGAAACAGGGGTGAATAATACCATTCATGTCGAGATAAAGATTGTCGTACTCAATCTGGTTAGGGTTAGGTTTACTGGTGTCAACCGGAATCTTAACCCCGTCAATTTCGACCGGTTCTTCCTCTATCACGTCCACGACCACCATTGGATACTTCTCCGCTAACCACCGGTAAAATGCCGGAACACCCATAGCAACCAATCACTTAACAACCGGCAAACAAATTCGAACTAAACGGCCCGAAAATGTTTCCTTTCGATCAAACTCCACAGAGGAAAATTCTGTTTATGAGAGAGAGAGAAGGGTATGAAATTAATGGGGAGCGAGGAAAAATAAATTAGTTTGCAGTGTTGACAGAGGAGAGGGAAACGAGAAGAGAGATGTTACCGCTGCTATAAAGAGAGGAATGTCCGTCGCCGTCGGTGGAGACTAGACAAGAAACTTACAGTCGCCGTTAGGGTTAGAGGTTTGTAATCGGGTTCGCGCTAATCGGGTTCGCGCTAAGACAGGATAATTGACTTAGGGTAGCGAAGTATAATACTAGGACTAAGATACCCTTCCTATCGGGTGAGGGGAGATTTGATATTCTCAGATTCAGCAATGAGGGTCAATTGTGTCATTGTGTGTATGTAAGTAATGTGGACCTAGAACTTCGTGCATATCATAGGCATTATGACTATATATTTTTTGGTGTCAATATATATTAAATACGTAATTGAATAAATATATTGTTTTAAGTGGTAATTGAGGGGCTTTATTCAAACTTGACTCATAATTAGGGGTTGTTTGTAAAGGGGTTATTCGTAATTGTCCCAAAATCGTTAAATCTTATTGTCGTGATTGATCCAGTCCTTCGATTAGTTTCAATCAATCGACTAAACTGTATTATATAGTTAATTTTGGGTGACTTCTTCAACCCAAAAAAATGAGTTCTCTACATAGTTTGAGTTGCCAAAAGTGGGTTCTCCAATTTTAGTTTCTCAAATGGCCGAAATTAGATACTAGTTCTTAATCTAAAATGTTCGATCCAAGCTCACTTCTTTCTTGTTGCGTGAGAGCCACAAACCAATGGATACTAGTTTTATAATTTTGAAAAAATCTTGTTTTTCTACTTTGAAAAAAACTTTTTCTTTTATAATTTTGAAAAAGTATTTTGTTTTTTTTCACTTTTTCTAGCCATTTAAAAAAAATTAAAACTATTTCATATCTATAAACATGCTCGTATTTCATATTTTAAGAAGTGTTTGTTTGTAACAACGTATTTTTGTTGTTTGTACGAAGTATTTAAAAATTAGTAATGAAAATTACATGCATTATATTAATGAAAATTATAAAGATTAAATATAAAGTATTTAATTTATTTGTTAAGGCAAATATTTGAAATATGTTAATATACTAATTAAAACTGTAATTAAATTATGCAATATATTAATTAAAACTATAATAAAATTATGCAATATATTAATTAAAACTATAAAAAATGATTTGTTTGAAAAATATAATTATAAATGATATATATTTTAAAAGTACAATGGGGTCCACCTTAAAAACTAAATTGAAGAACCAAACATTGTGGATGTTGGTTCTTAAGAAGAATGAGTTCTTGAAACTTTTTATTGATGGATGAACCTTGTTCGCTCTGCTTATGGAAAAAGTTGTCACAAGAGCAGTTGTTTTGTTTGAAAAAGGTCAAGTTTATTTTTAGGGTTAGATAAGTACATGATAGTACATAGATTTGGATCAAATTGGACTCTTTGTTACCAACCAGTAAGGCACTATGCTGTATATGTAAAGATTAGGCTATATTCCTCTGCAACTTTGTCATCCCTGAATCCAAAACATAGTTACATTAAAACAATTTTTTGTGGTCTTGAAAGGGCAAATGTTAGAAAAAATCATCTACTTAAAATTTTGTTTGTATGTGAATCTAAAGAACTGGATCAGTTTGGTTCAAATCTTACCATAATAGCCAGTTTAGCATAATTCATGATTTGACAATAACTAGTTGTTTGGTTTAAAATTAGGCTATTTTGAAGAAAAAAAATTACACCATTTATCCATATTTTACATCTTCAATTTTGTATTTACACTAAAGGTGACAATTAACTAATGCAGAGTTGTGGGTTATAGGTCCACGAGAAATTAACTTCGAATTGGGTGAAGATGAGGGAGAAGCAAGGCACATGATAATTTTTTTCTATCGACCAAGAACACAATTGCAAAGTCCTTCTTAAAGCCAATTCATACTAGGATTCGCCAAGAATCATATTTTAAAGAAAAATTGTTAACTGGATTTAAAGAATGATGTAGATTAGGTCAAGATTAGTGTTGTTTTGTTTTGTTTGTTCAAGTGTATCTAACTGATAACAAATACAAAAATAAAGAAGAAATATGAAGAGAGAAATTTGTTATTGATGGATTGAAAAGTCGATTATCAACCATACACGCAAAGGGAATATATATACAATCTGGTCTACTGCCTGAACATATCTATTAACTCAACTATCAACAAATAACAACAATACCCCTCTGGACTAATACAATTACAACCAGGTACTTGAACTTTCTAAGACAACTGAACTGAGGAACTTCTTCAGCTTGGATTGCAGCTCTCCAAACTTTGCACTGCTCTTTATGTTATTCCCTTGTCTGATCTTTATACAGTTTGCATTAGGCTCATTTCTGTTAATACCCTCCCCACAAGTTGAGGGTGTATAGATACTAACAACTCCCAACTTGGATAGGAAATTCCAATGTAAGTTCTTTCCCAAAAACTTAGTGAATATGTCTGCCAACTGGTTCTTGGTGGCTATGTGCTGTAAACAAATGAGCCCACTCCTGATTTTCTCACGTATAAAATGACAGTCCAACTCTATATGTTTGGTTCTGGCATGATAAACAGGATTACTAGCTATTGCAATAGCAGAAGAACTATCACAGAACATGTTAATAGGAGTAGGCAACTGAACTTGAAGATCTTTGAAAAGATTGCTGAGCCATATCACTTCACATCGTAGCCAAGGCCCTATATTCAGTACGTGGAGGATCTCGGACACCACGCGTTTCTTGGAATGCCAAGAAATTATAGAATTCCCTAGCATCATACAAAAACCAGTAATTGACTTCCTATCACTTGGATTTCCTGCCCAGTCACTATCACAAAAAGCTTGAAGAGTGAGCTGGTTAGCAGAAGGTAAATAAATTCCTTGTTCTGGTGAAGCTTTAATGTACCTAAGTACCCTGTGCAAGGCTTTGAGATGAGTATGCCTAGGATCCTTGACAAACTGACTGAGACATTGTGCAGCAAAAGCCAGATCAGGTCTGGTAACAGTTAAGTATACTAATCTTCCCACCAACTGCCTATATTCTGAAGGATTCTCCAGAGGCACACCTTCATTGTGCATGAGTTTTCCATGTGGGTCATAAGGTATAGTGAGGGGTTTTGCATTAAGCAACCCTGCAGCTTCCACCAAATCCAAAGCATACTTCCTTTGGCTCATATGAAAACCATCAACAGATCTCATCACCTCAATTCCTAGATAATATTTAATGGCTCCCAAATCCTTTATGCTGAACTTATCATGAAGTATCCTCTTCAAGTCATTAATAGCACCCATGTCATTACCAGCAAGCAGAACATCATCAACATAAACCAGTACACTGGTGAACTTTGATCCCTCTTTATGAGTGAACAATGTGTAGTCTGCCAGAGACTGTGTGTATCCAAGAGCAAGCAAAACCTCTGTCAATTTAGAAAACCATTGCCTTGAAGCCTGTTTTAGGCCATACAAAGATTTCCTAAGTCTGCACACACTGCTGCCACTTCTTTGTGCTTTGTACCCTAAAGGTAAGTTCATATAGACCTCTTCTTCTAAGTCTCCATGTAAGAAAGCATTATTGATATCAAGTTGTTGTACTTCCCATTTATGCACAGCAGCAACAGCCAGTATAGCTCTCACAGTGACCATCTTGGCAACTGGTGCAAAAGTTTCTGTGTAATCTATTCCTTCTGATTGGCTGTAACCCTTTGCAACCAGCCTAGCCTTAAGCCTTTCAACACTTCCATCAGAGTTATATTTGACTTTATATATCCACCTGCATCCAATGGCCTTCTTCCCTTGAGGAAGATCAACAATGTCCCAGGTTTGGTTGTTTTCAAGGGCAGTGATCTCTTTATTCATAGCTTCTACCCACTCAGGATTTTGAGTAGCCTGATCATAAGACTGAGGTTCTTGTACATGTATCATGGTGTGTGCATATGACTGGTGTGTGTGAATAGGTTGAGCAAATATGGTAGAAACAACATAATCTTTCAGTTTGGCAGGAGGATGTTTAACCCTAGTGGAAACTCTAATGGGATGTTGTTGATCTACATCATTGTTACCAGGAGCAGGTTCATTAATATTAACAGAAACATGTGCTTCAGTATTATCAATAGATTCATTGTGATAGACAGTGTCAAGGCCATGATGGCTAGGGGTATTATCATGTGTGAGATTAATATCAATATTTGGAATACTATCTGTAGAGTCTTTTAAAGGCTCATTCATGGTTTTAAAAGGAAATATAGACTCCTGAAACACCACATGTCTACTAATGAAAGTTTTCCTGGTTTCAAGATCATACAAAATATAACCTTTCTGCCCTGTAGGGTAACCAAGATGCACACATTTGATGGCCCTAGGGGCAAACTTATCAGCAGGATGCACAGAGGCAAAACAAAGGCAACCTATAGTCTTTAAATGCTCATAACTGGGTTGAGACTTATAAAGAACTTCATAAGGAGTCTTAAAGTTGGTGGCAGCAGTGGGAATCCTATTTATAATGTGGGTAGCAGGCAAAAGACAATAACCCCAAAAATGCAGAGGCAAGCCAGATTGAAACCTAATAGCCCTGGACATGTCTAAAAGGTGCTGATGTTTCCTTTCCACTACCCCATTTTGTTGGGGTGTGTCAACACATGAACTTTGATGCATAATACCAAGATTTAATATGTAAGGTATGACTTCTGAGTTGTAAAACTCAGTGCCATGATCTGTTCTGCATATTTTTATAGTAGTATTAAAATGATTTTGAACCAAAGCATTAAATTGTTTTAACAGGGAGAAAACATGGGTTTTGGTGGACATCATGAAAGTCCACACTCCCCTTGAGTAGTCATCCACAATAGTCAAAAAATACCTACACCCATTCATAGTAGTTCTCCTATAGGGACCCCATAGATCACAATGTATAAGATCAAAGCATGCCTTGCTTTTAATACTGCTCAAATTGAAAGGGAGTTTATGTTGTTTAGCTAATGGGCAAACATCACATAAAGAAACTTTTTCAATATCAGAATTGTTATTTTTACAAAGGAAAGACAAAGAACCAATCTTCTTTAAACTACTCAAGGAGGTATGTCCCAGTCTCTGGTGCCAACTAATAATGTCTTTATGCCTGGTGGTGTTAGTGCAAACATGTCTGGTTTCAAGAAAACTATCAGCCTTGAGTATATAAAGTCCTTCACAAAGATCACCAATAGCTATGATTATGTTCATCTGAGGGCCCTGGAATATACATTGTTGTCCAAGAATAAGAACTTGACAGTTAATTTGCATAGTAAGTTTAGATATAGAGAGTAAGTTATATTGGAAATCAGGAATGTGAAAAACCTTATTTAGGGTCAAAAGGGGGTTAATGTAAACTTTCCTATGTGAGAAACTTTAGCTTTGGTTCCATTAGGTAAAGACAATATCACAGGACAACTAATTTCTTCAACATCATGCATGACAGATAGTGAAACACATATGTGATATGTGGCTCCTGAGTCAACAATCCAGTTATGCAAGTGATTCCCTACATTAGTGCAAGAGTTAGTCATAGTGATACCTGCCATATGTGTCATACCACAGAAGTTTTGAGCAGGCTGATTGCTGTTGTGGTCTTCTGGGCTATCTCTTGTTTTAAGCATGGCCATCACTTGATTGAGCTGTATCTGAAGAGCCTCCAAGCTGGTTTGTCCCATAGTTGTCTTCCTCTCATCTGAAGTGTTTGATTGAGTAGCTTTGACTTGCATGGCTGTGGGATTGATGGGTTGTGAATGATTGTTGTAATTCCCTTGGCTCTTTCCTGTATTCCCTGAAAAATCTCTGTTGGCAATGGGCTTGTGTGCAGGATGATTGGGATTCCCAGGATGTCCAATGGGAAATCCTTTAATTTTGTAACAATCATTTTTGACATGGCCCTCTTTATTACAATAATTACAGAAAATTCCCTTTTTGAAGGGGTTTCTGTAAGTTGCATTCTTGGTTTGTAAAGAACCAGCCATAGGTTTTTCAGACATGACTTGGGCTATGTTGGCAGCAAGAATTGGAGACTCAGATATATATCCCAACCTTTGTGTCTCCTCCTGTCTAACAATGTAATAAGCTTCTCCAATTGAAGGCAATGGCTTCATCCTTAATATTTGCCCCCTTATATTAATGTAGCTGTCATGTAATCCCATCAAGAACTGCATCAATTGATTTCTTTGTTCTTTGGACTCTTGGTTCTTGGATGATCCACAATCACAAGGACATGTGCAAGCAGATGTGGGATCGAGTGCGTGTCTTTCGTCCCAAAGCCCTTTCATTTTGTGATAATAGAATTCTACAGATCCTACTCCTTGTTCCAACCTGTGCAGATCCCTTTCCAATTGGAAAATTATGTGCCCATCAATATTACAGAATCTTTCCTTCAGTTCTTTCCAAACAGAATTAGCACTAACCACAAATTTAAGGCTGTTGCTAATCTCTTCTGTAACCGCATTGAAGATCCACGAAATGACCATATCATTGGCCCTAGCCCATAATGGAAACAAAGGATCTTCCTTGTCTGGTTCTGCAAAGCTTCCATCCAAGATCGTGATCTTGTTCTTCGCAGACATGGCAATTTCAAATGAGCGTTTCCAAGAGTTGTAATTCCGCTCCCTGTTAACTTTGTGGCTATAAGAACAAGCCCTGGATGATCATTGTTATGCAAATACAAAGGGTGCATATTGGAATCGATACTTATCTCCATTGTTTTGGGCTTTAAATCGATGGATTTATCTTTACTGTCGGAAGGCTTCTCCGTCATGGCTGAAGGTTATGGAGAAGTAAGAAAGGAAATGATAGAAAGGAAGAAAGATAATTTTCCCACGAAATCTAGAGCTCTGATACCATGATAACAAATACAAAAATAAAAGAAGAAATATGAAGAGAGAAATTTGTTATTGATGGATTGAAAAGTCGATTATCAACAATACACGCAAAGGGAATATATATACAATCTGGTCTACTGCCTGAACATATCTATTAACTCAACTATCAACAAATAACAACAATACCCCTCTGGACTAATACAATTACAACCAGGTACTTGAACTTTCTAAGACAACTGAACTGAGGAACTTCTTCAGCTTGGATTGCAGCTCTCCAAACTTTGCACTGCTCTTTATGTTATTCCCTTGTCTGATCTTTACACAGTTTGCATTAGGCTCATTTCTGTTAATACTAACTTTGAAAAAATAGTGTGAAGAAAGGTGATGTAATTGTATTAATGTTTATTAAGAAATTATACATAAATGATAACTCACTGTGTTTTTATGTTACCGTAGATTGCTTTTTCTTGAAATGTAATTCTTGATTAATGGGGATTCCAAATCAAATATTCGTCATTTATGTTTCTACATCTTGGAATGCTCGCTATCTTTAAGGCAGCGCTAAAACAAAAATTGTCTAGCGTGTACAAAGTGAAAGATCTAAATTCAATCTTTGTTTTCAAGTTCGGGGCCCATTTTGGTGGTGTTAAATCAACCGCGTTTGGATTGATTTATGATTCAGTTAAGAATGCAAAGAAGTACGAGCCAAAGTAAAAAAATAATAAAGCAATTTAGGCTGAGACTTGTATAACCAAACAAAAATATACATAGTCGAATAGATATATGGCTCAATACAGTACTTAACATTGAAAAAACACCTCATGAATATATCAATATCGTGGAGAGATTCTTATAGCCATCAGTCAATTGCAATGACAACTCATCTCAAGCGTAAAAAACTAACTACAAATGAATATTTATAAAATATACTTAAGACAATGTTGATTCTACTCAGATGATGTAAGATAAATTTGCTTAGCTTCTAGTTTGTAAATTCAAAGCTTTGTCCACTTCATGTTATATACCATCTTATTCTCCCCTTACAACTTTTACTCTTCTTGACGATGAATGAATTGAGTGTTATTGAAGCCAAATACTTTGCCTAGTCATGGTGATGAGCTTATCAACAAGTACAAATAACAAGAAACAATGTTAAAAGTAATGTCCTAACCATCTCGTTGTGGCAAGAGTCAATACAAAGGTTTTTCATGTACACTTGTTGAAACTTGTTTGTGTCTTCTTGGCTCATGTAAATTATAATTCATGAAACTCGCTTCATTCATTTGAAAGGTAGAGCAACCAACAAAAAATGTATACTGATAATTAAAAGGAGGCATATGAATTTACTAATTTTGCAAAATAAAAAGTAGTGTATAATAATTTGAACAAGATTTAGGTGATCACGAAAAAGAAAAGGAAATACATGCAGTTGTCCGAGTTACAAATATGATTAGAATGGAACCAACTGCGGCTTTAAAGAACCACAAACAATGAGATTACTGATTCTCGAATTATATTGACTATTTTGTTTTAAAGAAAAATAAACAACAGAAAATAATAAACTAATTTTGAGAAACAATAAACATCCTGATGATGTGAAAGTAGAGTAAATATTTTACTTGTAAGAATAGCAGCAATGAAAGAGGAAAGTTCTGGGCATTAACCATATTCATAGTACATGCACCATTGTTTCTACGAGTATTGTTCAGCTCTTAAGAGTTTTTGTGTTAAATGATGTTTCAAGAAAACAAATTAATTAAAGACTAATTAGTTGATACAACTAAACATATAATCTCTATAAGCAACACTAATTGAATATGGGTAAACTAGAGGTGTACGTGGTTTGGTTTGGGTCAAAACCGCGAACCGAACCGCCCTTATTGGTTCCAAAAATTTCAAATCGAGCCGAATAAGGTTTGGAACCGAACCAAACCACTCAGTTTGGTTTGGTTTTGTTCGATTTTATGGTTTATATAAATTCTTTTTAATTAACTTAACGAAGATTAAAAATAGCAATAAAAATAAGATTTTAATTTAAAATTAACATCAAAATTAGAGAATAACCTACTAAAAATAAATTATCATAAAGAAAACTATACAATTTTCAAAATAAACACAAACAATTGAAGAAATAATAGTACACCAACAATCAAGATTTTGTTTGATTTAATGTGTGCGTGTGTGTGTATATATATTATAACTAAATCAAGGGCATAGATTATGCATATCAAATGATCCAAAGGTTAAGAATAGTTAACAAATGTTATATAATATATATTATATAATAAATAAATAACAATATATAAGTTTGTTTGGTTTGGTTTGGTTCGATACCAAAAAACTGTTAACCGAACCAAACCGAGCGTTTTCTAATTTTTGAAACCGAAATCGAACCATCTTTGACCAAAACCGAACCAAACTGACTGGTTTGGTTCGGTGGTTCCTATGTACACCACTAGGGTAAACTACTTGATGAAGTTAGGTTGCAATGTTTTGCAAACGTGTGATGCTTGAAATGATCGATCATTTTGGGCATCAAGATTAGAAATCCATCCTCGATCACCTTACGATTGTGATACATTCCGCTTTTGCTTTCATTTCTACTTTGTTGTTGCCTTTTCATCTCTTACCAGATTTGTCATTTCTTTTCGGTTTGTTTTTTATTCATTTTATTCTTTTCTCGTTATTTTACATGCTTTCAATGGATTCAAATACATAACTGCAATATTTCAAAAGTAGCTTTCTTAACTGCTTTTTATGTGCAAGAATTAACTTGATCCAACAACTCTATAAGACACTGTTTCACAATTTCATAAGCTTTTTCAAATTCTGAAGCCTTGGTAACTTGTTGGGTACACATGGAACACAAGTTTCTGTAGCGTATTCTCATCATTGCCTTTGGGTCCACCTCAATTGTACTCGCACAAGTAGCCACTCGACTCTTCTTGGTTTGTTTTGTCCACCATTTAATATATATTTATCAGGAATCTTCATAATATTTCTTGTGGAAAACAATTTTAAAGCATGTAAACAAAGAAAACTAGCAAACTCAAATTTCTTACAACTTAAAGAAATAGAGCCTTCCAATGAGTCATAAAAAACTGTATGAAAATACTTTTTCCTATATGGGGTGCTTTCATACGTAGTGACCCAGGGTCAGCCCTGGGCATAGGCGCGCTAGGCGGCTACTTAGGGCCTCTGATTTTTTTAACCAAAAGAGGGTCCCTTAATCTCACTTTTAACTTAATATATATATATATATATATATATATATATAAATCATAATTTTCTATGAATGACTATTTTGTTAATTAATCAATAATTTAGTTTTTAGATTTTGTTTACTACCTCCGTCCCAAAATTATTGTCATTTTTTTTCCTTTTTTGCATGTCCCATTTATTTTTGTCTAGCTTGAAACTTTTCTTTTTAGGATAATACTTTTACCATTTGGCTCTTAATTCTTCTTCCCACTTTAGTTATAAGCCACATGAATATGAACTTTATAGAAAACTACACATCATACAAATATTAATAATCAATCAATTATTTTTTCATTAATTTGTATGTCGGCTCAAACAGGACAAAATTTTGAGACGGAGAGAGAATTTTTATTATGAATAATTTTGTGTTTAAATATTTACTAGTTAGTGTGTCTATGTAAGGGAGTTATTATTTATCAATTTCAATTTTTTCCAGGTGCTTAACTTTTTATTATCTTTTAAAAAACTAAAAAACATGGATCTGAGAAAAGAAATAAAAAGAAAAACAATTGATTTAGTCTTGAACCAAAGCTTTTAATATTTTTAACGTGTATATGGTTGGGGCCGCATTTTTTGAATTCACCTAGGGCTCCTTGAATCTCAAGGCCGGCATTGCATAGTCATTGTCTCAATCTTACTACAATCTTTCACAATGCTATCATAATATTTGAACAACTCTCCTTTTTGAGCACCTTCGGAGTGTAGACAATAGATGCATGTTTCATAATTTCAACTACAAATGCTACCGATGGTGTAGTTTGATTTTCTCTAAAACCAGATCAAGACTTTTTGTTGCGGCGCTCATTAAGCAATCTCTGAAATTGCTAAAAAAACAAAGTAAATCGTGTTCGTATGAAGCATACCTCCTTAAAACACTATTCATGTTCTCACTACGTTGAGTGGTTGTCTCTCGCTCGTAAACTAATGCCCATTTCCCCTTTTTATTAAACATTCCCATAAACCATTCATTGTCATGGAGGCAATATTTATCAAGTATCTCATTACATACCACTAAAAGTCATTTTCATCTTCAATCATAAATACAACTGCTGAAGTCTTTAGTGAAGTCTTTGAACCTTGAAAATACAACGCTAAGATGAATAGCTGGGAATATGTTTCAGGTTGAGAAGCCAATGCACTTGCCAGAGCAGCGTCTTCATTCGTGAGATTTGTCTTGGGCTTTTTGCCTTGACATGGCTTTTGTAAAAGTGTTAAATAACCACTTGAAAGTGGCTATAGTTTCATCATATAATAATCTTGCTCCAAAAATAGTGGTTTGCTTCTTATAATTTACACCAACAAATAATCCAGAAGGTCTAACATCTTTGTTCGTTCTGTTAGTAGTATCAAATCAAATAACATCACTGAAATGAACAAAATCTAACATCATTTTTACATATGCCCAAAATATAAATATCATCTTTATCAACTTGTATTTAAAAAATTGGGATCCTCTGATTTCATATTTTGTAAATACTCTGTGTGATGACCCGACCCGGACCCCGAAGAGGAATCGCGAGTCAAGTCGTCCAAATAGGACTACAATTCATGCAAGGACTCAATTATTAAAATTGACGTGACGCAACATTATATACGTAAAGCAACTCGGCACCAAAAAGGCCGAAATTTTTAAAATTTTTCAAACCTGATATAACAGTTAAGGATAAGTAAATCAATTCATCGGTGACTTTACGACTAGAACCCAACAACTAAACAATTCATGCTATGAACACCTCAACGGCTAAATGTCGGAGAAACAACAAAAGTAAATAAGAGCTAATAGGATGCACAGCGGAAGTCTAAAGATAAGTGAGCCAACTAAATAAAATACAAGTTTTACATTATACTTTACAAGAACAAGCCTTGATACAAAAACTCCAAGTTTAATAATACTAGAGTTACAAGCATGATACAAATACCCAAGACAAGTCTAATTAACTTACTTAACCCAACGTCCTTGCCAAGAAAGAAAGAGGAAACTATAATGACCTCTTCAAGTGAACTTGTAACACGGACAACCTCGACCACGCACGCACTCAATGATACTTCCATGCGAAGGACCCGAACGATTCGGATCTAAAGCGCTAAAAGGGAAGGGGTAAGTCATAAAGACTTTGCAAGCTAACAATTATGCATATCATGGCATATGCAACATACATAGAAAGATATCATCATCAATATCAAGTCAACCAAAGCATTCGTTCATATAAACACTTAGTTCACATATCCATGGTAGCACATTGGTTTCACATAAGTGCTATAAAGTAAACCACATATAAAGAGGATATGTTATAGAATCAGTGCCGCAACGTAGCTCCTGCAATACAAGGTGTTAATAGGAACGTGATGTCGGATGTACGTGATTGATACATCGACCATGAATAGAATTATTCCAAGTGCCCTAATGGTTACACAAGGTACTCTTCTCCAAAGTGATCAAGAGAGGAGGGTGTGTGCAGGATTCTGGTTCGGTAATTCATCACTATCACGAATCTCACGATTCGTAACGGTGATGTATCGTCAACCAGGGAAGACAAGAACAAGTACGCTAGTTGGACTAATGGGGGGACAAGTAGATGTTTACCTATCATTCATGAACATGTAGGGGATCGAGTTCGACAAGAGCGAACTGATCCAAGTCAAGTAGATGTTTACTCACTTATGAAATCAAGTATGGATTGAACTCAAAAATAGCGAACTCAACCAAGTCAAGTAGGCATGTTATACTCCACGACTAATCATTACAAGCATAAATATGTATCCAAGAAAGAATCACAAAACTAGTATTCTAGTTACGCTACAAGTATGAAGATTAATTCATTAAAGAATCTCGGGCCTAGTATACTAGTTACCTTACAAGCATGACCATCAATTCAAGTAGATTACAACAGGAACTCAATTGAGTCTTGTAGGCATGTGACAAGCACAGTTATCAATTTAATTAAGAATCTGGAGAGCTAGTATTCTAGTCAAACGAATTCTAAATGTCGTAGAGAGTGAATGTAGAGCAGGTATTGTTAAATAGCTCTCTAAATGAAACTCCGTTGAGTCTTTACTAAAATTCCAACCAAGTAGAGATTGAATGCTATAAGCATTTCAATACTCTTTTCTATGTTATCGATTCTAATAGAACCCAATTACAAAGTCATATATGACTTTAGCCTATCAATACATCAATTCTACAATTTTGTGAAACCTTTACATGATTAATTCTTAAACCTTAACAATTGCAATAGATTCTCATCCAAGTAGAGATTGAATGCAATATGCATTGCAATACTCTTTTCTATGTTCTACCTTTCACTAACACCAAAACACAAAGCCATTCATGACTTTATCCTATCGATAGTTCAATCCCAAAATTTGAAACCCTAGCTTGAACAATTCTTTAAAGTTGACAATTGTAATTAATTCCTTCACAAGAGTTGTTCCTAAGCACATTTAGAACAACATTCATACTTTACAAAAGTCCAAATTATTAACTTAACAAGGCAGCCCCAAAATTTCCAGATTATAAACTTGTTAATTTCAAGTTTCTAGTTTAGTAGAAGTCTTCCTAGACATGAATGGAAACATAAACATGAAGGGGGCATGCTATTTAATTGAGCATGCTAAATCTAGGAATTGAAAGCTTACCTTAATCCTAAGATTAATAGATGCATGAAGAAATAAATCAAGGATTATTGAAGAGGATAGCAAGAGCTTCAAAAAGGTGGTCTCGGAATTCCGATCGGGTCACCGGAGCTCCGGCAATCGATCAATGAAGCTTGGTAGTGTTCTTGAGTCTCTATTGAGCTCCCTCACTGAATACGTGAATGTTTGAGGATGGAAATGGCTGAAGTGGCTCAGCAATGAAGGTTGAAGTCACAAAATTGGCTAATCCATGTGAAGGGGTTTATGTGACTTCTCATTGGTTGATTGTTTTGTGCCTTTGATTAAAATTCATCAAAGGCTAGGAAAGGGTCTCCCTTGGTCAACAAAAGTGTCTAGGACTGAATTGGGTTGAAAACGATTAAGGGTACATGAGTAAACAACCAAGAAATTCACAAAATCCCGAAATCTGGAAATTGGATGATGCGGTCGCATCATTTGGGCCATGCGAGCGCATGGTTCTGTTGTTATGTTTTCAAATTTTGTTGTACTACCCAGTCAATTTGTAAATTCCACCATTAATCTCTCACACCTCCAAATGAGGAGATTCTTTCTTAGTCAAAAACTAGACTCTTTAACCTATATTTTAGCCTTTTAAATTACTCAATTTGGACTAGTATTCATCAAAATACAGTCCCTCCAAGTTCATGATAACATTCAGATTTCTCAAAACAGAACACAGAGACGGCCATAATACGTGGCATAATTGAGGTACTTAAACACCTTGGAAAATTACCAAATTTTACAGGGAGTATCCTAACATATGTAGGTAAAATATAATAAAATTTGAGCAAATTATCTTTAGTAGATTGGTACCAGAAGTTTCCTGAAATTTGCCTAAAACAAGGACTGAAACTGTGAGGTTTCTAACTTATCGTTAAGCACCCAATGATCAATGAAATGACCAAGAACCATAAATAAATGATACTAAGACTCATTAAGACTTAGTTAAGTGTTTAGGAAGCTAAAATGATACACGAAGCAACCAAGACAAGACAAGAAAAGCAAAGAAGACTTATAAGGCCACTATGAACTCAAACAAGCAATGTAAGCAAGGCAAGCATGATTTTGGTGTGTTGAACATATAATGCACTATTTAGCATGATAAACATATCTAGATAGAAAGTCAAGCAAGTAAGGTTTCAAGTCTAGCAAGTATGATTTCATGTCAAGCGAATGAGGATGTCAAGCATGTAAGGGTTCGGGTCTCCATACTCTGACACACCACATATGTCCCTGATCGTCTCATTTGCTTAATTCATTTGGTCTGCAAGTAATTTTTGTAATTTTCAGGAATGAATCCAAGATTCTTGCACCCACCACTTTTCTAGCCAACAATTCAAGAGTAGCTTTAGGAGCTATATATACCAGAATGCTTGAGCATTAGATATCTTACTATGAGATCTGTGTAAATGAGTCTTGCTTGGGAGTTCTAAACAAGTGATTGTGTACGACAACAAACTCAACAACTTCATAGTAATTTCTACCTAGTCAACAACTAACTCTCATTTTGCTAAGCAGAAACATCTTGATTCAGGGCGACTGTTTTTAACACTACTTCTCATTTGTATTTTCCCTTTTTTTCCTCATACGAACAACAAAATTTCATATCCAGTACTTTCTTCGTGAAGTTGTCCATATGGCTTCTACTCCATCAACTTTTGAAGTTGTCTAAGATTTGATCCTCACTGGTGCAATAACATTTTGAGGAACATGAATAGAATCGTATTCTTAAATTTCCTCTATATTAATTTTTCTAGGTGTACTCTTGTTGAATCTTACATTAAATTAAAAATTTGTTAAAATCATTCCACATGTTGTTCGGCCGAAAGCTTTAAGTTATTTTGGTCAGCTTGTGATTATAAAATTCTTTGTCAGTTACTTGTTTCAACTGACCATAATGTTTTTAAGTGTCAGCTAGTTTTCCTCATTTACTTAAACATTTACTAGTACTAACACTTTCTCATTTTGTGCTTTTGGTAGATATTATGTAAGATAATCTTTCCAACAGGATCTCTATGATCTTGTGAAGATACATATGCTCTGCCAAACACATTTTCAAATTCAAATGTGTTCCTAACGGGTTACTCTTCAAGTTCATTTATAAATACCCACAGGAAGCATTTTGAAAGACATAGAAGTCTGAAGCCATATACTCTCAAAAGAAATTCTCTCTGTGCCTTAGTCTTGTTAAAGAACTTTAGCTAGATACTCTTCCTTGAATATTTCTTTCTAGTTATTGTTTAGGCAAACACTGAGTGATTTATTTCATACTATTTATAATTCAGTCAGTTTGTCTCACGAGTTTGATTGTTACTCAATCATTCTCCATAAACATTGGTCTTTTTATTGTACACTGATCCATTAGAGATCACTTAGATTTTTAATAAAATTCGTGCACTTCAAAAATCCAAGTCTAACCAACTTGGTAGTGGACGTAGCAGTTTTACTGTGAACCACTTCAATTGATCTGCCATTTACTTTATCAGTTCTTACAAACTAACCTAACACTTAAGAAGCTTTCAACTGCTTAAGTGTCAGCCAGTTACTTACATAATTGTTTACTTAGTTGTTCTGGTAAATTGTTTTTCAGTTTCTTTCTTGTATTAAGTGATCTACCTTAAAAGCAGATTTCTTTGAAAACAGTTGTGTCAGCTAGCTGACTAACTTTCATCAGCTTGAGTTATTCCAAAGCTTCCGGTGACCAATATCACCGATGACAAAATCAATTTTTCGCTGCCAACTTATAAAGTTTTACAAGTCAACCCTCAAAATTTTTAAAAGGCTATTCACCCCCCTCTAGCCTTGTTTGTTGCCAACTGGACTTACAATTGGTATCAGAGCCTTCTTTTTGAAAAATTATTTTTCCAAGCCTAACAGCTTGAAAGCTCGATCATGGCAACTTTAAAAGCTTTTCAATCAGACAATATTACTCAAGTACCCATTTTTGATGAAGATCACTTTGAAATTTGGAAGGAAAGAATTACAAGATATATGAACAATATAGATAAATGATTAATGGAATGTGTAAGAGGTGGTCCTATGCAACCTATGAAAATTAATACTAAAGTTGGTAAATCTTATACTGCAGATGATGACACCATATATCCTATTGCTCCCGAGGAAGATGAATATGTTCTCAAGCCTCAATCAGAATGGACTAAGGAAGATAAAATTACCGATGGACTGGATGCTAGAGCTGTACACATTATATCAAGTGTTGTTCCTGATGAGAACTACAAACAAATATATGACTGTGTTACTGCCAAAGAAATTTGGGATGCTCTTGTTGGATATGTAGAAGGAGACCAAAACACCAAGGACAACAAACTCTATGACTGTATACAAGAGTTTGATGCCTTCAAGAAGGACCCAAAAGAATCATTAAAGAATGCCTACGACAGATTTCTCGAAGTAAGTAATAGATGTTCCTCTCTTGGTAAAGTCTATAGTATGAAAGATTTGAATATGCGTTTTCTTAGTAGATTGGGAAGTAGATGGCATGTTAAGGTCACAGCCATAAAGGAAGCGAGAGACTTGAATAAAACTCATATATGTAGTCTTGTTGCAAGTCTAAAAATTTATGAAAAGGAAGTTCTCAAAACTCAAGAAATTGAGAAAAATTTTTAAAGGTATCTCTCTTCAAGCTAAAAAAGAGACACCTAAAATTTCTACATCTTTGTCAGAGGATGACTTTGATGAAGATGAATTTGCTGCTTTTGCTAGACAGTTTAGAAAGTATAAATCTTTTAAAAAGAACTTCCAAAAACCCTCTGCAAATTTTCAAAAATCTTCCTCAAATCCTCAAAAACCTTCCTCAAGCTTTCAAAGACCTTCTACTTCAAACTTTCAAAAGTCTTACTTCAAAACAAATGAAGACAAGGATGAGAAAGAAAAATTGTTGTGCTTCAATTGTAGAAAACCTGGTCATTTTGCTTCAAACTGTCCTTTTACAAAAAAATGAGTATTATAAAAGAGCTCCTATAAATTTTGAAAAACAAAAGGGTTTGGTTGCTGAAGATCAAAATCTTGCAACATGGATTGAGACAGATTCTGAAGATGAATTTGCTGATTTTGAACAAGAAGCAAATCTGTGTCTTGTTGCAGAATCAACTATATATGATTCAGAAAATGAGTTTCCTAGTCCAAAATATTCTAATGAGTCTGATAATGAGCTGCCAAGCTCACCTATTAAAAACCCCAAGCTAATAAAGGTCATCAAACCTGATCAGTTTGTGGTTAAGAAAATAGGAAATAGTTTTTATGGACAAGGAATCATAAGTCAGCCAGAAAGAAAAGTCAAGTCAACTTCTTAAAGGACTGCTGACATCAAAATAAGCAATATGTCAAAAAGGCAGGAGGAGAAGGTTACTAACTCAAACATTGATGATTTACTGGAATAAATGCAAGAAATGTATTCCAAATTTGAAACAATTAAAAGAATCCATGTTTCCTTATCTGGTGATTTTAAAAGAATTTCTGATGAAAACTGTGAGCTTCAAAAGATCAATGAGCTTTACAAAGTTCAGCAAAAAGAATTGCTGCAACTTAAAAGCATCAATGAAAAACATGAGATTCAAGCAAAAATCTCGGATGCCCAGATTGCTGACCTTGTAGAAAGAAATCTTCGACTGACCAATGTTGTTGATACTTACTCAAAGTCAAAAGCTGCTGTTGAGACCATCATCAGTCAACAGAAAAGTCATGAAGACCAACATGGTCTTGGATATTCAAAGGATGATGGAAACTGTGAGATCAGACAGTCAAATGGTGGGCCTAAGATTTTACTCAAAAATGATAAGGGATTAGTTTATAATGATGTACCTTTCAAGTATCCCAAAAACATGAATCAACTTAAGAAGTCTATTAACAAAAGGGATAAGCTGAACAATGACAGTTGTCAGTCTTCTAGTTACAAGCCTCAAAATATGTCAGCCAATGCAACAACTGGCAAAAGTCAGCCAACTGACAAATGTCAGCCAGCTGACAAAAGAGGAGGATTCAGAAGAAAAACAACTGACAAGTTCAAGCCAATAAATTTTGTTGTTGCTAAGACCTCTAAGCTGAGTCAAAAGGAATCAAAGAATTCACCTCAAATGACTGATAAACCTGGTTATCACAAGTGTAATATTTGTTCTACTTTTGGTCATCAGTCTCATGAATGCCTGTTTAGATTTAAACATACTGACAGAATCAAGATGCCTAATTTCATGCAGGTTTGGCTACCAAAGAAAACTAACCCTTTGGACCCAAAAGTATAAAGGGTACCATGATTTAAATATTCATATTTCAGGTATGCTTAATGACAGATGATCAATCAACTGACATATGGATATTAAACAGTGGATGCTCAAGACACATGACTAGGTCAGCTGAACTTCTTACTGACATTATTGCAGCCAAAGGACCTTCTGTCATTTTTGGAGACAACTTAAAAGGAAAAACAATAGGTTATGGATCCATTATCAGAGGATCTGTAAAAATTGAAAATGTCTCATTAGTACAAGGTTTGAAACACAATCTCTTAAGTATCTCACAATTCTGTGATAAAGGTATGAGCTGCTCTTTCTCTTCTACACATTGTTTTTATCAAAAACAGCATCACAAATGAAGTTTTACTCACTGGTTCTAGAAAAAGAAACATTTTTGCTATTGATTTACTCTCCTTATATAATAGTACTCAAATTTGTTTAGTAGCAAATAATACTTCAAAAACTTCTTGGCTATGACACAAAAGACTTTCACATTTAAACTTTAAATATCTTTCAAAACTTTCAAAAGGAGATTTGGTGAAAGGTTTGCCATCCATAAATTTTCCCTCTGACAAAAAATGTGATGCTTGCATTTTAGGAAAAATTATAAAAGCTTCTTTCAAACCCAAACCATGTCTTTCAACCAAAAGAATTATTAAACTTCTTCATATGGATTTATTTGGTCCCATTACAACTGCAAGTTTGGGAGGAAACATATATACTCTTGTTGTTGTGGATGATTACTCAAGGTATACATGGGTGGAAATGATGCAATCCAAGGATGAAACTTATAGCATTCTCACTTCCTTATTCAGAAATCTTCAAACTCAAAAGGAATGTGAGATTATATGTGTTGGATCTGATAATGGTACAGAATTCAAGAACCTTGGCATGGATACATACTGTGATGATCATGGAATTGATCATAATTTTTCAGCAGTCAGAACACCTCAGAAAAATGGTATAGCTAAAAGGAAGAACAGGACACTGATTAAAGCAGGTAAAACAATGCTAGCTGAAGCAAAATTGCCAAAATATTTCTGGGCAGAAGCTGTCAACACAACATGTTTTACTCAAAACAGATCTCTCATAAACAAGTTTCATGGTAAGACTCCCTATGAAATATGGAGAGGTAGAACACCTAACATTGCTTTCATTAAAAAATTTGGGTGCAAATGCTTCATTCACTACAATGGTGGTGATTACAGAGGTAAATTTGATGAAAAAGCTGATGAAGGTATTTTTGTTGGTTATGCTAAGCATAGTAAAGCTTACATAATTTATAATAGAAAAACTTAAGTAATTGTTGAATCTATGCATGTTACTTTTGATGAATCCAATTTATTTGAGTCTACTAAGGCTCCTGATGTTACTAACTATTTTGAGATTTTTGAGACAGGAAACAATGTTAGTTTAATCCAAAATAATGCCTCATCCTCAGTTCCTCCAACTATAACCTTAGATATTCAGAATGAGCTTCAGTAGGCTGACAACTTTCAACCAGCTGACAATCTAAATCTTGTCACAGTTGATCAGTCAGCTGACATACTTGGTTCTGAAACTATTCAGTCAGCTGACATTCCTCTTTCTTCTTCTCCACAAACTGAACCTCTTCTAGATCTTCCTAAAGAAATTAGGGAAGTCAGGCATCATCCTAGTTTCAAACATCATTAGAGATCCATTTGTTGGCCTAAGAACTAGAAGCAGCTCCAGAATGAAACTCTTGATTCACATGCCTTTGTCTCTTCCATCGAACCCAAAAAGGTTGATGAAGCTTTAGAAGACCCTCAATGGATTGAGGCCATGCAAGAAGAGTTGAATCAGTTCGAAAGGTGTAAAGTTTGGGAACTTGTGCCTAGACCCTCAGATCAACAAGTCATTGGAACTAAATGGGTGTTCAGAAACAAGTTGGATGAAGACGGAAATGTTACAAGGAACAAAGCAAGATTAGTAGCCCAAGGCTATAGACAGAAGGAGGGTATTGACTATGATCAAACATTTGCTCATGTGGCTAGAATGGAAGCCATCAGACTATTTCTTGCTTATGCAACCTTCAAGGATTTCAAGGTATATCAAATGGATATAAAAAGTGCATTTCTAAATGGAGATCTACAAGAACAAGTATTTGTTGAGCAACCTCCTGGTTTTCTTGATCTCAAAAACAAGGACCATGTTTACAAGCTAAGAAAAGCTCTCTATGGTCTAAAACAAGCTCCAAGAGCATGGTATGAAACTCTATCCAAATTCCTCATGGAAAAAGGGTTTCAAAGAGGTAAAATCGATGCTACTCTTTTCTCTTTAAAGCACAAAGGTAATATCTTACTAGCTCAAATTTATGTTGATGATATTATTTTTGGATCTACTAATGAAGTTTTGTGTAAAAGATTTGAGAATCTCATGAAAGGAAAATTTGAGATGAGCATGATGGGAGAACTCACTTACTTTCTAGGTTTGCAAATTAAGCAAACTGAAGAAGGAATTTTCATCCATCAATCAAAATACACAAGAGAGCTGATCAAGAAATACAACTTACAAGAAGCAAATTCAGCAAACACACCAATGGGAGTTGAATGTCACTTGGTCACCGATGAGAAAGGTAAACCATTTAATACAATTGAGTACAGAGGTATAGTTGGATCTCTCCTTTATTTAACTGCTAGCAGGCCAGACATTACGTTTGTTGTGTGTATATGTGCTCATTTTCAAGCCAATCCAAAGGAATCTCACATGATTGCTGCTAAAAGAATTATTAGATATCTGATTGATACTGAAAAGTTTGGTATTTGGTATCCTAGAGATTCATCTTTTAACTTATCTGGATATTCAGATACTGATCTTGCAGCTTGCAGAGTTAACAGAAAAAGCACTAGTGGAACATGTCAGTTCCTTGGAAACAGACTGATATCTTGGGCATGCAAAAAGCAAGCTTTAGTTTCCACCTCAACTACAGAAGCTGAATATATTGGTGCTAGAAGCTGTTACTCTCAAATCCTTTGGATGAAACAACAACTATTGGATTATGAAATGCTAATGGGAACATGTCCTATCTATTGTGATAATACTTCTGCTATTTCAGTTTCTAAAAATCATGTTATGCATTCTAAAACTAAACATATAGACATAAGATATCACTTCTTAAAAGATCATGTTGAAAAAGGTAATGTTCAGCTAGAATATATTCCTACTGAATTTCAATTAGCTGACATTTTTACAAAAGCTTTAAAATCAGATAGGTTTGAATTCTTAAGAGGTGAATTGGGAATGCTTATAATGTCATAGAAAGGTACTTTGAATTTCTAATCTCTACATGATACTAGATTAGCTATTAAAGAAAATCAACAGTATTACTCAATTTGTCAGCTGACGCTCATCTAGCTGACATAACTACTTCAGTTGACATCTTTCAGCTGACACTCTCTAGTCTCTCAATTATACACCTCAAAGTGACAACTGACACAGTGAAGATAGTCAAAATTGGTCAGTCAGTAGCTGACATATGAAGATTTTCAGCATTAAAATTTTGATTGATCAGCCAAGTCTTGTCCAGCTGACAAATATTGATAGTCATCAGCTGACAAAGATTGAAACCATGCTGGAAATCAAATTCTTGACTTACATTGCAAAGTTTTTCAAAATGGTCAGCCAGTAGCTGACACATATTCACAGCTGACTTCCCTCAGTTGATGTTGTTCAGCCAACAATTGCCATCAAATATGATAAGCTGAAAAATCCCTACTCTATATTCATTAGTTGACAACAATGACTGACATTATAGTCACCGTTCAGGTAGCCTCTGAGCCTTAAGTCAAAGCTGATTGTATCTCAGCTAAGATTTACTCTAAAAATAATTTTAAATCCCCTTATTTATTTCCTGCCTTTTTATTCCCCCTTGGAACTCGCGAAGCTTCTTTGAAAAGCCAAATTGACATTTCCACTATCCCACCAACTCTGGCGGTTGAAGTGACGTGTATACACAAAAACGGCTCATCATTGTGATAATAACTCTCTGTCATAAATCACCTTTTTTATCACAAAAACCAAAATTCTATGTACTTTATCACTACACTCCATATCTTCATTTTTAAAACCCACTCACTCTTATAAGCATCCATACTTATCCCTCATATATTTAAAGATTCACTAACTTCATTTTTCATTCATCACTCTCTCTCTAAAACCTCTTTTCTTTCAAACCCTCTTTTCTTCAAACCCTAACCACCACATCCTTCTGGTAAAGGAAATCTTCTTTCTTCTTTCTCTTCTTCATTTGTTCTATTTCTTCTCTAACTATTCTTTGTGTGCAGGAAAATGGCATCGAACACGGCAGTCGGATGTCTCTTGGATGATGTTTCGCTTAATACAGAACCCATAGGGCTTGAACTTGTTCACCTTCTTACAGCTTCTGGGTTAATGCCTCTCTTATCCTTCAACATACGTAATTATAGTTGCCACCTAACTGAGGAGTTCTTCATGGCTATGGAAGAAAACCCAGCTGATCTGTTCTCTCTCTCTGGAAATATTAGAGGCATTCCGGTTGTTTTTGACTCAGAATCCATCACAGCTGCCTTCCCAGATCTCTATGATGATGGTTCTATCACATACACCATTCCAGAAGAAACTCAACAAGCAAGTTGGATCACTATGAGGGGAGAAGTACCTATTGAACTTGCTTTTGATAGACACAAGCTCAGGTTTGCTCATCTGCACTATGCCTAGCCACTGTTCTGGACAAGTGCCTCATCATCAAATCTGGAAGGCATGACAAAATTACAGAAGCTCAGCTATTTCTTATGGAAGTTATTGTGGAGAACTGTGAAATGAACTGGGGAACAGTTCTGGTTGAATGCGTAAAGATAAATATATCCAAGTATAAGGAGAATATGGCTACAGGGAACCCACGGCTTACCCATCACCTGATCATCAATCAGTTTCTTCGATCTCTTCTGTCTTTTCAGCATCAGCTCATTAAAATCGGTGACCTAGAACCTGTGAAGATAAAGAAGTATGTAGCAGCTGACATCAAGTGGGCCAGCTGACTTTGCTCAGCAACCACAAATTGGTCAGCCAAGTGGTCAGCCAAGAACTGGTCAGCCAGCTGAAGATGCTCAACCAACTGATGTTGGTCAGCCAGCTGATGTGCAAGCAGTTGATATCTCTCAAAGAAGGAAAACAAGAAGGAGGAGACTGACATTGGCAGCTGATATTGCTCCTAATAGGCAGAGAAGAAATCCTGAGTTGAACCCAGGTAACTTTGTTCCTTTCTCCCCAACTCCTGATGTTCCTTCACTGATCCTACTCCAATTTCTCCTCCCTCCATTCCTAGGTCTCCAAACACTGCACCAATTAAGTTTCCCCCTATCAGGAATCCCACTTTCCATCCCAGACACTCATACTATCAGGCCAATCATGTTCCTATTCCACCTAATTGGGTATTCCCAACTGACCATCTTCCATACTTTGTTCAGTTTCTCATCTCTTTTCATGAGGAGAAGAAAACTGAAAAACCACCTGTTAACCCCATCAAGTACATTGACCATAACCTCAAAAGGAGACCTTATGTATTGTATCCAGTCACTCCAAATCTAAGCCAAGAAGACCTAGTGGCAAATTATGGCAAGTACTTTGACCCTCTCTCTTTGCTTTGGAATAGATTCTATCTTTCTAATGATAGGTTTGTTCAAGATGAACTCATTTTCTTGGCCTGGACCATTTATAACAAAGTGCATGAACTACCAGCCCTTCCCCGTAATGATCCATTCCTTGTAGGTAGACTTTCCTTGCTCGAAGATGAAGAAATAAACCAAGATTGGGAACAACCTTCTGTTGAGCCAGCCAAACTAGTTAGAAGTCAAAGGGTTGCCAACAAATATGTGCAAGATGCAGTGAATACTGCAAACCAAGCATACACAAAATTACATAGACAGATGGCCTCCATGCCAGGAGGAGCTTCTTTGAGTACTGCCTTTCCAGATGCTTTTACTGATAATCCTGCCCCTTTAATCTCTGAATTCATTCCCACTATTCCTCATGTGATTCCATCTTCAGTCCCCTTTGTTGTCTCATCAACTGTTTTACCTGCATCTACCTCAGCTGATTCTGCACCCACATTTACCTGCACTTTCCAACCCATCTCACTACCTTCATTTACTCCAACAGTTGCAGCCACCCCATCAATCATTCCAATCACTGCTCATCTTCCTATATCAATCCCCGTATCAGCCATTCCAGTGTCAGTCCCACCAGTATTAGCTCCAACAGTGTCAGCCACACCCATTTTAGCCCCGGTTGTGTTAGTCACTCCAATTCCCCCTTGACTGATACTATTCCTCCACCCATCCCAGCTGTGTCAGCTACTCCTATCCCTCCAGCTGATCCTACAACTGCCATTGTTCTTTCTTCAGCTGGCACTGTGGCTGCTTCTCCTCCACTACTTGATACTGATATACCACCTCACCCAAACCAAGCTTCCCCTCTAATTATTATGCCTGACTTGTCTGTTCACTCCTCTCTCCCTTTATCAGTCAGTCCTCTAAATGCCCAAAAACCTGCTCTACCTGATACTTCTTCAGCTGATGAATCTGATCATCACTCTTCTGAGGAATCAGTAGAACAATCCTCTGTAAACTCCTCTTCTAACTCTTCCAAGTCTACTTCTGAGGATGAATCTCTTCTCAGTCCTTCCTAACTGGCTTCCAGAAAGGCTAGGAAACAAAGAGAGATCATCTCTAAAGCTCTGCAACACCCCACAGGCACAAAAATTATTTTTCCTGATGTCATGCCTGTTCCAGAACCAGAACCTGAAGCCCAAGTTCCAGCATACCCTATGGATACCTTCTTCCCCCCAGACCTTGAGGATGTTGACATCCACACTTTTCAGCTTTTCTCTAGTGCTCCTAGAACCTCTCAGCCCCCTGCTCCAGAAACTACTCCACCAGGAACTCTTTCCATTTCAGCCAAGTTAGACCTTCTATATGTTCATCATCTCCAGATGAAATCTGCCTTCACTCACCACACAAATCAGCTTGCTACCCTCCAATAACAAGTTGCCTCCCTTCTTCCTAACCTTACCCAGATCATCACTACAGAAGTACAGGTTGCCATTGCTGCTGGTGCTCCTAGAGAGGCCCACATGGATGATTGGAGGACTATATTGCTTTATCAACAAGAATGGGCCAACAGATCTTTTAATGCTGAATCTACTATGCTTCAAACCATTCAGGAGGAGAGGAAGCAGAAAGCAAGAGCTGATACTTATCTGGCTGAGAACAGAATTCTTAGGCAACGATTGAAACTGATGCCATCTCAACCCGTAATTGAAGTAGAGAAAGAGACTGAAGCTAAAGTAGAACAACAAGAAGAAAAGAGTATTGATGAAGCTGAACAGAACATTGACAAGGAAGCTAAACAGGATGTTGGGAATGAAGCTGCTGTTGACAAAGCACCAGAATCTGAAGTTTGTCCATCAGTTGTATCTCAAGTTGAAAAGCCAACTGAAGGATCCACATCAGCAAACTGAACCACTCTCTCTACTCTCAAAACTTTAAATTTTTAAAACATCTGGTTTTATTGTAATATACAATTATTTGCTCTCTGATTTTAATTTTCAGCTATCTTCCTTTATATGTTATCTGCTTGTTTTACTAACATCTTTCTTGCAGGAACTTAAGTACTTTTGGCTTTCTGTCTTCAAGCGAATGGTTTTAAGCAAATAGGAGGAGATTGTTGAATCTTGCATTAAATTAAAAATTTGCTTAAAATCATTCCACTTGTTATCAGCCGCAAGCTTGAAGTTATTTTGGTCAGCTTGTGATTATAAAATTCTTTGTTAGTTACTTGTTTCAACGGACCATAACGTTTTTAAGTGTTAGCTGGTTTTCCTCATTTACTTGAACATTTACTAGTACTGACACTTTCTCATTTTGTGCTTTTGGTAGATATTCTGTAAGATAATCTTTCCAACATGATCTCTGTGATCTTGTGAAGATACATATGCTCTGCCAAACACATTTTCAAATTCAAATGTGTTCCTCACAGGTTACTCTTCAAGTTCATCTATAAATACCCACAGGAAGCATTTTGAAAGACATAGAAGTCTGAAGCCATATACTCTCAAAGGAAATTCTCTCTGTGCCTTAGTCTTGTTAAAGAACTTTAGCTAGATACTCTTTCTTGAATATTTCTTTCTAGTTATTGTTTAGGCAAAAACTGAGTGATTTATTTCATACTATTTATAATTCAGCCAGTTTGTCTCACGAGTTTGATTGTTACTCAATCATTCTCCATAAACACTGGTCTTTTTGTTGTACACTGATCCATTAGAGATCACTTAGATTTTTAATAAAATTAGTGCACTTCAAAAATTCAAGTCTAACCAACTTGGTAGTGGACGTAGCAGTTTTACTGTGAACCACTTCAATTGATCTGTCATTTACTTTATCAGTTCTTTCAATTGACCTAACTTAAGTGTAAGAATCTTTCAATTGCATAATTGTTTACTTAGTGTCGGCCCGTTACGGTATAATTGTTTACTTAGTTGTTCGGTAATTGATTGTTTTTCTTACTTTCTTGTATTCAGTGATCTACCTTAAAAGCAGATTTTTTTGAAAACAGTTGTGTCAGCTAGCTGACCAACTTTCATCAGCTTGAGTTATTCCAAAAGCTTCAGCCAGCTGACCAATATCAGCTGACTGACAAAAATCAATTTTCTGCTACCAACTTATAAAGTTTTACAAGTCAACCCTCAAAGTTTTTAAAAGGCTATTCACCCCCCTCTAGCCTTGTTTGTTGCCAACTGGACTTACAACTCTCACTATAACCAATAGTTTCTAAAAATTCTGCATACCTTGTTACAACAATTCTAGTGGTATGAGAAAGACGACAAAAATGAAAACCTTTTGATCGTTCAAGGTAGCCTATGAAGTAACAACCTATGGTTTTAGGATTGAGTTTTTTAATATGAGAATTGAAAATTTTAGCCTATGCATGAGTCCATGATAGTCCCATACATGCAAATAACCCAAACTTGGTTTCCTTTGTGTCCATAATTCGTAAGTAGTTTTAGGTACATACTTACTAGGAAATCTGTTGAGAATATGCACAATTGTTTTTAGACCTCAACCCATAGAGACTCGGGTAGAGTAGAACGACATATCATACTTCGTACCATGTCCGTGAGGGTACGATTACGTCTTTCGGCAACACCATTTTGTTGGGGTGTACCACATTACATATTCACCAACGATGCCATTTTTGTTTCAAAAACAAGGCAAAAGGTCCATGGTGTTGACCCAAAGAATTTACGATAATACTCTCATCCCTTATCAGATCTTACAATTTTAATTTCAAGGTCAACTTGGTTTTCAACCTCAACTTTGTAGACCTTAAATACATCTAGGGCCTTAGATTTGTCATGAATGAGGTAGACATAACCATATCTTGAGAAGTTGTCAATAAAGGTAATGAAGTACTTAAGTCCACCAATACTTGGAGTAGTAAAAAGTTCACAAGTATCAATGTGAATAATTTTTAAAAGTCAAGTACTCTGGGTAGCTCCACTTTTAATCCCTTTTTTCAAATTTCCATTTAATGCATTCAACACATGTGCCAAATCCAAGAAATCTAAAGGATGAAGAATTCCCTCCTTTATGAGTCGCTTCATTCTTCTCCTAGATATGTGACCTACACGTTCATGCCATAATCTAGAGGAATTGTCATCCTTTAATTTTATCTTAATACCAGTTGAAACAACTATATCATTCACATTCATTGATTCTAAGGATTCATAAAATGAAAGATCTAAACATAATTTGTAGAGGTTTCCCTCTAATAAACCAGAACCAACAACTTCAGAGTAAAAAGAAAGAGAGAAGCCTTTATTCTCAAACTTAAATGAAAAGCCATAAGCGTCAAGTTTAAAAATATAAATAAGGTTTCTAGTCATACTGTGAGCATAAGCAATATCAGCTAAATCCAAATTGAAACCACTCTCCAAAACTAAACGAAGAGTTCCAACAACTTCAACTTGAGATTTCTTTCCATTTCCTACTATTACGTGTCGATTCCCTTAATTTAGTTTCTTCACGAAAAGGAGTCCCTGTAATGAATTAGTAACATGTACAGTTGTACATTATCAATCCATCATGTGTTTAAAGGAGGATTAACTGTAATTAAATGATTCATACAAACATTAATTGGTAAACTACATTTCTTCTCAAGCCACTCATGGAACTTAGGGCAATCCCTTTCTCTCTACAAAAGCGACATTTGATGTTACCAAGGCTTTTTGTAGTACAAGAGTTTGTCTTGTCTGCTTTTGTGGTAAAAATACTCTTGTCCCATTTCTTGTTGCTTTTGGCATAAGTCTTTCCTTTCCCTTTAGATTGTCCAGTTGCGATGATATGGTCACTTTCAATGCTCTCGGATTTAAACCTTTCTTCTTCTTGGGCACACATTCTCATTAGCTCACTCATCTTCCATTTTACTTTCAATTAATTATAGTTGACTTTTAAACTGGCCAAATTGTGCCGGAAGAGAAGTCATAATGAAGTGAGTGAGAAAACCTTTAAAGATTCCATGTTCATTGCTTTAAGTTGAGCATCCATGTCACTCATATTCATAATGTGCTCATGTACACCACTCATACCATTATACTTAAGTGTAACCATCTTTGTGATAAAAGTTGTAGCTAATGCCTTTAAAGAGCCCATAAATTGCTCTTCAATATAAACAAGATACTCTTTAGCATTATTGAAATCGGGAATTGCTCCACGAATAGCGGTGCTAATGGAGCTCTTCATAATCAATAAGGATATGCAATTGGAATGCTCCCACGCCGCTGAAGCAGCTTTAGCCTTAGTAGTGCTTTCGGCCGTAATTGGCGGAGGGGCATCCACATGTAAGGCTTGATCCAAATGAAAAACTCCAAGAATAATGCCAATCTGCTCTTTCCATGAGGCAAAGTTCATACCACTTAGGGATTCAATAGAGAAAGACAACTCGTAATAGTAGCTACATGATTAAATGCTAAAGGAAAACAAAACAATCATCCAAATTACGATCTTTAGAGAAATCCACAAAATACAATAATAAATCATTAATGTTCAAATAAACTGAAAAATAAAAAGTTTATCTATAAAAAGGTAAAATACACATACACATTTTTATTCAGAAATCTAAGGCATCACCAATAGCCTTCCGTTGGGCCGACTATCAACATACAAGTAATCTCTCTTTAAATCATTAGGAAAATCATAAGAAGTTGAAGTCACTTAAAAATTACATCACTGTTGGGAAGATATAATTGAAGTCATGCAACTTAATATTTTTGTTTCATTCTATTCAAAAAAAAAAAAACACACACACACACACACAATCCTTCAGTTTGGCTAGTTTATATTTTAAATTAATGAATATTTCATGAGGTGATTTTAGCTTTAGCTTAATTTGTCTAAAAATGAATTTTTGTCGGGCTGCCCAATTTTCAAACAAACAAGAATCACAAATATCAGTTAAAGCACACAAGAATGAGATTTTCTATGCTCGTAATTCAACTAGTAGTAATATAGTGTAAAAATTAGTCATATTATAACTCGATAAAATCTGTCATCCAAGCAGAATAGAACAGAATGGACTAAAAAACAAAAATATGAATATTTGTCATATTGTTTGAAACAATTAAGAACAAAATCATGGAACCCATTTATAATCCATCAAATATTCATACTAAGCAGTTAAACCAATAAAATTATGGAATTCATATCTCCACCCTTTCGACTGCAAAATTAAAAAACAAACAGGATGTGGCATGAAGCAACGCAAAGCATGAATCATCACATGATACTGGTCAATATGAATTGAACTTTTTTGATAAAATAAGAGCAATAATCTAACTTGTGTGCATTATGATTATGTAAAAAAAATAATAAGGCTCTGATACCACAATGTTAGAACATTTATTTACATAAGACCGTATTGTATTTTTCATATAAGCATAATGAACGTAAATTGAAGACATACCTGAACCAATTGACGCCATTACTACGGAGCAATTGAATCCTATCAACTGTAACGCGGAACACAAGTATTTAATTCAATTGGATTTTGATTTTCACCACCTTATCTATCTCACATATAATGGAATGTGTTTATTTTTGTGGAGACGACTGCTAGGGCAAATAACGTTAGAAACTCTAATCTCCAAAATACATTAAATAGACTAGTCAAGTGCACACGTGTTGCACGTACGTTGCACATGTTGTTAATGATATTTTAGTGAGATGTTATTTTCACTACATTTTTTACTTATCTACTACATTATTAAGTTATTACTTTTAACTTATGTATGCATGGATAAAATTGTCTATTAATTCATTGGTTGGTAATCTATCTGAACATCACTTTACCGAAATCGAGAAGTTAGAAAGATTGCACATGTCTTCAACCTCGTTAGGTTTTAATGTCAGCCTACAATGGGTTTCTCCATTTCAACTCAGCATAATCTATATAGATTCCTGCAAGAATATAGGACCTCAATTTTCGCAGTGGCTTCAAACGCAGAGACACGTTGAGGTTTTATCAATTGCTAACTCAAGCATTTCATATTCAATCCCTAATTGGTTTGAGAATGTCTCTTCTCTTATTGAGTTCCTGGATTTTTCCCACAACGAGATTCACGGAAAATTGCCCAAATTTCATGAATCAGTTATGGGTTCCTTGGGAAGGTAGCTAATACTACATTCCAACAGATTGAGAGATCCTTAACTATTTTTCCCTCTAATGTGGACATCTTAGATCTCTCTGCTAATTTACTTATAGGGAATATTCCAATTCATTTACGCATGATGAAATCTTTACAAGTTTTTGATCTATCTGGAAACAAGTTCTCAGGAGGATTACCTTCATGCTTGGGGAGATTGATCTCTTTGCAAGTTTTAGATGTGACAAATAATAGCCTATGTTGGGATTTTATATCACACTACCCAGAATGAACCCGTACAAAAATGGAGCTTTTTGAATAAGACAAAAATTACAACCTCCTGACAACTAGCCTATTAATACAAATAGCTAATTAATAAATATCACAATAAAGCTTTTAGACCAATAAGTCTTTGTTCCTGCAAAACAAATATTAGTCTAAATAAAAACAAGAGTAACTGAACAAAGGAAAGAAAGGACACGAAGAGTTTTGTTATAACGTTGTGACCCAAGCACGACTTGCCTTCATTGACCACGAAGGTCTAGGTTACAAACTCTTCAGCTCAGACACCTTTCACCGACCCAAGTCCACCAGTGAGCCAACTGTAATACCAGCAAGTATGAACCAAGGAGAAAAGCCCCCAAAACTCAATCCGACCAACACACTCCAGAAACACCCACGAAAGAGACAACTGGAGAATACCACTCACTCACAAAAGAGAGAGAGATAGAGGATCACGCCTTCACAAAGAAGAAGAATAAGAAAGATGGGGGATGTAGCCTTTTTCCTCAAAGAAAATTGCTCATTGCTTCTTTTTTACTCTCACACAAAGGTTGCCGAATGAGGGAGTATTTATGCCAAAGGAATAGTCAATTAAGGAGTAAATCAAGGGAGGATAAAAAGGAATGAGCAAACCTGCTCCCCAAGCCACCAAGGAAGGGGCTGGGCGGATAGGTCATTGGGCTTGGCTGTAGAAGGCTGCCACAAATAAAGGGCCTCCAATTCTAACAGCCTACATGGTCATATTCCAAGTTCCTTGGGTTCTCTTAGTCAACTCCAATCATTACACTTACACAACAACAGGTTTGAGGGAGAGCTTCTTTTATCCTTACAGAATTTGATATCTCTGATGACACTTGATTTAGGTGTTAATTTCTTTATTGATATTATCCTTCCTTGGATTAAAGAAAAGCTAACTAATCTTCAGTTACTTAGTCTTCAGTCAAATTTGTTTGCTGGTGAGATCCCCCTACAGCTCTGTTACCTCACCTTTCTTCGTGTATTAGACTTGTCAAACAATAATGTTACTGGGAATATCCCTCGGTGTATCGGCAATTTAACTGGCATGACCATTACAAATTATTCACCCAGAAATTACTCTATATACTATACAAAAAACATTATTATTGTTGTGAAAGGAACATAGCTTCTATACACCAAAACAAGCCAATTTCTTACGTCCATAAACTTGTCGAATAACAACATGGTTGGAGAAATTCCTAAAGGGTTGATGGATCTCTCGGGGTTAGAGGCATTGAATATATCTGGAAATTAGTTGAATGGAAGGATCCCAATGATGATTGGTAATTTGAAGCAGTTGGAATCTCTTGATTTGTCCAGAAACAAACTTTCTGGCCCAATTCCTCCAAGCTTGTTAGATTTGAACTTCATCAGTTACTTGAACCTTTCGTTCAACGAATTATCAGGTCGAATACTGACTGGACATAAACTCCAAACTCTAAGTTGATCCAACAATTTATGAAGGGAACACTAAACTCTGTGGAGCACATGTCTTGAAGAGTTGCCACATCAACGATGAACGACTTGTTCATGGAAGTGAAGGTGATCATGGTGATTCTAATCATTTATGGTTTTATGCTGGCACAGGCCTTGGTTTCTTGGGAATCTGTGGGGTTTTGCATTTCAAGGAGTCGTGGAGGCATGCTTACTTTCAGTTCCTTGAAAATGTCTTCAATTGGCTTGCATTAGCATTTGCTATAAAGCTTGCTTGGCTACAACGGAAGTTTTGTTCTCGCAAAGTTTGAAGATCTATTCAGGTCCAACATGCTCTCTCTCTCTCTCTCTCTCTCTCTCTCTCATTGTATTTGCTTATACATGTGTAAAATTGTATAAATATAACATTAAGATGCTATAAGCCGTAATGCATACATATATAAGCTGGAGCTCCTTAATTATGATTCGTATGAACCTTATGTATTGAGAGTTGATCAAGTATCATTTGCCACTAGCTAGCGAGCCTAAGTAGATTCTTAGAATTAGATCGACTTAACAAATACTATAGTACATTGGGAAAATGGAAATAGTTTGTAGCCAAGGATGATTTTTTTTCCGTGCTAGTTCATTGTCTATATTCTGCATTTTGATTATATGTAAACAAGTACAAAATAGTTTTGATGGTTTCTTTACCATGGCTACAATTTCAGCCAGTATCGTTGTTTATGTTCTTATTCT
This sequence comes from Codonopsis lanceolata, assembly GCA_013146195.2. Taxonomy (NCBI): domain Eukaryota; kingdom Viridiplantae; phylum Streptophyta; class Magnoliopsida; order Asterales; family Campanulaceae; genus Codonopsis; species Codonopsis lanceolata. The sequence goes on from CM028380.1 coordinate 41,316,703, forward strand.
ATTCTTTTACTTTTCTTACATTGGCAGGAATTCACTTTCGTTTGGTTCGATGGAGATTTGAGGTGAAGCAAAACTAAGAGTGAAACACTATTTATTATGTAATAGTTTTGATGGTTTCATTGCCATGGGTTATGCAAACATATTTATTACGTTTTAATTTGCGATTTTTTCAGCACAAGAAAATAATAAGATTATTGTACCATGTATCTACTTTTATGGATTTATTTGTCAATACAAATTGCAAGTCTTAATTTCTATGAAAATGGAAAGTGAAGTACCAACCATGAAACTTCTATACTTTCATGGTACTTCATTTTAGCTTTATGTAGTTCTGTTCTTCTAATGTTTGGTTTCTTTCTGGTGCAATGGCTTGAATTCAGTTGCAACACCACTATACCGAACTCAGGGAACTCTTCACACATAAGAAACATTAAAAGCTGAGTCAGAATCACTTTTGGAGTTCAGGCGATCTATAGAATCAAACCGCCTGTCATGATGCTTTTGGAGTTCATGCGATCTATGGAATCAAACCGCCTGTCATGGTGAGTTGGAAGCGATTAATATGTGAATCCAATCTTTGTAATAGCTATTATTATGTTCTCAGTGCATTTCCTAAAAGAAATTAACAATTATTTGGCAACTGCTTATCCAATCTTTTTTAGAATACTAGTCAAGTGCACGTGCGTTGCACGCACGTTGCACATGTTGTTAATGATATTTTAGTGAGATGTTATTTTCAATATATTTTTTACTTGTCTACCACATTATTAGTTATTACTTTTAACTTATGTATGCTTGGATAAAACTGCCTATTATTTAATTACTTGTTATTTGAAACTGAACAATATATTTGTTATTTCTAAATTATACTCCCCCTGTTTCTAAATTATTGTCCCCTTTTGACCCGACACATCGTTAAGAAAAAGTAATTTACTGTATTATAAATATTAGTGTAATGCGTGATTTTTTTCTTTAATGCCCTTGTGTATGTGGTTATAATTGAAATAAGTAGAAAAGTAAGGGTACAGTGGTAAAAAGTATTTTTTTTAGAAAGGAAAGTTATGAAAAAAAATAATTATTTTAGAACGGACAAAAAAGAAAAAGAAGACAATTATTTAAAAGCTGAGGGATTATGTGATACTCGTTACTATAATAAAATATTAATTTGATTTAAACATTATTTTTTATTAACATAAATTCAATAATAATAATATGGTTGGTATTGAATTGATTATCGGTTAATCTATTCATAATTAATATTTAGAACCAATTGTTATGGTAGGCAAAATGTACAAAACTTTACTATATGGTATCAAATTATGATTTTACTATTGGATAATATTTTTAAAATTATAACCTATAATTCATCTAATTCTAATTTTTTTTTCAGTAAATAATGATCCCAGGTTTTCTTAATATTCGATTGATAAAAAATATTTTTTTAATATTAGTTTTTTATTATGTAACATGATTCTAGACATGAATTTTATGGATATAACATTTAGGAAAAATAAAAAATAAAAAATTATGTTGTTTATGTGGACGGTAACCAAATATAATTTGATATTTTTTCACTTAGAAAATTATGTAGGTAACATTGCTAGATAACTTAACAAAGACAAATAATTAAGGGGTAATTTTGTCCAAACATGTGTTTAAATGATGCAATAAATAGTAAAGTATTGGATAAGTAAAAATTATAGTGAAAATAGACCCTCCCTTTTTTTAATAGTGTATTATCATACATAGTAGGAGTATAAATAGAGTTAAAGTTTTCAAAATCTAATAATTAAAGAAATTTCATTCATTATATTTATTTATTTTTTTACAAACTTACAAAAAATTGAAGTCTCATTTTCAAATTAAGTGACCTTACTTCGAAAAATATAAATATTCATAATATGGTTAATTTTGAAGATAATGGATTAATACTACATTTTCAATTTATTTTTAAAATGTTATATATTCATATTAAGAAATAAAATAATCAAACATAATATACTTACTTTAACGTTAATATGTATCGATGAGTTTCAGTACATTTCTGAACATATGAGGGTCTATTCAAAAATTTCAGCATCGAAAGGATAGTGAAAATCTTAACAACAATTGTTTAGTTAACTGATTATATCAATATGTTCATTTTAAGGCTACTTGTAATAGTCAAAATATACAATGCAATAAACTATAAATTTTAGCTTTCTTCTCCCATAAATAATGTATTTTTCATTTTTTCTGTCATCATCTTGAAAGTATAGCTTCTTTTTGTAACTCATTTCTTTTTAATTTGTTCACTGATAATTAGTAAATTCGTCACCGATTTATTTAATATCTTGACACTCACTAACAAATCTATTACAGTAGTTCAAAAAAATTCATTCACCTCTAGTAATGTCTACCAAAATTTCACCAGAACAAATTTTAAGTATTTTAGAAACATTAAATCAATATCTAAGGATGATTACCTAAAAAAATTATTCTGTTTTTTTAAACATGATTTAAGATTGATTATCTTTATTGTTGCCTATATACTAATTTGTACGTAAGAAAACACTCACACTTTTATATAGAAAGAGAAATATGGTCATAACAAAAGTTATTTAGTTAACTGAATAGAGATTTGTTAGTAAGATCTATAACTTATGGACCAATATGATAGTTTTTTAAGGTTACTTGTCGTAGTCATAATTTTACCGTAACAAATGTTAAACAAATTTTAAAAGGTTAATCATATTATTTTTTTTCTCTTAACTGAGTAAGTGTATTTTCGTGATATTCAAAAATATTGTATAACATTTTGAATGGTAATGACACGAAGAGGGAATCTGACAAAAAAATCAACATATGAGACAAAATGAATATAATTAAAAAAGGTAGGATCTAATTTAAAGTTAGGTATAAGTTGAGGGACCAAATTCAATTTCATCCTTCAAAGAATTGATTAGCCTATGCAAATTTATTTGTTTAGCAATAATTAATGGTGAATAGTTTGTTAAATCTAGGGTTATTTATGTTTATACCTTATTTTCTACTTATGACAAATTTTACTTGTTTGACTTTAATTCTATTGTGGATGTTTATTAGGTGCATGATTAGTTTTGTCCATACATTAAGTGGTAAAAGACAACCCATATTTTTATATTAGTAGTAGATATATAGTAGATAATAGATAGTAGATAGTAGATAGTAGATAGTAGATAGTAGATAGATGGTGGAATCAAATCCTAAAGTGTAATCAATTTCCCACCGTCCATCAAGATGTAGAGATTTTTTGAGGCCTATTAAGATTTAATATACTTAAAGTATATAATTTGATTAAATTATATAAACTCATAATATTATTTGGCTAATATAATTAATTAATGCTAGTACCCAATAAACAGTTTATTCTAAGTTGAACTCGTTGGTCACAAAACATGGGCTAGACCCCCTCGGATCTAACATATCAGCCTGCAAATTTTTGAATGAATTTGGTCTATGGCCAAGTCATCAAAAATGTTTGTCAAACCGGAAACGCAATCATCCTTGCCCTCCTCATTCTATGTATCATGTTTGTTTACAATAACTAATTTGAAATCCAATTTGCAACATTTGGGTAATTTTGATCCATCCATAACCTTTAGAAGTAAACATAATTTTATTATACTCTTCCAAATTATAGATTAGTCAAAAGACTATTGAAAAGAGAACAAAGAAACATAATAAAAATACTTGTAGTGGTAATATCTCATTCGTGGATTTAGAAACGACTTTCACATAATAAATAAAGAAAAAACAATAAACTAGCAAAAGATCTTGTTCTTGTAGTGATATATCAGAACTCATGAATGCTACAAACTATCATAAATAAATAATAAAAATAACTATAAACAAACTGAAGTTGTTGGTGATTTAGTAGGATCTTTTGAGGGATCTAAAAGATTGTACTGTAAGGTACCACCTGCACGAGAGTGTATTCATCATACGAATGTCAGTTTTACTGCAAACAATCTATGTTAGCTGGTCTTAAAATGGCAGACATAAAGGTATAATAAGTTAATTGACAACTTTAGAGTAAATACAAAATTGAAGATATAAAATATTGAGTGATGGTGTACTCTATGATAGCCATGACACTATAGTTGAGTGGCAGAATTCAATTGAGATGGATTTTTTTTTTCTTTACCCCTTAAGCTATTAGAGTTGAGGTATAACTAAGTAATTTTGCTTTTGTGAATCCTAAACTGGCATATTATGATAAGATGTTTTTCTCTAACTTTTGCCATTTCAAGACCTACAAATTTTTTGTTTGATACTACTCTGTTTTGGAGTCAAGGACTTGGCCGCGTTTCGACTTCGACGTCGTCTACTCTACTTCTCCATGTCCTCGATCAAACCCAAGCACGACGACATGGGTCGAATTTTTGAGTTTATTGCAAATACATAATTTTTTCCACTGAGAATCTGAATGAATCCGTAAAATTTATCCACACCCCGTTAGATAACTGAGGTTAAAAAGTCCAACTCAAACAAAGCTACATGTCCTAATGGGATTGGTGGTACATTATAGGGGTAGAGGAGATCCAGAGTCAATTCTACAGCTATTGTTACAACTAAGCCTTAGTCAAGGGCAAAGTTGTCTTCCACTAAATCACATTTGACATTTACCAAGACTTAGTTGTATCAATAGTTTTAGAAGTAGTGGTAAACCTACCATTTTTATATATACTAGTAAGGTTCACGTGCGTTGCACGTGGTGTTAATGATTTTTTTAAAAATGATTTGTTAGTTTCTTCATTTTTCTGTTTACTTTTAATTATTGGATTTTTTTTTTGTATTTTAATCATTACAATTTTTGAAACTTATAAATTGTGCTGTTGTCCTTTTAGCTTTTTTGATACTTTGTTTTCCGGTCATTTATAATGTATACTTTTAGTCATTGTATAGCAACTTATCCTACAAATTTGTTTTTTTGTTGGTTATTTTCATTTTCTTTTTTTATTACCAAATATGAATTCATTCACTTTTATGAGTGTGTGAATTGAAAATAATTCAAACTTACTATCTTTGATAAACACAATGCTATTGGAGACTTTGTTTATGTTATTTCTGAAATTTATGACTCCCTATAGAAAATAATATATTATGTTAGAGAAATCAAACTTTCAACCCCAAAGTATATATACTTATACTAAAAATACGAAATTCCCTCAAAGTATATATAAAGCCCCACTTTACCACCCAACCTAAGTTTTGTATCATTTTCATATCTCATTTTATAATTTTTTTTCTAGTTTTCCCCCTAGCCACGACGACGATTACCAATCTGACGTTAATGTGCACATGGTATTTCACGTGTAGGGCATTTTAGTCATTTTTGCAATGTTTTCTCTACTTTTATTACTCAAAGAGAAACTTCATTTTCTTCTTCTCCAGCAACGCTTTCTTTGCATCTTCTCCGACAATGACTTCGTATGTAAATTTTAAGTGAGATAAAACTCAAAAGTGTATTAATGTTTTATTCAAATTATTATATAGAAAAATAAATGAAAATAGAGTGGAATCATGTCAGATATATTGAATTCAAGATCAGTTAATCACATTTAGGTGTCAAGGCTGCCACGAATAAGAACCCACCAAAAAATTAAAGACGTACAACATAACACACAAGCATACACCAAGAATTTCCCCAATATAAAACACAAACATACACCAAGAATTTCAAATTTCATATTTGAATCAATCACATACATATACGACAATGATGAGACAAACCATAGTTCAATCCGTTTTCATCGTTCATAGCTTAAACTCCAACAAATTTCTCATCAACACCGTTGATATTGTTTATGGTTTGATTGGAGCAAATTCTCGATTTTAAACATTATTCGCCACACCATGTTTATCACTACAATTACCAGACATGACATCTCATCACCAAATTTGATATGGGATATGGAAATGCTAAAAAATTACACTGTGGGCCAAAGTGGATTTGATGGATACTTTAGGGGGAAATTTGTATTTTGGACTAATTTCGATATGACCAAAATATGATTAGCTCCCTAAATTACACATCAAATCTCACATTGCACCCCAACCTATGAAGTGTCCCACTTTCATAACTTATTTAGCTATTTGTCCGACTTTGCCCCATCTCATCTATGAGCGTTAAAAATAGTAACGGAAAATGGTATGTGCATGTCACATGAAGATTATTTTGGTCATTTTGCTTAGCGCACAAAATGGGAATTGGCTATAAATTCAGTATTTAATTAACGGCCAAAATATGAAAAACACCCCAAAGTAACCACCCAATCCCATAATGCCCCCCCAATGTTAAAATTTTCCCAACTTCATACCCAATCTTACCATTTGTCTCAGTTAGGACCCTCCCGTCAATGACCGTTAGAAATGCTAACGGATGAGGAGCCATTTTAGTCATTTGTTTCGAGAGACAAAGTGGGATTTAGTTATAGTTCATCATTTAATTGATATTTAGGATATTTTAAGTGAAAAATAGTTTTATAACAATCAAAAAATATATTTTTTTGAAAAATTATATTATTTAAAAAAAATTAAAAACAATATAATAGTGAGATTTGGTTAATAATTAATTTTTATCATTAATTGAACTTGCATATGTGGGATGGGTATACATTTAGTTAATCAAAATTATTTGTAATTATTAGAAAATTATAATTCAAATCCAGGCTCCTTCGCCTCCACCATCTCTCCATCTCTCTCTATTTCATTCGACCAAACCCACCGACGCAAAGAATACTCGCCCTTGCTCCACCACCGGCCTCTTCTCGGCCTCGGGCCGACAATTTTCCATTCTCTATCTACAAATCCGGCAAAGCAAGTAACCACCATCTGGTCTAGCCTTTCCAGCGATTTCATCCTAAAAGCATTGGGATCCCATTTCTTCTCTCCTCCCAGTTCAAACCCCTTATGTATCTCCTCTCTTCGATTTCTATGGAGGCAAGAACAGGAGGATGAATTTTCCATTCTCCATCTACAAATCCGGCAAAGCAAGTAACCACCATCTGGTCTAGCCTTTCCAGCGATTTCATCCCAAAGCATTGGGATCCCATTTCTTCTCTCCTCCCAGTTCAAACCCCTTCTCTATCTCCAGCCTCTTCCCGATTTCTATGGAGGTAAGAACAGAGGATGAATGATCGCCTCCTACTTTCTTCGAAACCCGATTAATTAGATCTAGATGTAACTTTTCGAAACCCGGATAAGTTAAAGCTGTGAAGCTGCATCACAGGCTCCCCACATTTGCCGTCTCTCCCTCCATCTCGCCACCAACGATGGCTATTCATGGCATGTATGATTTAACATTGAATAGGTGTATCGGCGAAGGTCTTGCTAGCTGAAAATGGCGTGGATGAAATGGTGAATTAGAGGCGGATCGCATAAGCGGGAGGATCGAAAAGACAATTTTGGAGGTGTGTTTGGGAGCTTGGTTCCGATTGGATTGGAGTCGGTGGCAATTGCATCACAGTCTAATCCCCTTGGTCAACATTATAATAAGGGCTAATTAGCCTAATTACATTGTTGATATTTTTAACTTTTCAAAAAAAATAAAATTAATGGATAATTTTATCTCATGTCAATATCATGTTGAATCAAAAGAGAGATTAAGAAATACTATAGTTTGGTAATATTTAATTAAAACTACAATATTTTGGTAAAAAACTCGGTATAATATTGTGATAGTTATATCAAATATTCACTTAAAAATAATTTTGAATAATTTTTTTAATTTTTCACTTAAAAATAATTGTGGTAGTTAATCTTTTGATTTTTAAAATAACTTTGAATTATAATTTTTTTAATAATTACAAATAATTTTGATTAACTAAATGTATACCGGCCATCCCACAAATGCAAGTTCAATTAATGATAAAAATTAATTATTAACCAAATCTCACTATTATGTTGTTTTTAATTTTTTTAAATAATATAATTTTTCAAAAAAAAATATTTTGATTGTTATAAAACCTTTTTTCACTTAAAATATCCTAAATATCAATTAAATAATGAACTATAACCAAATCCCACTTTGCCTCCCGAATCAAATGACCAAAATGATCACTCATCCGTTAGCATTTCTAACGGTCATTGACGGGAGGGTCCTAATTGAGACAAATGGTAATATTGGGTATGAAGTTGGGAAAAATTTAACATTGGGGGGCATTATGGGATTGGGTGGTTACTTTTGGGTGTTTTTCATATTTTGGCCTTAATTAACCATTTAGTATTTAGAATATGTTTTTAAATAAAGATAAAAATAATTATTTTAATAATTCAAAAATAATCCCAAAGTATCCACAAAAGGTATAGTTTACCCGTATAGTTTACATATGTAAAGTTTGTCTCATAATGGTATCTCGACTTTATTTCCCGTATATTTTTCCACCATATGTAAAGTTTGTCTCATAATGGTATCTGACTTTACTTCCCCCTATTTTCCACCTTACTACTGACGGACGTTAGAAAATTCACGTTAAATAGCACGTGGTCTTCCACGTACGGGGCGAAAATGTAATTTCTCTTATCTGGTTAAGGTGTAAATGTATTAAAAGTACAAACCCTAATCTCACAACTTCTCCTTCTCTCTTCTCACGGTGTAAGTTCCCATTTCTGGGTCCACCGTAATAGCCACAATCTCCAGTTAGCCCCACCATAGCCACCGCCATCTCTAGGTGCAAGTTCCCATATCTTGCCCAAACCCTTCCCACTCTGGTCACGCCTATCATAACTCTAGCATCGTCCTCCTTCGATTCTAGCCAAGCTCCATCTCCGATCTCCCTCATTCTCTCCCCTGCAAAAGTCGTGCTTAAAGTAAAAATCAAAGGCTATAGAGTATACTTACTAAAAACCCTTGAAAAAACATGCAATTGACAGAAAACCCATAAACCTTATTGACGAGTTCATCAAAGAGAGAGAGAGAGAGAGACGTGCTTGAATAAAGAGAAATAGTTATGAGTTTTATTGAAATACTCTTCAATTTTGAGGGAGAAAATTGGGCATACAGCCGATATACATATATGGTTTAAAACAAAGTATCAAAATTGAGAAAATGTTGAAGAAACTATGACTTTAGATGATTTTGACATCATAGAAGCTGCCATGGCAGTCAGGTTGGTTTATTTAAAGAATTAGGAGAGATAAAGTAAAGGTAAAGTCATGTAAGAGGATGAAGGGAGATGAGAAATTGATTAATTTCGATGGTGGATGGGTTTTACCAGAGAAGGTGGGTACGTGGATTCAATTTCATACATGAAATTGAAAATGGAGACGTGTAACTATGGGTAAGAGTTTTTTTTTTTTTCATATCTTTCGTTTACTTTGTTTTCATTATCAAGATAAGAAAATTGACAATGAAATGGAAAAATGCATATCTATCATCTGGGTTAAGAGGGAAATTTAAGAGAAAATTTGGAGGGAGTAGACAAAACCAAGATCGGGTTATGGGTTAATTTTTGTTGTGGAAAGTGAAGATCGAAAAAAATGGTTGGTCTTTTCTCTAGATTTTCTTTCAGTAGGAAAAAATGGAATTGTGGACTCCACCCCATTTTAACATTTGAACTTTAAGCACCCCAAAGTTTACATCGAATTCCTAATATTTCCCTCAAGTTAACATCGTGGAAGACCACGTGTTATTTAACGTGACTTTTCTAACCGTTGTCGCGGCTAAGGTAGAAAATATGAAAAAAAAAATATAACGTCAGATATCATTATGAGACAAACCTTAGGTTGAGGTGCACTGTGATTTGGTGGATTCTTTGGGGGGAGGGATTGTAATTTGGTATAATTATAAGAAAAATACTATCCTTATAAGAATTAGTAGTTGTAAGAAAAGTTATAAAATTATTTGTAAGGCTAGCAAAGTTGTAATTATAATTTGTATCATATTTAAATTTAAAGTTAAAAAATTACATTACTCTCAAAAAATGAAATTTAGAAGTTATTTAATTTATTTTGTTATTCTTCATTTTCTTCCATCAACCTCATCTCTCATAGACCCTCCACCATTACCACCACTACCACCTCAAATAACATCATTAACCAAAAAATCAATTTTTTATTTTATTTATTTGTCTAATTTCTTACTCCTTCGTTCAAATTAACACATATGCAAGACTCATCATTTATAGACCCATCACCACCAGAACCTTAAATTTCACTATTTACAAACCTAAATTCAATTTTTTGAATTTTTAAATTTGATGATTGAAACCCAAACCCATATGAAGATTTGAAAATTTGATGATTTGGAAATCTAACAATATCGTATGCCAAACCTAAATCACCACTACCATGGTTACAATCGCCCCCACCACTAACTCTAACCACCACTACCAACATCCCTGCAACTACCACCACCGGTATCCTCTAACAAAATGCAAAGATTTGTCAACGAAGTTCTCCATCTTTTTTAATCTTCCTGACATTATATCACATTGCCTTAACGCATTTTCTTAGATTATTCACAATTAGTAATTATTAAACATGCTACATAAGTGCCTAATATTTTGATACTCGCCAACAAATGCATTATTATAGTTACATTTTTTTTCATATACCTCTAATAATGTCTTTCCCAACCTATGATGTCTCACTTTTATACATAATTTTTATATTTGTCCGACTTTATCCTCTCCTGTTCATGGGTGTTAAAAACAGTAATGGAAAATCATACATGTTAGGATTATTTTGATCATATTTTACTTGTGACGGAAAGTGAGATTTGATTATATTTTCATAATTTAGTTTGTCATTTGATATTTAAAATATATTTTAATTAAAATAATAAATAATTATTTCAATAGTTATACTTTGTCTCATTTTAAATTCAAAAGCGAAAAAAATGCATTACTCCAAAAAAAAAAAAAAAATTTAGATTCTATTCAATTTATTTTTTCATCCTTCACTTTCTACCGTCAACCTCATTATTCATAGACTCACCACTACTACCACCTCAAATTTCACCATTAGCACAAAAGTTAATTTTTTATTTGATTTTATTTCATTTTCTAATTCCTTACTTCTACCTTCAAAATAACTCATTTGCAAACGCCATCATTTATGAACACACCACAACCACAACCTTAAATTTCATTTTTTACAAACTCAAATTCAATTTTTTAATTTTTCAAATTTTCAAATTGAAACTGAAACTCATATGGATCTTTGAAAATTTGATGATTTTGAAAATCTCACAATGTTATATTTCATCTAAACCACCAATGTCATCCTTACAATCACCGTCATTACCGCCCCTAACAGCACTATCCTCACCTCACCTTGCTCAATTGGAGACATAAAATCTCTTTAACTTTCGTTTAGTCGAACTTCTTTCTTTAAACATCTATCATTTCTTAGTTCCAATACACTTTTTGTGCAAATTACTAAGTAAGGAGAAAATCTAATTTTAGGATGAGATTACTTAAAAGGATATCAGTTGGTGACAACCTATTTCAATAAAAGGAGAGTTGCGGTAGAATAAAGAAAGTTGATAGTCAGAGGAGGGAATATATAGATTCTCACATGTAACTACCTCGAGTCCGATGAAGAGGAGCAAGCAAATTAAGACCAAAAGATGTTAGAGGTTTGGAACTCAGGTATGAAAATGAGTAAAATATTTTGAATCAAGTTATTTGCGATTACTAACATTGGTTTTGTTTGTAATATCTGTAAATTAGAGACCATTGATAGTTTTAAAAGCTGTTCTAGTAGTCTGAAAATTTAAAGAAGTAAATAGTATATTTTAACATTCTTTTCTAATAAAACTCATAGATTCATCAATTGGTTCTTCATTTTCTTCATCTTCTTGACATTATGACACATTTTCTTAACCCGTTTCTCTTAGCTTATTCATGGGTAATAACTAAACACGCTACATATTTGCTTAATAGTTTGATACTCACTAACAAATCTATCATTATAGTTACAATTTTCTATATACATCTAATAATGTCTTTCCCAAACATATATATTTAAGAAATAAAGAAATAAAACTATATTATTTTTTAGTTTCAAATATTTTTTTAGTTTCAAATAAAGTTTTAGTCTCTTGAGTAAATGTATTTTTGTCATTTTAGAATATATTGGACGATATTTGTAACGATAATGATAGGAGGGGGAAAATGATAACAAAATCAAAATACAAGACGAAATGAATAGAATTCAATAATGTAGGACCTAACTTTAAAATAGGTACAAGTCAAGGGATCAAATTATTATTTAATTATTCATGGAATTAATTAGCCTATGACAAATTTACTTGTTCAACCTTAATTAATAGTGAGCGATTTATTATAGTTAGGGCTATTTTTGTACAAACATTACTTTTTGTCATGGTAAATTTACTTGTTTTGTCCTTAATTAAATAGTGGGTAGTTTATTTAGTGAAAGGTTATTTTTGTCTATCAATTAAATTGTAAGAAACATGCTTGACTTTTATAGTAAGAGAAATATGTTGACTGCTTCCTCCTTTGTTGGCGACGGCGTCGCAACTGTTGATTCCGATAAGGAGTCTTCGACTCCTTATCCTTATCTGTTGCTACCTATTTATACCTCACATTTCTCTTCAAGGTACCGAATCATCTAAGCTATTGCTCTTTCTATCTTTCAAACTCTTCTTCTTTTATGATCTGAAATTTGTGAAGGGGAATCACTGTGTGAATGTGTGTTTGAGCCTTTGAGTTCGTGAGCATTCAGTTCGTGAGAGGGGTTGTTCATATTGGGTTGGGGATTTCGTTGGAAGGCTTGGGCAGTTTCAAATTACCTTGGAACCGTGATAGTGTGCCTCCGTTTCTCTTGGAACTCAGTTGATTTGGTCAAGAAGTATACTCTGTGTATAGTTGGTTTTGTGTGGGGATCTGAGCCGATTGATCGTGAACTAAGGCATTCACCGGTGATGCTCTTTCTTATTTTTTCTATTATAATCTGCATATTATTATCTTGTTATAATTGTTGTCTTAAGCTTATTACCCTGACATTGAGGACTGGTTGTGATGAGCTCGACCCAAATTCTGGTCACGAGCCAAGCACATGTGACTTTACGTGATAGTCACGTGGGATATAGGGACCAGGAAAAATGTCACATGAGCAGGATCACCTGTGTGAAGCATAATAAATCCCTTCCGACCAGTAATCCTTCTACAAGTCTGGCTGAGCAGAGAGAGCAAGGTTGCCCGAGCAGACATATACTCATCTTGAACATAACTAATGGATAACTCTTGTACCCGAGATTTTAGCTATTATTCCGTCAATTACACGATCAACCCGTATTTAGAGCCATAAAGGCCTAAGATCTCTCTACAATAACTACTCAGCCCAGATTTCACTCCCAAAGGGCTATATATACTTTATAATGCCTCATTTGAAAGGTACGCTCTCTTTTACCTTTCATTCCTTCTAATGTGTTTTCTTTGAAAGTTTCTCGAACTTCATTCCTTCTACATAAGCCCAAGTTTCTACAAGATCAACCTTTACAAATTAAGCGTGAAGAACGGTCCAACACCAAATTATGTAGCATCAAGTTGTTTGGTAATAGTCCGTTTGGAATCCCAGTTGGCGATCTACTGTTTAGACAATAGACTGATTATTATATCCCAAAAGTGTGCACGTATATTATGTTCTTGGTGAACTGAAGGTGTATTTGAGTTAGTTGCCGCATTGTGGTCTGTCTTCGGAAACCAATTGGTTCATCAAAGGTTTGTGAAGTATTGCTCTTGTTTTTAATTGGTAAGTGATCAGAAAACTCAACAATTTCAAATCTCAATTTCTTCCCTTTCTTGTACTCACTTTGATTGATTGAGATTTTTTTATTTTTTTGTGATTGAATAAGGGATTTTAAAATATAATTGTGATTCTAAGTCATGGAAATAGTCAAGCTATACTAGCCGTCGTCATCTCCGATTCCGACCAACAATTTCTTTTCCGACGAATCTTTATTGCCGACAAACTTGTATATTTGTGTGTAATGTATTTTTTATTTTCAAGACAAATTTGTAACACAACAAACCTTCATAATTTGGGAATTTGATGGATTTTGTATTGAAGATGAACTAAAATGTATGTCGTATTTCATAATTTGGGAATTTGATATGTTTGTCGTATTGAAGATTCAAAGAACAATGATTTTCAATTGATGATTTCAAAATATGTATTTTCAAAGAACAAGATTTTTGGCATAAAAAATCGTTTATTAATCGGATTTGGCATAAAAAACTTCAATTTAAAACGTTGATGCTTGGATTAGGCATCAGAAAACCTTTAATTCATTCTAGGAACCTGATATCTGGTTTTGGCATCAAACATCGTTTATTCCAGTTAAGTTGATGCCTGGATTTGGCAGTGTAAATCGTTTACTTCGGTTAAGTTGATTCATTAATATTTCTTGATGCCTGGGGCTCGCATCAGGATTAAAATACTAAATTATCCTTAACTGAGTCGGCTTTTTTTTTTTTTTTGTCTTGATCAGGTGTTTTCGTTGTCTTAATCAGGTTCAAGGAAGTAGATCAAATCCAGATATTCTACACATCATACGGACTGCCCAAGCTGCATTTTTGCCACATCAGGGAGCGAATCGTATTTTGACCCCAAAAAAATTAGGTCAAAAAAGCAAATATCTCATCAAAGCTTCTATCAAATCTCACTTTAGTTTTTTTTTGATTAATTTAATGCATAGGAGAAATATACACGCACATATATGTATGTATGTATATATTTACATATATATATAAATATAAATATTTATTATTTATGGTAAAAAATATACATTAAAATTTCATAAAGACAATTTTCAGAAATATATATAGTTTTTTCATATATAAAAATAATAATTAAAATTAAACAAAAAAAATGAAGACAATTCGCAAAAATCATTAAGAACACGTGCAAGACACGTGTACCTAAGGGCAAGTCCAATGGTGGTACTTGTCTAAAGGTATCAAATGATCATCTCCAACCATATGTATCAAAATGAAGGGTATTAAAATTAGGTTAGGTACTAAGGGAGGTATCAAATTTGGTACCTTCCCTAGTACCACACCTAATTTTGATATCTTTTATTTTAACCATTGAAGAACCTAATATTTTTACATAGGAATCAAAATTTGGTTTTGACCCCTACCATTGACTTCCCCCTAACTATTAAAGTATAAAAGTGCTAAGGCGCATTGTCAAGAGTCAAACAACCATCTCCAAAGAAATTGTTCCAAGAGATAATTCCAATTAGAAAGTACCACTCCTAGATTATTTAATATTAATTCAAGACATTAAATTACCAAGAATAACCTTATTCCATAATGACAACTCCACCACACAAATCATACAATAAACAAATCCACACACACACATTTCACACACACACACACTTTATTCGATTGAAAAGAATTATTAAATGAAATTGATTATAATATGATTTTGCATATGTTCTTTATATGTAATAATTATATATATATATATATGTGTGATATATATATATATGTGCGTGTGTGTGTGTATTCAGTTCTGCAATGTCCCTTGAATTCATGTCATGACCTAACACCACTTGAGGTCCACATATATATATGTCTTTTGGTTCGGAAATGCATGTATGGTTCTTCGTCCTACTAGCAGGCAGTCTTGCACGACCCATCACAGTGGTAGCGTAGAGGTTACAATAGCATTACTTCATGGTGACAGAAACGGTATTGGACGTTTAAGTACGTTTGAGTTTTGGTATAATTCTTTTGAATTTGTTGATACCATCGTGACACGTTTTAATTCTTTTGAATTTGTGGTTCCTTTTGCTTTGCGTTTCTCCGTCCTTAATTGCAATTGTCAATTTTCACACTGCATAAACTAAGTTAATTTCGTTTTCTTTGGTTCCCACCTCCACCTGTATGGTCCATTAGCAAGAAGTTAATGAACTAAAACAAAGTCCGCGCAACTGTAACGAAAATATATAATAATATGGATCTTAACTACTCCCCCTCCCACCGTTCTAAATTTATCGTCTGGGTTGATTTGACCCACAATTTAAAAAACACATTTAACTAAATTATTAATATTAGTTTGATGTATAGTTTACTTTAAAGTCCATGTGTATGTGACTCATAATTAAAGTATGATGAAAAACTTAGGATAAAATGATAAAAATATTGTCCTAAAAGAAAATTATCAAACAAAACAATTATTATGGGATAGACGAATAATTTTGGGACAGGGAGTATTATATATGTTGGTGCATGCAACATCAGGCAAGAGTACTAAACAAGGTCAAAAATGAGTTTAAGTTTGCAATTTCCCTCCTTTAACATAAAAAAAGCTTCATTTCTCTATCTTCTACTTCTTGTTATGTTGGTGCAAGTCTTTTGCAGCCATCTCTCCTTTGTTTTTGCCACTCCTGGGAACGAAACGGATCGTCTTGCATTGCTAGATATCAAGTCCAAATTTTTACATGATCCTCAAGGTCGTTTGAGTTCTTGGAACCACTCTTCCCATTTTTGTCAATGGGAAGGTGTTGTGTGTAGCCGTCGTCGTAGAAGAGTAACGAAGTTAGATCTTCGATATTGGGACTTGGGCGGTTCCTTGTCTCCTTCTATTGGAAATCTCAGCTTTCTAAAGGTGTTATACCTCTTCAACAATGGCCTTGAAGGCGAGATCCCTTCTGAAATTGGTCGATTATTTCGATTGCAACAACTAAACCTCAATAATAATTCATTTGGAGGAGAGATCCCAACCAACTTATCATATTGCGTCAACTTCGATGTTCTTTCATTAGCAAACAATAAGCTTGTTGGGAAGATTCCACGAGAGCTTTTCTCTTTGCCAAAGCTTAGGGTAATTGAAATTTACTCCAACTATTTAACGGGAGGTATACCGCCTTATATTGTGAATCTCACTTCTTTGGAGGGTATAGATGTGTCGTTCAATTATAATTTGGGGGGGCGTATTCCTGATGCCTTAGGCGAGTTAAAAAATCTAAGCGAAATTTTATGTGCTGCCTGCAATCTCTCGGGTATGATCCCTCCCTCCATTTATAATCTTTCTTTAACTATTCTCTCATTGTTTGGAAACCAAATTGGTGGTGTTCTTCCACCACTAATTGGTGAAATGCTTCCTCATCTTCAAGGCCTTGATTTATCACAAAACCAATTTACTGGATCTCTTCCGCTCTCATTTTCCAACTGTACAAATCTACAAGTCTTTCAAGTTGTAAATAACAGTTTCAGTGGGAAAATATCAATCGATTTTGGAAATTTAAAGAATCTCCAGTTTCTAACTCTATCTTACAATAATTTTGGAAGTGGGGAACACGACGAAATGAACTTTATTGCTTCCTTGGCCAATTGTAGCAATTTGCACACTTTGGATCTTCAGAGCAACCAATTAAGAGGGGTTCTACCAAACACTATTGGCAATCTCTCAACCCAACTCTCAACTCTGTGGCTTGACGATAACTTTTTTCATGGAAATTTCCCATTAGGAATAAGTAATCTTTTTGGTTTGACTTGGTTATCCTTATCCCTAAATGAATTGTCTGGCGAAATTCCCACTGGCATAGGCAGTCTTCATAATTTAGAAAGGTTGGATTTATCCCATAATAGCCTAACTGGAAAAATCCCGGATTCCATCGGAAATATGTCATTGTTGAGCGAACTCGACTTGGGAAACAATAGCCTAACAGGCAACATACCGGTAAGTCTTGGAAATTGCCAAAAGTTGTTACAATTATCACTTGCTCACAATAACCTCAGTGGAAGCATACCAAAAGAACTCTTTGGACTTCGACTTTTATCAATAACACTAAGATTGCAACGAAACCATTTCTCTGGATCATTACCACTAGAGATTGGAAATCTTGCAAGCTTAAGGGAATTGAATGTCAGTGTGAATGACTTGTCAGGTGATATTCCGACTACGCTTGGTAAATGCACTAGCCTTGAAAACCTGTTTATGCAGGAAAACATTTTTCGAGGTTCCATTCCTTCGTCCTTGAGTTCCTTGAGAGGTCTGGTAATTGTTGATCTTTCGCACAATAACCTGTCTGGTCAGATCCCAACGTATTTTGAGCACTTCTTAATGATGCGTCTAATATTATCCTTCAATAATTTTGAGGGCGAGGTACCAATGAATGGAGTTTTCTCCAATTCAAGTGCAATATCGGTAGTTGGAAACAATAGGCTCTGTGGGGGAATTCCTGAACTTCAACTACCTAGATGCCCAGCCAAAAAGCCAAAGATACGGCAAAAGAGACCGAGTGCATTAGTAGTAGTGATCTCGACAGTTTGTGCACTATTGGGTGCGTTTCTAATAGTGTTATCTTTCTTATTATATCGGAACAGAAGGAGAAGAAAATCACAAGAACTGGAAACGGGGTCAAAAGATTTATTGATGCAAGTTTCTTACAAGAGGCTACTCAAAGCAACCAATGGGTTTTCAGCAGAAAATTTAATTGACGTGGGTGGTTTTGGCTCCATTTATAAAGGAATTCTTGATGAGGATAGTGGGACTCCCATTGCTGTCAAGGTACTAAACCTTCAACGTCAAGGTGCTTCCAAGAGTTTCATGGCAGAGTGTGCAACCTTGAGAAACATTCGACATCGGAATCTTTTGAAGATCATTACTGCATGCTCAAGTATTGATTACGAGGGTCAGGAATTCAAAGCTTTAGTGTACGAGTTCATGCCAAATGGGAGTTTGGACAGGTGGTTGCATCCATGTTTGGAACAGAATGGACAGAACGAACACTCTAGACTCAGCTTTCTTCAAAGGCTAAACATTGCCATTGATGTGGCAAATGCAGTTGATTATCTTCATCACCAGCTGGAAGCGCCAATCTTGCATTCTGACTTGAAGCCGAGCAATATTCTACTTGATGCAGAGATGGTGGCTCATGTTGGAGATTTCGGGCTAGCAAGAGTTCTCCTTCCGGAACTCTTGAATGCAAATCAAAGCAGTTCCGCTGGGGTAAGGGGGACTGTTGGATATGTAGCTCCAGGTAAACAAAGAAACGAACCTCACACAACTTTTCATTTGCAAAGACTTGGCGCCTTTTTCTTACCTACAAATTACTTGTTCCAAGTACCACATTAGTTTCCTGCAACATTCGTTTAGGATTCATAATTTTCTTCATCGTTGCTCTAATATTATATTGTTACTTTATCACGTAAAAACATGTTTGTTTCAGAGTACGGTCTAGGAAATGAGGCATCAACAAGTGGCGATGTCTTCAGTTTTGGGATTTTGTTGTTGGAGATGATTACAGGGAAGAGGCCTACAGACCCTATGTTCCAAGAAGGCCATAACCTTCATGAGTATGCTAGAATGGCCTTACCTGATCGAGTGATGGAAATTCTGGAACCATTTCTCTTTAGAAAGAGAAGAAGAAGAAGAAGAAGAGATGATATCGGTTGCAGCAACAACCAACAACAACAAATATATTCCTAAAATAGAAGAGTGCTTGATTTCGCTAGTTAAAATTGGAGTTGCATGCTCTATGGAGTCCCCACAAGAGCGAATGAGCATAAATGAAGCCACCAGTCAGCTGCATTTGATCAGGCGCATGATTTAGAGTTCAAACCTGTCGGAAATGTGCTGGAATTTGATAAGCAAGATAAATTATCGGTGCAGATTTCATGCTTTGGGTACAATTTATTAGACGTTATGTTTGTTTTCAAGTATTTTTCTGTAATTTATGAGTTCAATTGCAAAAGAAAAACAAATAAGAATATCGGATTGTGGTTAGCTAATTTGTACTTTGTATATATTCAATTAGTGGATTCTGTGTTCTTTTCTTAAGTAAAAATTTGTCATGTGGTCAGTAGTATGTTTTCATTCGAACTTTTATTTGTTTTTAGCCATTTGCACTTAAATTACATATACAAAAACATTAATAGGACTTCATTTACCATTTTCTGATTCCGATTCCTTTTTGCGCTTCTGATTATAGGTGTGCAATGGCTCTTGTCCATCAAAGAGTTTAGTGTTTATTATAGGCACGTGTTCACAGATTGAAATGGCTGAAAAAGCTTAAATCACCATTTTTAGTGTTTTGTACTACATTCGTTCCGGGTAAATAGTTCTCATTTGAAAGACAATTTGTTTTTTAAAAATGACACTTTTAATAATCAATTAATAATACCAAAAATAAAAAAATTGACTATTTGAATCGAATGGAGAGAGTATAATAAATGGTGGGGCTATATGCACCCCATAATATATTCCGTACACCCCATTTCTTCAAAAAGTCATTCTAATGTATGCACAACTGGGGTGTATAGAGTACATTATTGGATGCATATAGCCCTAGTGCCCTACCCTATAATAATTTACAGTAAGCTTTTGTAAATAAAATATATTTTGGGTCCTAGCAATACTCATAATTAGAGCAATACTGGTCAAGGTCAAATCTTTATTAGGTAAAATTCTGTTAGTCATTTTTTCAATGTTTCTAAACCTAAAAGTTTATTGTTATTTTTTTCAACAGTAAAAGACCATTTTTCGAAATATTGTTCTGAAAATGTCATCGTCTCCTTCAACAGTTCCGGCAACACACTTTGAATTCGAAAATCATCATTGTTGCACAACGAACTGGAGATCGACATGTCCGGTTAGGTTGTGGGGGTCGAGAGAGCAGCGTCCCGTCGTGAGGATTCGGGGGCAACGCCCCCAAAAGGTAAATATATATTTTTATTTATGAAATACGAAACTGTAATAAATCTGTACTGGATTGAGATTTTCAGTAGAAACGAAGGCGGAGGAGGAGGATGAAGAAGAAGACTTACGACGGAGGAGATGGAAGAAGAAGGTGGAGGACGTGGTCTGATTCTTTTTGATTTTATATCACGGTGCAAAAATATCGAATTAATATATCGCGTTGTAAATATTGATGTATCGCGGTTCAAAAATAGTCTGAACAATTAAATTGATGAATCACAGTGCATTTTTTTTTAAAAAATTGATCGTGGTTCAGAAAATTTTTGAATTGTGGTGCATAAAGTTTTGAATCACGGTGCATTTTCAAAAAAGAAAAAAATTTGATCGCGGTTCAGAAATTTTTTGAATCGTGTTGCATACATTCTTGAATCGTTGTGCATTTTCAAAAAAAAATTGAATCAAGGTGCTTTTTTGTAGCACGCCTCGAACTCATTAAGGGTATCGTAGTAATTTCAACCCTAAAAGTGTCATTTTCTGATTGAAAAAAAAAAGATACTGGATCGAAATTAATATTTTGAAAAATGGATCGACCGTAATTTTTCCATCTTTATTTCCTGTCTACTTATGGTTGCATGGCCCACCAATCACCACTTGTAAGCGTGCACCACCACCACCTATAAGTGGAAGGATTTGTACCTAACACTACTTATAAACTGTGGTGCGTTTCTCCGTCCTTAACCTGCATGAACCCAATCAGAAATTAGCAATTTCATTTTTTTGGTTCCCAGTCAGTGTAAGGGTTTGGTTTTTTTTGAGGCCAAAACCACAAACCGAATCGACTTCTAATGGTTCCATGTTTCTTAAACCGAATCGAACCGCGGGATGTTTGAAATCGAACCAAACCGAATCGAATGGTTCGGTTTGGTGGTTTAAATAAAAAAATAATTGATAGTTCGGTGCCCTTTCGTGTGGTTGAATTTGATAGTTTTAAAGCTAGGTTGATTGTAAAAGGGTTTTCTTGAAAATAAGGAGTTATGATTAAGGTTGTTTTGGTTGCCTAATTTGATTGGGAGATAAAAATTTTGGTGGTAACAAAATTTCAATCTTGTTTTAAAATGCTGAATTTTGATTCATGTGATTGATGCATTGCCTTATTGTTACCCGGGAAATCCTCGATATACTTTGTGTTTGTCATGGTGTCTCTCTTGTTCTTACTTTGTGTTAGATTGAGTTAGATTTGGTTGCTTTCGTGATTACTTTGTGTTTGTTTTCTTTTGTTCATGTTCTTGTTTCCTACTTTGTGTTGGAACAAGTTCAAGATAGGCTATGATGTACCCCATATTATGCCCTATGAGTTCTACGTGATTGAACCAGCACTTGTTCCAAGGTGGAGATTGTAAGTAATGGCTCGACCCTTATTCTATTTTGGGCAGCCTGTTTTCAATTCATTTAAGCCTAGCAACCCAAAATTCCTAAGGCCCAATTACTCCCTTCTCACTATCGGCAGACCCTATGCTCTAATTAGAGGGGAATTTACACAAATGGCCAAGTCAAAGATGACTTAGTCATTTGTAGCCTCACTTAAAAAAAAAAAAAAACTCTTTTATGGTCTGGTTTATTGATAAACCGATAAACCATCACTGGTTTATCGGTAGATCAGTAAAAATGCACCCCTCAACATTCGAAATCATTGGTCGACAAGTCTGGTCGACAGATCACAGCTTGTCGCTCATGGTTTACACCGGTTTAATAAACCGCTGTAAAACCACTTGTCAAGTGTGGTCGACCAAGTGGTTTATGGTCAAAGGCCATATATGTTCATCAACCGGGTCAAATGGCCATATTTGACCAATCCCACATAATTAGAGGTTTTTTGTGTTCCCCTAATTTGGCCTCTCCTTTTCTAGTGATATGTTGACTGCTTCCTCCTTTGTTGGCGACGGCGTCGCAACTGTTGATTCCGATAAGGAGTCTTCGACTCCTTATCCTTATCTGTTGCTACCTATTTATACCTCCCATTTCTCTTCAAGGTACCGAATCATCTAAGCTATTGCTCTTTCTATCTTTCAAACTCTTCTTATTTTATGATCCTCGAAATCAAGTGGTGAAGGGGAATCACTCAAGTGAATTTGTGTCTGAGCCTTGAGTTCGTGAGCATTCAATTCATGAGAGGGTTGTTCATATTGGGTTCAGATTTCGTTGGAAGGCTTGGGCGCCAAATTACCTTGGAACCGTGATAGTGTGCCTTCGCTTTCTCTTGGAACTCGTGTTGTTATTTGGTCAAGAAGTATACTGTATAGTTGGTTTTGTAGGATCCGAGCCGATTGATCGTGAACTAAGGCATTCACCTATGACTTTCTTCTTTCTTCTTTTTTCTACTATAATCACATATTATTATCTTGTTATAATTGTTGTCTTGTGCTTATTACCCTAACATTGAGGATTGGTCAGGATGAGCTCGACCCAACTCGATTCACGAGCCAAGACATGTGACTTTACGTGATAGTCACGTGGGATATAGGGACCGTGAAAAAATGTCACATGAGCGGGATCACCGTGTGAAGCATAATAAATCCCTTCGACTGGGAATCCTTCTACAAGTCAGGCGACTGTAGAGAGCAAGGTTGCTCAAAGGACATATACTCATCTCAACATAACTAATGGATAACTCTCGCATTCGAGATTTTAGCTATTATTCAAGTTAGCTACATGGTCAACCCGTATATAGAGTCATAAAGGCCTAAGATCTCTACATAACTACTCAAATTCCCCATATTTCACTCCCAAAGGGCTATATATACTTACAATGCCTCATTTGAAAGGTACGCCTCTTTTACACACACACCAAAACTCGGTCTTTATGCTTTCAATCAAGCTAAGACTTACTCTACGGAGGGTTTTCGTGAGGCACGCCTTGCATTCCTTCTAATGTGTTTTTCTTTTTGACAAGTTTCTACAAGATCCAACCTTTACATAAGCTTAAATATCCTACAATCCGCGAAGAACGGTTCAACACCAAATTCAAGTGTAGCAGTTGTTTGGTAATACCGTTTGGAATCCTTATTAAGCATCTACTATTTAGACAATAGACTGATTATTATCTCTCTTCTCTCTTACTATAAAAGTCAAGCTTGTTTCTTACAATTTAATAGATTGACAAAATAACCCTTCACCAAATAAACCACCCACCATTTAATTAAGGACAAAACAAGTAAATTTACCATGACAACAAATAATGTTTGGACAAAAATAGCCTCAAATATAATAAATCATCTACCATTAATTAAGGTCAAACAAGTAAATTTATCAAGGACTAATTAATTCCATTAATAATCAAATAATAATTTCATCCCTTGACTTGTACATGTTTTAAAGTTAGGTCCTACTTGAATTCTATTTATTTCGCCTTGTATTTTTACTTTCTTATCGCCTCCTACCATTATCGTTACAAATGTCAGTCCAATATTTTCTAAAATAACAAAATCTTACTCACTGAGAGACTAAAAATTTATTTGAAACTAAAAATAATATGATATTACATTTTAAATAATATGGTTTTACTCAAGAAAGACATTATAGAAGTAAATGAAAAATGTTACTATAATAATATATTTGTTAGTGAGTATCAAGATATTAAGCAAAATATGTAGCGCCTTTAGCTATTATCCATGAATAAGCTAAGAGAAGTGAGTCAAGAAAATGTGTCATAATGTCAATAAGATGAAGAAAATGAAGAACTAATTGATGAATTTGTGTGTTTTGTTACAAAAAGAAAGCCAAAATCTACAATTTACTTTTTGAATTTTCAAACTACTACAAGCAACCTTTAAAACTATCATACTACTTCTAACTTATAAATATTACAAACAAATCACAGGCACAAATAACTAGGTTTAAAAATATTTTACTCCTTCCCATAAATGGTTCCAAACCTCTAACCTCTTTTTGGTCTTAACTTGCTTGCTCCTCTTCATAGAACCCAAGTAGTTACGGTGAGAATCTCTATTCTCCTCCCCTGCTATCAACTTTTCTTCTACCACAACCCTCCTTTAATTGAAAGAAATTGTCACCAATCAACATCCTTTCAAGTAGCTCCATCCTAAATTAGATTATCTCATTACTTAGTAATTTGACATCGAAGTGTATAGGAGGTAAGAAATGAGAGACGCTCGAGAAAGAAGTCCGACTAATCGAAGCTAAAGAGATTCTATGTTTCTATTTTAATAGGCGAGGTGAATGCGTTTCTTGGTGATGGTGATGGCGTGCTACGACCGCATGGATGATGGTGTTAGAGGTTGTGGTGATAGTAATTTTAGGGATGAGTGGATTAGATGAAATACATCGTTGTGAGATTTCTAATCATCAAATTTTCAAATATCCATATGGGTTTCAGATTCAATTTGAAAGTTTGAAAATTCAAAAAATTGAATTTGAGTTTGTAAAAAGTGAAATTTAAGGGTGGTGGTGGTGTGTCTATCATTGATGGGTTTTCCAAATTGGTTACTTCGAAGGAAAGAGTAAGAAATTAGAAAATGAAATAAAATCAAATCAAAAAATTAAATTTTGGACTAATGGTAAAATTTGAGGTGTTAGTGGTGGTGGTGGTGAGTCTATAAATGATGGGGTTGGACGAAGAAAGTGAGGCTAAAAATAAATTTTAAATTTCATTTTTGGAGTAATGCATTTTTAACGTTGAATTTAAATATCAGACAAATTATAACTAAATTTAGATTATTTAAATAATTATTTTTTAATTAAAAAAATATTTTAAATATTAAATGGCAAACTAAATGATGAAATTATAACAAATCCCACTTTGCGCCACAAGCAAAATGACCAAAATAATCCTTATGTACACGATTTTCCATCACTATTTTTAATGCCCATAGACGGGAGAGGACAAATAGAAAACATGTAGGAAAAGTGAGACATCATATGTTGGGAATGACATTATTAGAGTATATGAAAAATTGTAACTATAATAATACATTGGTTGGTGAGAATCGAGATATTAAGCAAATCTATAGCGTGCTTAGTAATTGCGTATGAATAAGCTAAGAGAACGCCTTAAGGAAAGGTGATATAATGTCAAGAAGATAAAGAAAAATAGAGAACTTAGTTGACAAATTGCAAGGTTTTGGAGAAGAAATTAAGTTAGAATCGATAGGAAAGTCGTTTGAAGAAAGTAGTTCCACTTAACGGAAGCTAAAGATATGTTATTTTTCCATTTTAGCAAGGCAAGGTGGACACGCTTTCGTGGTGATAGGCATGCATTTGCGGGGATGCTGGTAGTGGTGGGAGCGATTTTAAGCATGAAAGTGGTGATTTATGTGGAATACGACATTAAATAAATGAGTAAGAAATTAAACAAAGAAATAAGATAAAATAATAATGAAAAATGATTTCTAGGCTAATAGTGTTATTTGAGTAAATCTCTCTTACTATAAAAGTCAAGCTTGTTTTTACAATTTAATAGATGGACAAAAATAACCCTTCACCAAATAAACCACCCACCATTTAATTTAGGACAAAACAAGTAAATTTACCATGACAACAAATAATGTTGGACAAAAATAGCCTCAAATATAATAAATCATCTACCATTAATTAAGGTCAAACAAGTAAATTTATCGGGACTAATTAATTCCATTAATAATCAAATAATAATTTCATCCCTTGACTTGTACATGTTTTTAAAGTTAGGTCCTACAGCTTTGAATTCTATTTATTTCGTCTTGTATTTTTACTTTCTTATCGGGCCTCCTACCATTATCGTTACAAATGTTGTCCAATATTTTCTAAAATAACAAAATACCCTTACTCACCGAGACTAAAAATTTATTTGAAACTAAAAAATAATATGATATTACATTTTAAATAATATGGTTTTACTCAAGAAAGACATTATAGAAGTAAATGAAAAAATGTTACTATAATAATATATTTGTTAGTGATATCAAGATATTAAGCAAAAATATGTAGCGCCTTTTAGCTATTATCCATGAATAAGCTAAGAGAAGTGAGTTAAGAAAATGTGTCATAATGTCAATAAGATGAAGAAAATGAAGAACCAATTGATGAATTTGTGTTTTTGTTACAAAAGAAAGCCAAAATCTATAATTTACTTTTTTGAATTTTCGACTACTACAAATAACCTTAAAAACTATCATCATTGCGTTCTAACTTATAATATTACAAACAAACCACTGTTAGTAAGCACAAATAACTAGGTTTAAAATATTTTACTCCTTCCCATAACATCAGGTTCCAAACCTCTAACCTCTTTTGGTCTTAACTTGCTTGTCCTCTTCATAGAACGAGTAGTTACGTGTGAGAATCTCTATTCTCCTCCCTCCGGCTATCAACTTTCTTTTCTTCTACCACAACCCTCCTTTAATTGAAAGAAATTGTCACCAATCAACATCCTTTCAAGTAGCTCCATCCTAAATTAGATTATCCTTACTTAGTAATTTGACCGAAAGTGTATAGGAGGTAAGAAATGAGAGACGTTCGAAAAAGAAGTCCGACTAATCGAAGCTAAAGAGATTCTATGTTTCTATTTTAATAAGGCGAGGTGAATGCGTTTCTTGGTGATGGTGATGGGGTGCTACTTAATCGCATGGATGATGGTGTTAGAGGTTGTGGTGATAGTAATTTTAGGGATGATAATGGATTAGATGAAATACATCGTTGTGAGATTTCCTAATCATAAATTTTCAAATATCCATATGGGTTCAGATTCAATTTGAAAGTTTGAAAATTCAAAAAAATTGAATTTGAGTTTGTAAAAAGTGAAATTTAAGGTTGTGGTGGTGCGTGTCTATCATTGATGGGTTTTCCAAATTGGTTACTTCAAGGAAAGAGTAAGAAATTAGAAAAGGAAATAAAATCAAATCAAAAAATTAAATTTTGGACTAATGGTAAAATTTGAGGTGTTAGTGGTGGTGGTGGTGAGTCTTTAAATGATGGTGTTGGATTTAAAGAAAGTGAGGGGCTAAAAAAATAATTTTAGAATTTCATTTTTTGAGTAATGCATTT
>CM028380.1:41344486-41539578 GCA_013146195.2 Codonopsis lanceolata
ATCATATCAATAAACAGAGAAACCAACAATCAATAGATTTCAATACTCGATGCAATGTATGTATGAATGCATGTGAGCTAATACCACGCATACTCTAGTAGCGATAATAACCATAATATATAAATAAGGAGTTACCTCTATCTCATGATGAGTCTCAAAACTCTATGATGGCAGCCCATGCATACGTGCAACCTTACTCAAACTCTAGGTCGTCTATCACCATCTCACTAAGAGTCACTAGATTAACACTAGCCTTTACTAGAATCGTTAATCCTCAACTTAAGGCAATCTTTTCAAAGCGCCTTCTAACTCATCATCATCATAACGGTTCTCGAGGTCCTCTCTGCGTGCTTAATATCAACCCTTTCTCATAAGTATAGTCCTGACCCCTCGATAATCCATGGTTGCAATAAAATAAATTGCCTATAATATTCCATCCTTAATCCTTAACTCTTTCACAATTCATGGATTCTTCTAGTCTCATTCGGTACTAAAATTGCTCACTCCAATGAGCTAACTTCAGTGATCATCACTTAAATATTAAACCATAATCTCATAATATTTGCCACCAATTATACGGTGGATTCTCAAACATGGATACTACTAATACTACCTAATACTCATCGTGCAGCACCTCTCTACTAGTGCTAACACATTCTAGATTCAAACATTTTAATCTTACAATAACTCTCGACGTTAATATTCAATGATTCACCAAAACCAACCCCCAAACTGGGCCAAGGAACCTATCTGGAAGACGGCTAACCAATAGCTCACGATACCAAGCTGTGGCGACCGATCCAGAGATCCCAATCACGAGACCCCCAGGGTCGTGCGAGTCAAAAACACACAAGATAACAAATAACGGGTAAGGCGCCACGGCGATACGCCAAAAACTTTAACACATGCGGGCGTAATATAATTAAACGGTGGCGCCCGAGCTAACAAGCTCAAACTAATACAACCTTAGAGATAATGAATCTCTTGGTCAAAAATAAAATCATGTGACACAACAATAGGCACATATAACAATTTATAGCAATTATATATCAAGTCATCGGCGGCGTTACGGCGAACCCAACATTAAACTAAGTCTACAACTCTAGTCTAACATGTAACGGCTAAAAACATGCCGGATAACAAACATAATAAGCAAACCAATACATGGTTAAAACAACTAAAGCATGATCATCATAAATACATAAGGCACGACTAACATGTCGGCTCTCAATTAAGTACTAATTAACATAAGTACTAAAATCAAACACATAAAGTCTTGCTACCCACATAAAGTTTATATAACTTTATGTTCCCATCGTCCTTGCCAAGAAAAATACTAAAATTACAAGGTAGCAACCTCGTCACAAGCTTCACAACGTAACTTGTAATCACTTGAACGCTCACTCGGCTCGGATCTAGGGAAAACAATCAAAACAAATAGGAGTAAGTCATAAAGACTTAGCAAGTTACTAACATAACTGTCATGGCATCATGCTCAACAATAATAATTCATGCTATTGGCATAATATACATTTCATAAATAATCATGTCAAGATATCCATACTTAACAATTTCAAGTATCATGTTATCAACAAGTATAACATTTCATTAATTCATTCAACCATCATTTCATATCATATCATATTCACGTAGCACATTATTCACATATAAGCACTCGTGAGTCAATTCATATAAAAGGGATGTGATCGTTACCCTTTTCCGCGTGTCGCTCTGCAAAAAGCACGTGCAAAACCTTTATGTGTCCTCGATATCCCTTTCATTGGATATCGGCGTCCGAACATTTCCCTTTCGAAGTTCGATAGTTATCAAAGTCATGTTTCCATACTAGCGAGATCAACTACTTCCCTACCGTGGCCATCGATAGAGGTGTGTGCAATCGATGCGGCGATCCATCAAAATCACGAATCTCACAATTCGTGAAGATGATCATCGTCCGCCCCAAAAGACTCAACAAACCGACTCAATTTGGACTCAAACTTCAAGCACACGTAATACATTTTCATATGCTCAAATAAGTAGGCATGTACTCTACAATCATCTAGTCATGCTTTTACTTCACAACTAGCACATAATCACATTAGAGATAAAATCAAGGCTCTAATCATCAAGTGTTCTTCATACACTTTAAAATGCTTGGAGGCTTAACCTCCATTAATACTACCCAAAAATTGTAGGACTTAGGCATATTACTCCTTAATGTCATACTAACTCAATGGTCAACTCCGTTGAGTCATAATCAATCTTTCAAAAATTAGGGTATAGAAGCCATTGGCCTCAATACTCTCCTATGTCCATACTAACGTAATTAAATAGGTTACTAAGGTCATTAAACTCATAAGACCCCAAATCAAACATTTAAGTAGGCAACATAGAATCACAGTCACAAGTTAGGCATATATACTTCATTCACAAGTCATCAAACATGCTTCCAACACTTAAACAAACAAGATAGAATGATTTATCATATGTATCTCTACCCTTGAATATCATCATAAACATACTTTACAATCTGTTTACTAAGGTTATTAAACCCATAAAACTCCACTCAAACAATTAACTAGTCAACATAGAATAGAAGTCACAAACAAGGCATATATATTCATTCTTTCTATTTCATCAAATATGAGTCTAACCATTTCATCAAATATGCTCCCAACACTTAAACAAACAAGATAGAATAATTCATCATCTATCTCTACACATGAATATCATCATAAACATACTTTACAACATGTTCATCCAACAAAAATTTCATCATCTAGCATATAGTGAAACATGACATCTCTACAAGCCTAACCATTTCATCAAACATGCTCCCAACACTTAAACAACAAGATAGGGTGATTTATCATACATCAATACACATAAATAACATCATAATCATGGTTTATAATCTGATTATAATCTGTTCATCAACCCAAAATGCATCATTTAGCATATACGATACGAACATGGCATCTCTACAAGCCTAACTATTTCATCAAACATGCTCCCAACACTTGAACAACAAGATGGGGTGATTTATCATACATCAATACACATAAATAACATCATAATCATGGTTTATAATCTGATTTATAATCTGTTCATCACAACCAAAATGCATCATTTAGCATATACGAGAACATGGCATCTCTACAAGCCTAACTATTTCGTCAAACATGCTCCCAACACTTGAACAACAAGATAGGGTGATTTATCATACATTATCACACCTAAATAACATCATAAACATGGTTTATAATCTGATCATAATCTGTTTATGCAACCAAAAATTCATCATATAGCATATACGAGAACATGACATCTCTACAAGCCTAACCATTTTATCAAATATGCTCCCAACACTTAAACAACAAGGTAGAATGATTTATCATACATTACTACACATAAATGACATCATAATAAGGGTTTATAATCTGTTCATAATCTGTTCATACAACCGAAAATTCAACATTTAGCATATACAAGAACATAGCATCTCTACAACCCTAACTATTTCATCAAACATGCTCCCAATGCTTAAACAACAAGATGGAATGATTTATCATACATTATCACACATAAATAACACCATAAACATGGTTTATAATCTGTTTATAATCTGATCATACAACCAAAAATGCAACATTTAGCATATTCGAGAACATAGCATCTCTACAAGCCTAACTATCTCATCAAACATGCTTCCAATGCTTAAACAACAAGATGGAATGATTTATCATACATTATCACACATAAATAACATTATAAACATGGTTTATAATCTATTCATACAACCGAAAATTCATCATATAGCATATACTAGAACATGGCATCTCTACAAAGTCCTAAGTGCTCTCATTGACCTCATATAGCAAGATTGTTTTCCCTAGGGTCAATGAGGCTAAAATAAATAGAAAGAGATGTTGTAACTCACCTTAAATAAGCCCTACAAGATGTACGAAACGTCCATGCAAAGGTGGGTATGTGATCTCCTTGCCCTCCTCTTCTCTTCTATGGTTGGTTTTGGAAATGGCTTCCTCAAGACTTGGCCACCATTGTTGAACACTCAAGAACCTTGAAGAAACTCTCTATAACTTGTATGAAGTGATCAGCCACGAATTTGGAAGATGATGGCTGAATAGGATGGGTTTAGTGGAGGTAATGGCCACTCTATGGCTGAAGTGGGGTGGGAGGAAGTGTCCAATGCATGTTTGTGCATGTTGGAGGTCTTTCTTTGCCAAGTGTTGTACATGCACTTAAATCTCCCAAAACTTGTCAAGCACGCAAGAGAGGATAGGTAGGACGAACTAGGGTGGTTTAGGGTGGGTTAGGTTGGGTTTGGGTAGGGTTAAGTTGGCCAAATAGAAAGTCTAACACACAATGAGTGGTCAACTATAGTAGACCAGAATTTGGGTCATTTTACAAAATGTTCCTGTACCGAAATACACGTCCTAAAATTACACAAAAGGTATGTTTAGAAATCTCTATGAGTCTAGTTTCTAACACATCAAACGGATCCGAATTCCGAGTTTCGTACACAAAGTTATGGCCAAAATACTACAGACCTATCGTGGCCTTCTGAATACGTGAATTTTCGAAAATCAAACTTCGAGCGTGTGTAAGCGTTTACACGACCACTCAAAAATAATTCTAAGTTAATTCCCCAAGGTCCCCTAGTCATCTAGGGTCAAAATAATACCAACGAAAAAAGTCGTACAAAGAAGAAGAAGAACGACAAGAAGTAATAGTAACAATCAAACGCCGATTCGACAAGCATTCAAACAAGATTTAAATCATGTTAAGGATATTATGAATGATATCTAATACTTACATATATGCATCCATCTAGAAGTCTAACACATCTAAACATGTTATTTAATCAATATGTAAATATCTAGGACCAAATCGAGGTCAGGAACACAAAAACCCGAGTAAACTCTCAATCGCGTCGCATTTCGATTATCGTCGAGTTACGACTTGTGACTTTAGCAAGTTAACAACTAAATGACATCTCTTAAAAGTATTTTGGTCTTAATGTGATCTCTCATACACATCTAGACTCTCGTATAAATCAAATAAGCGATCAACAAGGGAAGAAGTGCGAGCATTACACGCAATTCAAGCTAACCGGGAATCGGGGTCTTACAGTTTCACTGGCAAGTCATTCAGTTTCAGACATTTGTTACAGAGTGAAAGGGAAGTGGGAGAAGGCTAGAGGGGGAGAGCAAGAAAGTGGAAGCAGGAGTGGGGGGGATAGGGAAGGCAGTGCAGGAGAGAGATCTTACCAAAAGTATGCATCAATAACCATAAATCAGGATAATGTAAGCATTCCAGATGTCTGCAATTCAGGATACTA
The DNA here is from genome assembly GCA_013146195.2 of Codonopsis lanceolata. NCBI lineage: Eukaryota > Viridiplantae > Streptophyta > Magnoliopsida > Asterales > Campanulaceae > Codonopsis > Codonopsis lanceolata. The sequence continues at coordinate 41,349,849 of CM028380.1, forward strand.
AAATGTAGACCAGGGTCATGTTTGTCAACTAAATCAAAAGGGAAAAGAAAATTACTGAACTGAACTAGGCAAACATTTAATACAGATTAATAACAGTCCAAAAATCACTGAAGGACAAAAATGCAATACATATCAAATGATTTTTTATAGATTGTGTGTTACTATGCTCCATTTGACGAATTAACAAAAGAAACTAAAGAAAAGAAATATAATGGACCAGAAAGATTAAGGAACCTCAAAAAAGAAAGAGTAAAATAATTTTTAGGAGGGTAGGAGGGAGGAACAAGACTAGCAATTAGCAGAGGACACATAAATAAACTAATCACATGTGATAATAGATGAAAACAGCTACAATGTTTAGCAATTTAAACAGAATTTAAGCAGAAACTACATCGATATCATATCAACACCTTCAATGGAAAAATTGCTTAGCTGAGGCGATGTTCCTAATAAACCTTGTCGAAAAATCTGCACAGAACAACTGAATTGTAGAAAAGGGTCACCAAAAGAATTGGAAACATAACATAGGGAATTTAAATACAAAAGAGTTGTTTTCTTACATGACAGAGGCAAACGTTGATATCCAACGAAATGCAGGATTAGGATTATTTAGTGAAAACAAACAGATCATAGACTCAATTCCTACAGTAGGGGTTGATTAGGATTTATGAAAGCAATCATTTTCAGTTTTCATAACTAAGGATGAAAAACTGAACACATCACTGTATCTGATGTTTAATAAATCTAACATTTACACTATTAAAATGAAAATCATCAATTACAGAAAAAAATTGAATATCATACCTGATTAAGCTGCTGCTTTTGAGAGCGAAAGGGATGAAGAAAGGTTTAGTCGCCTCCAAAGATAAACAAAATGAATCGCTTTAGAGAGAAGAAAATTTTGATTAGAGAGATTTTTAATCGAAAAATCTAATAATGAAATTGGAAAACTGATAACAATAGAGAGAAAAAAGTGAGAGAAAAAAGAAAAGGGAGAGAACGTAATAGAAAGAGCAGGATGAAATAGAGAGATTCTTAAACACGGTGGAAGCAGTGGCAAAGTGTGGATTGTGTTTCTACGGTGTTTAAGAAAGTACAGGAAGTGTTAATAACCTTAAATTGATTACACAATCCTTAGCTGGTGGCTAGGTAATGCTTGCATGCATGGAATTGATAACGTTCAAAGAATTATGTCTAAGCAATCTATTTCATAGATTGAAAAATCCCCATCCCCTTGTCAACAAAGAACCCAACAACCAAATGATCACCCCGAACAAAGGAGGTGAGAATTGTGGGAAAGTAGAGAGAAGTCGTCGAAGAAGGAAACTACTGAGAGGCTCCAAGCAACTAAGAAGAGGAAAAGGCTGTTAGCATGTCATGTAAGGTTTTCATAGGCCATTTTTTTAGTTACTAACTCTAGCACTACGGATGCTTTGAGATCGTAAAACCAAAATGGCATAACCAAAGAGTTGTTTACATTGATTGATAATCAAAGAATTGAATAAAAGCCAATGAAAAGATTTGACCAGTCCTCCACTGAATCCAAGTGTGATACTGATACGCAATGCAGTTTCCAAGTTTAGATAGGGATGAAAGGTTTCCAATGGAAGCAATGGGAATAATAAACTAAATTCAATTAGGATATTGTTTACTAATATCTTAGCTAAAATATAACTACAATTGTAGAATAAATTATAAAGTTGTTACAATCTTTACAAAGAAAGAAACAACAACTTCCGAAATTATTTTGTAAAGTCAATTGCTAGGATCCACTAAAGTATATGAAGATGAGGAATTCCCCTAAATTGTAAAGAGTAATACTCTGACCCTTTCTTTTGCCACAAAGATCAGAAATTTTTTAATCAAGATGAACAATTCCCCTAAGTTGTAAAGGGTACTGATCCTTTCTTTTGCCACAAAGATCATTAATTTTTTAATCCACTTTGGGTGTCACTGTGATAGAACAAACAAAGAAACAGAGAGACTTTGAAGATCCTTTCCACCCTAAGCTTGTGGGAAGAATTCCCCTAAATTAGACAAAGGAATATGAATAATGCATTACTAGACAGAAAGAAAAACAGAATAGAGATGAAAAGAGAGCTTACGGTTGTCGGTGGAAGGAGGCGCAATAGGCGGGAAGGTTCAGTGGTTCACCCTACAAATAACGGTGAAATCACAAAGGAGGACGAAACCTGAGAGAAAGAGAATGGGGGATTCAAGGTGAGAAATAATGAAACAAAAAAGTGAACCTACAGAGAATCGACGAATAGTTGCAATGAAGGGTTACAGTGGCAAGCAAATTCCGGTGAAAGTGACGGTTTTTGTAGACGTGAAAAATACACTACAGTTATAAAACTAGAAGGAGAAGACAAACAATGAAACAACACTACAGTTATAAAACTAGTAGCTAAGGAGCAAATTTGACACAAACAACAAGGATGGATAATTAGCATAGCTGATAAAATTGCACCTTGAGTAAACTTACACAGAAAATGTAAGAAGTAAACTTACACAGAAAATGCAGAAGACTAATGTGATTAGATGGGATCACACTGGAAGTAAGCTGGTCTTCTATTTTACATGCTAACACTAAGCAGTTTTGAGTATTTCTCATTGTGAACACTTTTTCTGAATTAAGCAAGTAAATCAAAACATTCATAGTTTATCCATCCTATTTCTGTTAAGTTATTTCAAAAGGGGTCAACACTTTTAGCTATAAAATGGACAAGAAATTCACTACAAAACGTTTTTTTTATTTCATCTTTTTGTTATTTATGAGAATAAGGTCAAGATATCTAACGAGCACACGTTCAATAAGTACAAATTAAACAAAAAAAAAGTTTTTCTACAAGGATTATGGCTCGGCTGGGCGAATGGACACGGACGATAGCTTGAGATTGGCCAGTTTGCGGCATTCGATGCACGCAATTTCTCAGCAACTATCTCCTATATCCGGATGCTCGAGGATCGAACTACTTGAAGCTGACACCATTGATCTTCATTGCATTCAATCTCTTACTGGAACGAAGTTTTTTGCTGTCTCGGAGCAAGGAACACAGCATGTGGAGGGTCTGTTGAAACATATTTATGAGTTGTACACTAATTATGTTCTAAAAAATCCTTTCTACGAAAGGGAGATGCCAGTTCGCTGTGAGCTTTTTGATATCAACCTGTCACAAGCCATACAGAAGGACCGGGTCGCTTTGTTGGGTCAATGAGGCACTTATAAAGTTTCATATAACCTATCATTGAATCAACTGTTCATAACTTCCTATGTACAATTTCAGAGGCTGTATTGACACATATTTTTACTTATAAAAAAAAGAAGATTCTTCTACATTACTGACGAAGGCCTCCTTCAAATACCATTGGTGACCTGCCTCCTCCTCCAACTCTTCTCCTTCCTATACTGATCTGCACAAAGATTGGTCAGATAGGAGCGCTGGTTGTATAGATTTCTGCAATCAATCATATCAGTTCCTCAAGACTTGAGGAATCCAAGATGGACAAGAAAAGAAGATTAGGAACAACCAAATTTTAAGGGCTACATGCTACTTGTAACTCTATAACCAAATCTACTTGATGGAGATTTTGATGGCTTCAAAGTCATCAAAATCTCGCGGTGACACCAGGCTGCTCTCTTATGTCTTGTTACTGCCACACGAGGCTTGACAGATTACAAATACCTCTAAAGGTAACTCACAAAGGTATGTTATGCCTCCTTGATTACAGCTTGACGTTTTGAAAGGTATGACTTAGTGGGTGAGTCTGACCATCCTTTCTTGTTCCATGATTAAGGAAAATAGAACAAGGACAGTCGTTTTCATAGGATCTATTTTCAATCCCCTCCAAAAGAATGATTTCTTCGCTCATCCATCCAAATTGATGCATAGTTACGTTTGGGATCACACGATCCCCAGTCTTCCTAATTCCCTTTCGTGCTTTGAGTTTCTCATGTCATAGTTGACGCTAACTCGCTCAGTTTCATAAAAAGGATCAGGAGTTCTTATGAAATGTTAAACGTGCTTGAATGATTCAAAAAAAAAAAGTTAAGTTTGTGTGTAATAAGCTTTGGGCCATACTATGTACAAGTACCTATGTCTATGTGCTCATCAGTAGTGAATTAGAAATACACACATCTCTCTCTCTGTCACACGGTCTCTATCTATCTCTCATGTTTCTCCTTTTTTCTTCTTTCTTTCTTGTTTCACCATTAACAAATAAATTTTTTTTGGGGGGGAGGGGGTTCTACAACCATTTGACCAGGAATACCAAACTTAACAAGCATTATCATGCAGTACTATTTAGCAAAACTTAGTAGCATCTGGCTAAATGAGATTGACCAAGTAATTCTTTTTCACATAGAATCTGCTTGTTCCAAACAGACAATCAATCCTCAAAAGCATGAGCGAAGTAGAAGACAAACCAAACCTTTATTTTTTAAAGACAAAACAAACCTATACAATATTGAAGCAAGTCCATAAAATATATGCTCCATATAAAAACTGAGAAGGAGTCGATAAAACTATCTCCATCAAGCCTAGGCACAATCCCAATTTTAGAAAATGGTCTTCAAACTTTATATAACCCACTACCTCTTGGGAATAAACTATTTGGTAGAAGACAGATAGAAGCCAAAACAACAACATTAACACAAAACCAACCTCAGGGGTATCATAGAATTAAACCCAAATCAAATAGAGCAGCAATGAAGTTGACCCTTCTTGGGTAGTTGTTCGTAACAATAACAATAATTTAGGTAGATAGTATATATATAGTACAAACAAACCTGTTGTGAGATCAAGTGAACATATTAATAGCATTATCTTTTTTTTAAATCTGAGTACTAAAAACTACAAACCCAATTTTTGTCTGCCGCGTTCACAATCTCAACTCTTAAGCACCTCACTTCCTCTATCTCAAATGTCATCTTTGTTTCCCTCTTTTCTCAAAATTTCAATCCAATTTTTAATTTTTCAACAATCGAACATGAAACCTAACCGTAACCCCCAAATTCCCAAATGGCAACTACTAAGGAACCATAAATCATTACAGGCAAGGACTATACATCAAAGAATCAAAAGTTCTATTATAACATGAGAATGATTCATACAAAGGTACATAATCAAGAATTTTACGTTGGTATATTAAAAAATATATACTCCCAATTTTATATTAACACAAGAAGATATGTAAGTAAACAAAAACCCTAGAACAAAAATAATGGCAATTCAAGCACAATCCTACAGATTAGAGATGTTCATAACACCGTGAAACCCTCGATTTTAGGTTTGGATGAAGAAATTTTTACCTCAATAATTGATAACCTACCCAAGACGATGAAACCTCATCAAAATCAAGAGCTTCACTTTCGTCTTCCTCCAAGTGGCAAACCTAGAGATCGAAAGTTTTTGATAGAGAAAGGGAGACGGATGGCAGTCAATTTTTGATGTGCGCGAATGAGGGAAGGGAGAAAGGGCAAGCTGTTTTTAGGAGAGGGAGACGGACAGTATATCCAAGCAGAAAAATTTGCGGTAAATAAAGCGGGGGATTAGCGAAATTTCAATTTTGGCAACAGGGCGAATTTAAAAAGCATTAGGGACTTCAATAATCCTTTCGGTCCCAAAAAATTAGGCATTAGGGTCCAATGCTACATGCGACCTAAAAAGTGGGGATCCAAAAACTACTTTTTCTTGTAGTGGGATGTCCTATAATAAGATTCACAATCATACCATCATCATGCAATGAACTTGTAAAAAGATGAATTCTAGTTCTATTCAATGCACAACTAAGAGATTCCCTCTCAACTTTCAATAAACAATGCAATCCTAATGACTTATCAACCAAAGTATCATCCATGAATGGACCTACATACACATGGTTAGGAATATGCAATGTCGATTTTGATTCATTAGCCATGCTTTTACTACATTTCATCCAATCACTTAAACCATGGTGACTAACTAAACTTTACAATTGGAATTTCATTGGCATGTCAACTGAAGTAACAACTCCTCTCATGAATAAGGAATTCACAAGACTAATCAAATTATCACAAGTAGCACTTTTAAAAATTCTGAATTTCTTATCAAATCCTTGGTGCTTAACATGTAATAATTTAGGTGGCTTAACAATTTTACCCATGACACAAGTGTTCACAAATCTAGTCAATTGTCCAAACTCAACAACAACTCTATTGAGCTTATTATCAATGTCATGGTGCTTAACATGTAACAATTCACCACACAACTTATTCTTCCAAGAACGATTAAGATCATACCTTTGATAAAATGTACGTTCTACAACAATCTCCTTACCTTGTTGGTATTCCATCTTGAATCTCACAATTTCTTTTGGTGGTGCCTCTTGAAAAGTTTGTGAAAAAGAAACAATAGACTTTGGCAATACAACATTAACTTGATTAGTATCAAAATTTGCCTTAATTTCTTTCTCTTTCTCAAACTCTTTCTTTTTCTCACACACACTAATTTTCCTCTCCTTTTGCCCGGTTATCTCACATCTTTCACTAGTCTCTAAAACCGGCCTCTTACTCTTGTTTTCACACAAGCTCTCCTTTTTCTTGGCTATCTCACAAAACTCACTTTTATATCTTGCCAAACTCTCATTATTTTCACTTGAGCTCTCCTTTTTCTTGGCTATCTCACACTCCTCACTTTGCTCTCTAGCCAAACTCTCTTTATTTTCTCTCAAGCTCTCCTTTTTTAAAGGCTTCTCTATATTCTTTTCTTCACTAGCCTTTCTCTCTTCACTAGCTATTGAACTTAACATCTTAAAATTCTCATAAGCTTGTGTTGGAGTCCATTGTACAAGTTTAATGGTTATTTGATCATGCACAAAAGAATGTCTTTTTGTGTTGCCTTCATAAGTAACACTCCTCTCAACTTGCCAAGGTCGCCCTAGCAATAAATGAGTTTGTCGTATTGGCACCACATCACCTCATCTTCATATCTCCTAATTTTGAACTTCACAAGCACTTGCTTGTTCACCCTCAACATACCTCCTTCATTCAAGCATTGCAACTTGTAGGGTTTAGGATGTTTGGTTGTAGGTAACCCTAATTTGTCAACCATGGTCACACTAGCATCATTAGTACAACTACTTCCATCAATGATCACCCCACAAACTCGCTCTTGCACTTTTGCACTTAGTAAAGAAAATTTTCTCCTTTTCAACCTCTTCATTAGTTGGAACTCTCACTTCTAACATCCTCCTAACTACCATATTGTTTTCTCTCTCATCACCTATTGGAAAAGGTTTAGAAGAATTTTTGTCACCCTTATTTACCTCCACTTCTTTGAGTTTTGAGTTCTTAATTTGCAACCGAAGATCCTCCCAATATTTCTCAAAATTATTTTTTTTCATCTATTCTACGTCTTGGCACATCATTAGGTTCATTACCTCCCTCTCTTGTTCTTTTCTTTCTTTCACTACGAGTTTTCCCAATCTCCTCCATTAGATCTTCCTTTTGCTCCCTCATAGTTTTATGCAAATCTCTCACAAAACATTCCATATAAAGTCTCATATCAAAGGTAGGAACAACATTCTCACTTGATTTAGACATGGTGTACATGCAAGAAATTTTTATTAGAAAAAAAACACCCCACCCTCTCCCTTACGTGTATCACTCAATAATGTCACTCCTCTCGTGTTTACCTTCTCTCCCTCACTTTCAATTCCTCCAAGTTCTAAAAGAACTAAGCAATTAAATAGTGATTAACAAAGCAAGCAAATCCACAAACTCAATCAACAAGAATCACGTGTAGAGAAAAGAAAATTAAGAGTGGAATTTCAAGGATGATTGACTCAACGATTATTTTGTAAAAGAAGATTCAATTTTAATTCTCGAACCTAAATGATGATAATACTTCAAGCTTTTCAATTTGCACAACTAGCAATTTCCAACTCCAAGCAATCACAATTTCCTTTCCTATTCGGCAACTAGAAATACTTCTTTTTTTTTTTTTTCAGATTTCTGTATTTTTTTAAATCTGAATTTTATGTTTTTTTTTTATTTTCGGATCTGTTTTCTCTTTTTCTTTGTCCGAAAACTTCTTTTTTTGCAATTAAAGCTTTCCAAAATCAATTAAAGCAGTAGTTTTTTTTTTCCGGGTGTGAACAGTACCGTGAACAGTACCACGACGTGAACAGTAGCAGATTTTTTTTTAATTTATAACTCTAGAAGTTTTAGGGTTTTGAAATAACGAAAAACAAGAAATCGAAAAGAACAAATTAGGATTGAATACTCTAATTCGAAGTAGGAAGAGAAAAAAATTGATAATGAAAATAAGAACAATTTAAGTAAGATAGATTATGAAAACGAAACTTAGCTCTGATACCAAATGATATGATTCATAGACGCGTACTCGTGATGGAGGAATCAAAGAGCACGCTGCACGACAAGCGAAGAACGTCAATGAATTGATGGATTGTGACACCTTGACCCAATGCTAAGATCCGTTATTGAACGAGGTACTCCGCGATCCAATTACGAGATGAACACGAACCTTGGTATAATGAAGAATGCCACAATATGGATGAATATCCTATTGATACGTTCAGGTTTCGATTACTTAGCTTCTCACCAAATAGTCACAAGTTCAATGAAGAACAAGGAGGTTTTGAAAAAACACTCAAAAACTATATTAATCAATAATCAGAAAATTATCTACAAAACAATAAGTCACAACTCTTATTTATATGAGTTGTGAATTCTAAACCTAAAAGTAAAAGGAAAACTAAGTAGAATCAACTTAGGAAACTACTTAGAATCAACTTAGGAAACTACCTAAAATCCACTTAGGAAACTACTCAAATTACCTAATCTATGTAGGCAACAATTAGGTAAGTTACCTAATCTATTTAAGAAACATAAATCCTCCAAAATAAGGAAAATATACAAATCCCGTTTTTCGTAAAGGCCTAATTTTCAAAGTTGCATTTTGGCCCCCTAAAGTCTTCCTTTACGCGTTAAAAGCTTCCAAAGTCATTGTATGACATTAACGAACATTTCTCGAGTCTTTAAGTCATCATCCATGAAATCTAAGGCTTCACAACGCATAATTGAATTTGTAGAGTAGCCATTGTAATAGCATGAATCTCCAATAAATCCACGAATTAAGTTTGTATAGAACTCTTGAATCTTCCAATCATACTCTATGCATTTTAGAACCCTTGAACCTCGATCCATGCTCATATTAACCCTCGAACCTTGATCTACATGCTTCCAATGCGTCTCCCTTGCTTGTGACAATCTTGGTTCTTGGTTGGTGGTCAGAATCATATCAACCCGTCTCACCACACCCGTGACACTTGGTAGTCTCAGTCCAACACTGCTCAACTGCGTGTCCCGTGTGCTGACAATAAGAACATATCACAAAACTGTTCCTCTGTCTTTGCTGCCCCTGAGAAGATGGAGCACGACTATCCCGACTCTCATACGGCTGTCTAGACTGCCCACCAGACTGCTGTCTACCCTGGCCACCATTGCGACGGTTGCCCCAACGGTCTGACCGATTCCCCGAATGCTAGCCTCTCCTAGAATGTTGCGAGGCCACCTGCGATGACTGCTGCTGCTGTGAAGACTGCACATAAGGCTTCTGCCTGTGCTCCTCAATATCACTCTCTATCTCATAGGCACGATCTACCGCACCCCGATAATCTGCTAACTGAAGAGACAATAGCTGCCTCCTAAACTCGGTCTTCAAACCCTTAACAAACTTAAGAACCCTCTGGGACTCATCTGGTACAAGATGTGCATAATACCGCGACAACTTAGTGAACTTAGATGAATACTGAGCCACGGACATAGAACCCTGCTCCAAATCCTGGAACTCATTCTCTCTCCTTTGCCTCACTACCATTGGCACATAAGAAGCCCTAAACTCCCTCTCGAAGTTAGGCCACACTCTAGGAACCCGATTCAGATTCTAGCTCGCTAGCAAGACTTTCCACCAATGGTTGGCGGCTCCCCTCAGCTTATACACAGCCAATACAACCTTCTCTTCCTCAGTGCAGTCTAGAGCTGCAAAGATCTTCTCTAAGTCCTCTAGCCACAACTCAGCAATACTAGCATCAGACTCTCCCTCGAAAGATGGAGGTTTCATCTTCAAGAATCTTTCCAAAGTAGCGTTGTTCCTCACTCTAGGATCAACAGGCACATCATTAATAAAGAAGGCCCAATTGAAGTGCAAAATGGAGTCTCATGGTGATGGAACTCTACCCCAAAGAAGGAGTACATTTTGAGCCCAAAACAAGACCAAAATTCAACCTTTTCAAAGTCAATAAAGGAGGCATCCGAATTTTCTCTTTAAATCTAAAAAATTCCATTCAAGATAAGTTGGATCCATTCATGAACTTGGAGAACTCAAGAGTCTTTGATAGCTTATCAAGATAGCTAGTACAACTTATGAATAAGTGGATTAGCTTATCAATGACCTCATTGATGACATCATGAACATTGTATTCTCCACCATATTAGCCTATAAATAGGCCTCTTTTGTAGCCTTTCAAATCATATCATGTATGTTATTCTTGAGTGAATGTTATTCAACTCTTTTGGTTCTTTGCGAACTTTAGACTTATCAAGTTTATAGTCTCCTACAAATCTTGTGGCGTCTTTCCTAGCTTATCAACCAACCTTGGTGTAATTGGTTGTGGCGCTTCAAACCAAGTATCCTATCTCTTTAGGTAGGGGGTGCGGTTTCTACACCAACAAAACGACTTGTCTTAGAACGATCTTGGTTAAGGTAATTTCTTTCATTTCTCTTTTGGTAGAAATTACATCATTTGGTATCAGAGCCAATTCTAAGAAGTCATATTATCCTTCTTCTAATCTTTTGATTTTCTCGGTATTTCATTATTCACATCTTGGTATAGGGCTTTGTCACGAGTTGGCAAGGAATTTTATCAGTGAATCTTGGGGGGTTGGGAAATCAATTCTTCTTCTTCTTATTTCTTTTCATAACCTTTGAACTATCAAGTCAAAAAAGAGAAAAAAAAAAAGCAGCAAAAAAAAGTAGCAAAAAAAAAAAGGCAAAAAAAAAGTAGCAAAAAAAAAGGCAAAAAAAAAGTAGCAACAAAAAAAAACAACAACAAAAAAAAAACAAAAAAAAGCAAAAAAAAAAGAGGGCTGCTTTAAAAAAAAAAAAAAAGTGGCCGAGAATTAAAAAAAAAAAGAGCAGCAAAAAGAAAAAAAAATGCTTCAAGTTTCTTTTGTTTGATTGATACTCATCGAATCTTGAACATTGGGAAAGAACGCTTCCATGGAACCTCAAAGTTAAAGTAATATGTCTGCTAGTCTAGCCTTATAATTTTGAAGTTATTATTTGCATAAGTTTGCATGCTCGATAAAATTGTGTTTGCTCTATACTTGTCGTGTTCTTACACGTGCGTACTAGTACTAATCAGATGTAGGAAAAACGCAAGTAAAAGGACATCAATCGAGCATAACAAAAATTTCCACTAAAAGATGGGAAGTATTACAAGTGGAAGTCAAAAAGTGGCAAACAGGCCAGACAAAGATATTCCTAATCTAAGCTTGGTCCGAGGAAGGAGGAAGGTTCTTAGCACTGGCTTGATACTACATTTCATATTGGGCGTTCAGCTCCTTACGGGCAGCCTCATCCTTCACGGCCTTGGCAGCGGCTTCCTCTAGTATCTGCTCGCTCTCTTTCAAAGTTTGATCTTCAAACTCTAAAGCCTCGATCAGCGAGCAAACATTCACGTCCAGGGGCATCAGTGGGATCCAAGGCTCGCACCCATCTTCAGTATCGCTCTTGGTAAAGGTTTCCAGTTCCTCCTTGGTGTAAGGGACCAAGTCGTGAAACTGGCAAACAGCATCAGCGTATGGGTTGAGCACGACCCATTCCGCCATTGTTTGCATACCCACCCCGCCATTGCCAGTGATCATCCTCAAGATGTGATTGGTGTCGTGGGAAAAATAAGGGATAATGGCCTCATCCACGGCAACCTCAAAATCAGGGGAGCTCTTGAAATCTTGTACCACCATCTCCCTCGCCTTGGACAGTTTCTTCATCAGGCCGCCAGCCACTATGGTTGCATCCTTGATCGCTTGCATTTTTAGAGCATCCTGCTTGACCTACAGTTGCTCTACTTGGTCACCGCATCCACCATGGTCTGCTCCTTCTTCAACTACCCCACCAACTCTTTTTGCTCAATGGCCAGGGTGCTATTATGAGTGACCAACAGCAGATTGCGCTCAAGAAGCTCAGGCTCTTTCTACTTAGCAGCAACCTCGAGTTCTTTCAGCTGCTGGGACAGAGAAGAAACCTGTTCATGTTTCTTCTTCAGGAGGCCATCCCGGGTCGCGTTGTCTGCCTCTGCCTTTTTGCGAGCCTCTTTCTCTTCGATGCAGCAATCATATAGGTTGGTGCAGGTAGAGGAAATCTGCGAGCAAAGTACAAAGCAGTCAATATGAATAAACGAAAAATAAAATCAAAAACCACCATCTTCTCTTACCTTGCTCATGGAAAGGCCAACGTGGCTGACCAACACATGACCAGCGGTTGTCCAATAAAGCGCTAGGTCATCATGAATGGCCCACTCAATAACACCTTTGCCTAATAGGCCACCAGGGCTCCCATGGGCATTCAAATTGATACCCCCAGCATTGGGGCATCACTTGTAATTTCCCGTACAAGCGCCTGGGCAACAATGACGGTGGAGGGCATTTCAAAGCATGGCTGCCTCCATGTGGCGGTCCTGCCTTGGGTTGGGGGAGTAGCAGAAACGGGCTTAGAGCTCGAACCGCATTGACGCACGGCCTGAGCATAGGGAGGAGTTCCATCTCTTTTTCTTTTACTCGTTACTTTGGCGTCCTTGGCAACGGGAGCATTAGTGGTCACGGGAGCGGGAATCTCTGTTGCCTTGTTAGTCATGGCCTTGGTGACCTCCCTGTATTCGTGGGCATGAGATTTTGGAGCCACAGTTCTTTCAATCGGGCTGGGCCCTTTGCCCGATGCAGCAGCCGTTTTGGCTGATGGACTAAAAAGAACCTTATTTAGGACCTAGGGCTCCTTGTCTTTCAGATCAACTGTTCCAGCGGAAGGTGTATCCCTACTCAGAAAAAGTCTGCAAAAAATAGAAGATCATCTTTGAGTTCGCAGAAAAGCTCAACACCCGCGGGCAGTTCCATTTTGCCCGCTCTGTAATCCTTGGAGTTTATACCAAGGGAGGTAAGCCAGCGATCACCTTGTCTGCCATATCCAGAGAAGCCCAGTGGGCAGCATGCCGACTCTTATCGGCTTTCACATACCAATCAGGCTCGTCATCTTCATCGACAACCTCATCAAGTGTGGCCTCAATTTGAGAGCGGTCAGTTTTCTTCATCTGGTCAGAGGCATGTCGTCCACTTCATCTGGTTCAGAAGCTCCAGTTCAGAAGCTCCTTCAGCCACATCCCTTCATTCAGGGCATACTTCCTCAGCCACGGGCTTTGCCCTATCAACCAGCTGTTCGGGGCCCTGCCCGCCAGTGTATCCTCCGCCCTCAACGCTCTCCTTTCCAGAAAGGCCATGCCCGCTGGAAGAATCAATGAGATGAACTACCAGAGCGGGTACACGCCCATCTACAGCCTCTCTGGCCACCGATTTATCTCCTTCTTCTAGTACATAGTCTATAGAAGTAGTCTTCTCGCTACTCAAAGGGTCGTTCTACCCGCCATAGCTGAAGGCTTCCCTGTCGTTATCTGAATCACCAAACATATCTACAAAAGAGATTGAGGAAGAAAAGTCAAAATTCTGCCCAGATAACCGGTAAAGCAAAAGGGGAAACTCCTAATACATCTAGGTACACCAAGGGGCCATGCCCGCCTTGTGAATAGAACCACTCGGTTTTTTCCTTGATCTCTATCTAAGGTCTGATTCTAACTTAAGAGTCTTACCCAAAAATGAATGGAGATGAAGAAGACGGGCCAAAAATCTTCATCAAACCCAGAAAAGTAAAGAAGAAAGCTAGAAAAAAGGGGCAAGAAACTTACTGTAAAGGAGCGTAGATGGGATTTCTTCACAGATTCTGGAGAATGTACCGGTAAAACCGAAAATGAAGGAAGATCATGAACTGTGGAATCAAACACTGGTTGGAACTTGGGAATGAGGACACCGGAACCAAAGAATACAAGGTAGCGGCAGCAAAAACACAAGAACGCACAAATATTCTCTATAGAAATCTCATAAACCGTAAAAGGTTTAAGGGGAAAGGGGGCTGGCCTTTTATAGGCGCGGTTTTTCAGGTTTTAGGGGGAAAATGGACGTCGAAACGACACCTACAAGAACGGCTGACGTCACCCCAGCACGCGCCTATTAAATGTGTCCCTTCCAAAACCACGCCCCATCAAGTCACGTCATTCTATGATGACTCACGCGCCTTCTCGCCTACTCGCTGATATGATTCCTAGACGTGTACTCGCAATGGAGGAATCAAAGAGCACGCAGCACGACAAGCGAAGAACGTCAATGAATTGATGGATTGTGACACCTTGACCCAATGCTACGATCCGTTATTGAACGTGGTACTCCGCGATCCAATTACAAGATGAACACGAACCTTGGTATAATGAAGAACACCACAATAGGGATGAATATCCTATTGATAAGTTCGGGTTTTGATTACTTAGCCTCTTACCAAATAATCACAAGTTCAATGAAGAACAAGGAGGTTTTGAAAAACACTCAAAAACTATATTATTCAATAATCAGAAAGTTGTCTACAAAACAATAAGCCACGACCCTTATTTATATGGGTTGTGAATCCTAAACCTAAAGGTAAAAGGAAAAGTCTAAGTAGAATCAACTTAGGAAACTACTTAGAATCAACTTAGGAAACTACCTAAAATCCACTTAGGAAACTACTCAACTTACCTAATCTATGTAGGCAATAATTAGGTAAGTTACCTAATCTATTTAAGAAACACAAATCCTCTAAAATAAGGAAAATCTACAAATCTTGTTTTTTGTAAAGGCCTAATTTTCAAAATTGCATTTTGGCCCCCTAAAGTCTTCCTTTAGGCGTTAAAAGCTTCCAAAGTCATTGTATGACATAAACGAACATTTCTTGAGTCTTCAAGTCATCTTCCATGAAATCTAAGGCTTCACAACGCATGTTTGAATTTGTAGAGTAGCCATTGTAATAACCTGAATCTCCAATAAATCCACGAATTAAGTTTGTATAGAACTCTTGAATCTTCCAATCATACTCTATGCATTTTAGAACCATTGAACCTCGATCCATGCTCATATGAACCCTCGAACCTTGATCTACATGCTTCCAATGCCTCTCCCTTACTTGTGACAATCTTGGTTCTTGGCTGGTGGTCAGAATCATATCACACGCCCTACTGCACTCCCAATGACAAGCTTCCACTATACACTCCAGCTGTCATCCACCAAGGTTCCAGAATCTTCTGCTAGTTTGCCTTCCATCCCGATCGTGATCTTCTCAAAAATTCACAAGTGTTGAAGCCCGATACGAAAGCAACATCATCAAGCATACACGCTCCTCGCTTCGAGCATGAATACTTGCTAGACAAGGAGCTAGGGGCCACTAATGTGCTCGGCCCAAACCCGGTCATGAGTAAAGCATGAGCGCCCATCACGTGCCGGTCACGAGCTCTACTATCGTGGGACCTACCGACCTAGCATGGTATGATTCGGACCAGGAAGCAAGATTGGAGGAACTGTGGACCTTGCGGACGTAAGGGTCCATAGACCTTGCGACCGCAAGGTATCCAGAAAGTTGCCGTTTTAGTTTTAATTGTTTTATTGTTAGGATATTATTAAGAGATTTAGTTTCTTTTTATTTAGAGTTTCTTTTATTTAAGAGTTTCCTTTTAGTTAGAGTTTCCTTTTATTTAGTTTTCTTGTCCTACAAGAATTAGGATTTATTTTGTAAGCCTATAAAAAGGCATTCTTAAACATTGTTTTTGAGAGAGAATTTTGATTAATGAAATTTGAGTTGATTTTCTGGTTAGAAAATTGTCTTATTATTTGAGTGTCCTGGATTGGAAGCTCGGATTATAAACATCGTTGATTCGTTGTTTATAGTTGAATTCGACTTATCAGTTGGAGAGTCATCCCAATTGTGGCGTCATTCACAATTCCAAGGTTCGCGTCATCTCGAAGGCGTTGGGTCGCGGAGTCATTCATCCTAATACCTTCCTAGGAGATCCTTGGGTCCGTATCCGTTATCATTTGGTATCAGAGCAATCCTAGTTACGGTAATTCCATTCTATCTTAATTTTTTGCGTATTCATCGTTCTAGTTGTTAAACCCTAATTGTTCTAGGGTTCATTATTTAAAAAAAAAATTTTTTTACTGTTCATCCGAAATTACTGTTCACGCCGGAAAACACTGTTCATCGCCGGAAAATACTGTTCACGTCGGTTACTGTTCACGGTACTGTTCACCTATTAAAAAAAATTTGTTAATTTTTTTTATTAATTCATCTAGTTGTGTTAAACTTGGATCATCAATCCTTGTTTAATCGTGTTGTCTTTCAATTTTGAAATCCTAATTGTTCTAGGGTTTGTTATCTTGAGTGCATACACGTAAGGGAGAGTCACCAACAATCACCATGACCGACGAAACTCCATCTAAAGGGGTTCCTAACTTCCTATTCTTAATCCGACACAATATTATGATGCGATACTTGCCCGCATGGAAGAATTTAATGTGAAGTTTGCTCAAATAAATGAGAGATTTGATAGACTTGAGGAGGATAGGCGAAGGGAGGAACCTAGGGAACGTAGAGCTCAAAGAGGTAACCAATTAGAAGAAGAATTTAATGAGCTTGGTTTGGGAGAAAATCATGGAAGAGGAAGGCGAGAGATTCCAAGGAGAGAGGAAAATAATTGGGAAACCATTAAGTTGAAGATTCCTGTTTTTAAGGGGTCAAGTGATCCAGATGAGTATTTTGATTGGGAAAGAAAAATCGAGAAAGTATTTGATTGTTATACCCAAACTGAATTGCGGAAAGTCAAATTAGCTACCGCCGAGTTCGTGGACTATGCTAGTATCTGGTAGGGGTGTAAGTGGTTCGGTTTGGTTTGGTTTATGCCAAAACCACAAACCGAACCGCCTCCTAGTGGTTCCAAAAATCTCAAACCGAACCGAACCGAGTAAGACTTGGAACCGAACCGAACCGAACCACTCGGTTTGGTTTGGTTTGGTTCGGTTTTATGGTTTATATAAATTATTTTTAATGACATTAACCAACATTAAAAATAACAATGAAAAAGATTTTAATTTGGAATTAACATCAAAATTAGGAAATAACCTACTAATAACAAATTATCATAACAAATTCTAAAATAAACACAAACAATGGAAGAAATAATAGTTCTCCAACAATCAAGATTTTGTTTGGTTTAGTATCCATATATACATATATGTATATAATGAATAAATCAAAGGATCAAAATAGTTAATAAATGTAATATAATATATATTATATAATAAATAAATAAAAATATATAGGGTGGTTTGGTTCGGTTTGGTTTGGTTTGGTTCGATACCAAAAACCGTGAACCGAACCGAACCACGTGGTTTTCCAATTTTTGAAACCGAAACCGAACCATCTTCGACCAAAACCGAACCAAACCGACTGGTTTGGTTTGGTTTGGTTCGGTTCGGTGGTTCGGTGGTTCCGATTTACACCCCTAGTATCTGGTGGGATCAACTGATAGTTGATAGGAGAAGAATTGGGATGCCTGCGGTTACTACATGGGACGAAATGAAGCGTCTTGTGCGTCATCGGTTTGTTCCTAATCACTATTATAGGGTGTTCTACGTAAATTGCGGTTGACACTGTGGGTTCAAAAGTGTTGAAGACTATCACAAGGAGATGGAGATGTTGATCGCTAGGGCCAATTTGGGTGAAGATGCCGAAGTAACAATGACAAGATTTGGCGTGTTTGAATCATAATATTGCGGATGTTGTGGATTTACACCAATATGAGGACTTGGGTGAAATGGTACACCTGGCTGTCAAGATAGAGCAACAGCAAAAGAGGAGGAGTACCACTCGTCCAAGTAGTTCGACTCTGGTGCAACAACAAGATAAGATCGCAAACAAGGTTGAGCCCGAAGCAAAAGTCCACAAGAGCCCCAAGGAAAAGCTGAAAATCCCAGGTTGAAGTCTAAGGAAGTACAATGTTTAAAGTGCAAAGGGTGGGGACACTTGGCGTGAGTGTGCCAATCAACGGGTTATGGTGGTACGTGGCAATGAGGTGGTAGAAGAAGAGGATGATGAACATGAAGTCATCAAGCCGAGGGGACTCTATAAATCTAGAGGCTTTGGTTTCTTGTCGCGTGTTGAATATGGAAGCTAAGGAGGAAGGATATGATCAACGCGATAACCTCTTTCACACACCTGGTGTCGCATCAATGACAAGGTTGGTAGTGTGATTATTGATGGAGGTAGTTGTACTAACGTCGCTAGCACTTTCATGGTGGAAAGGTTGGGTTTGACAACATCAAGGCATCCTCAACCTTACAAACTTCAATGGTTGAATGATAGTGGGGAGGTGAAGGTAGAGAAACAAGTGCTTGTGACATTTCGTATAGGAGTCTACGAGGACGAAGTCTTATGTGATGTGGTTCCTATGAATGCAAGTCATTTATTACTTGGAAGGGCATGGCAATATGATCGTCAAGTGAAGCATGATGGATTCACCAACAAATATTCCTTCGTGTTTAATCAGAAGCCAATCACACTCGTACCACTAACGCGAAGCCAAGTGCAAGAAGACCAAAGAAGGATGCTAGTTGAGAGTAAGGGTAAGAAAGTCTTGTTAGGTGTTCAGGATCACGAGATATTTGATCCAGGGAAAAAGGGGTGGAAGAATGGACAACGGTACGGGTCTCAAGTTCGAATCAAAGGACATTTTAATGATCGGCCAAGAGCGGATTTGAGGGCAAATCCTTTTCAAGAGGGAGAGTATGATATGATTCGGACCAGGAAGCAAGATTGAGGAACTGTGGACCTTGACGCAGTGGTCCATAGACCTTGCGACCGCAAGGTATCCAGAAAGTTGTCGTTTTAGTTTTAATTGTTTTATTGTTAGGATATTATTAAGAGATTTAGTTTCTTTTTATTTAGAGTTTCTTTTATTTAAGAGTTTCCTTTTAATTAGAGTTTCCTTTTATTTAGTTTTCTTGTCCTACAAGAATTAGGATTTATTTTGTAAGCCTATAAAAAGGCATTCTTAAACATTGTTTTTGAGAGAGAATTTTGATTAATGAAATTTGAGTTGATTTTCTGGTTAGAAAATTGTCTTATTATTTGAGTGTCCTGGATTGGAAGCTCGGATTATAAACATCGTGGATTCGTTGTTTATAGTTGAATTCGACTTATCAATTGGAGAGTCATCCCAATTGTGGTGTCATTCACAATTCCAAGGTTCGCGTCATCTCGAAGGCGTTGGGTCGCGGAGTCATTCATCCTAATACCTTCCTAGGAGATCCTTGGGTCCGTATCCGTTATCATAGCAGGTAGAGCTAGTGAGGTACCGAGCAAAGAATACTATAACTCCCATCTAAACATGGTCGAGCACAGGCCTTGCCTGCCCGACTAGGGGCCATGCCGGGGGACTACACTTGCATCAGGCAGAGAATCAGACATATCCCGCCCAAGTCTAGCCGGGCATAGACCTTGCATGCCCAACCAGGGGCCATGACTGGGATCTACACTTATCATCACCAGACCTACTTTATATAGTCGGGCAGAGCCTTACTCGCCCGGGCAAGCATCGAGCAGGGAACCTCAGAAACTTGCTCCTTAAGACAGGTCAAAGGTTTCCTCATTCGAGCAAGACACTTGCCTAATATGTTCTTGTATTCTCGCGACCAGCCGCCTATCACGCCTAAAATCTAGGAATTCTCTCCTAATACCACATGATAACTAAGGCAGTGAATCCTAGACGGATTCTATGACATTGGAGGACCTATAAATACCCTCCATAAACCATATTCAAGGTACACACTCTTTCATGAGCCTCGAACCTTTGTCAAATTTTCTTTTGACTTCTCACACGATACTTACTCTCACGCCAAAGTGGTTTCGCGAGGCCAAGCCTTGCACTCCCACTAAGATGACTTCATGTTTTTAGACAGGTTCAAGGAAGCAAATGAAGCCCAAATATCCTACTCATCACACGGACGACACAAGCTAGATTTTTGCCACATCACTATGAATATGTGATTGTTCACTATTTACTTCCGCTGTGCACAACAAAGCGTAATTAATTCATCCGTGAATATAGTATTACAATGTTGTTCATTTACGAGGATAATTGAACTAAAAATGTAAGATTGCAAGTCTTGACTTTCGTTTCCCTTTCTTGTGATCAAGTTATTGATTAGGGCAAAGGGAAGGAACATTTGGGTTCATTACACTTTGAAGTAAGTTGTACATAAAGTAGAATTATAAAAATCCTCTAAGTAGGATTTGGTAATGATTCGTTGGTGATTCGTTTGATTAATCACAATGTGGTTCCTTGAGACTTTGAAATAACACAAAAGCCACTACTTCAAGTATGCCACAATTTCCTACGCCACTTAAGACGCTATCACACCATTATTATCATGATTCTAGCCTAATCAGCTTGTTTTGTGATATTTTAGTCCACTATAAGGATCTTACCACATTCCTAAATAATTGCGACCAAGTCTTCCATGTTTTTAGCCAAGTTGGTTTTCTTATGTGGCCTCACTATGATTTATTTCAATGATCTCTGATCTTAGCTCAAGCATTAACGTGTCTGCGATTTGTTTCCCTTTTCAGTGATTTTTGAACTTGGATACTTGTGACACAAAAGAAAGAATTAAGGTACAAACTTTAAGTAACAATACCAAATGCTAATTTGGAGAATAATTACACAACATGTAACTATCAAACAAAATTTACTCACCAAACTACCCTATTAGCCTCCCAACTCACCTCCTTAGGTCACAGAGTTAACGCACACCATCTTCCTCTCTAAAAACCCCATTATACATTCATAAGACCAAATAATAAGAACATGAACTATTAAGAAAATCATAAGGTCAATCAAGAACCGCCCAACACCACCAATTCTATTTCCACTCTACAATTGTAGCTAATATAAGCATAACAATACACATATAAGAGGGTTTCTATCACGTAAAACATTTAAGGGGCCAAATTAATAAATCGACGTAGGGGGGGTTATCTATTATTTATTAATTTGGAGGCTAAATTAATAAATCCACATATAAGCATAATGATACACATATAAGAGGGTTTCTCTGTAACGTAAAACATTTAAGGGGCCAAATTAATAAATCGACATAGTTTAAGGGCGGTTATCTAGAACTTCTATAATTTAATCAATCCCTTCCCGCTCAGCCATTACGCATCTGACGTGGACCATTTAAGTCGTGTGTAGTACAACAACCAGCAAAAGTAATTGTAGTACGAAGGACAAATTAGGAATATAAAATAAACCATAAGGTCAAAACCGGTAATTTTTTGGTCTACCAGCTCCAACCCACCCACCACCAAGCTTACTTTTTTATTAGTTACAATTTCGCTGTCTTTTACCATCTCCTCTCTCTCTCTCGTCCCTTATAAACAAACAACACGTTCATAATTTTCTAGAGAGAGAAATAGAGAGGGAGAGATTTTTTTCTGGTGAATTGTTCTCGGTTTTATCAATGGCACCGACTTACAGAGACCTTCAGCTGACTCCGACCGGCTCGGGTGGCCGGAATTCGATGTCGATCGCCTCCGCCGGCGATCTAGAGGACGTAAGGCTGCTCGATTCCTACGAGGACGACGATAATTCGGTGAAATTAAAGAGCTTAGAGGAAGGTATGAAGAGAATTCAGGTTAATGTCACCGGAATGACCTGTGCCGCTTGCTCTAATTCCGTGGAAAGTGCACTCATGAGCCTCAACGGCGTTGTTCGGGCTACCGTCGCTTTGTTACAGAACAAGGCCGAGGTTGTTTTCGATCCCAATTTGGTCAAGGTTAGTCTTACTCTCTCTCTCTCTCTCTCTATCTTTTTAAATTTGATTTTAATTTTAAAATAGTTTCAAACTTATTTTTGCGGAACTTTTTTTTTGGTTTTTTTGGTTTTTTTTTTTTTTTTGTAAATGATCAAGTAATGGAGGCATTGAGCTACATTTAACTTGGTTAGTAATGATCACATACATAAATGAATGTATTTTTGAATATTCGATGTAATATGTGGATGTGGTTAGTGATTTGTGATTAGTTTCAAGTTTTCTATGAATTTAGCCAGCTTTTGAACTATATGCAATGATGGAGCTGGATTTCTTGGCTGATAATTATTGAGCATCTCACTAAATAAGCCTATATTATTCGGAATTCATGTTTTGTTAAATACAATGATAAAATGGGATTTGGATAATGTTTTTGTTTTAGTTGCTGTGCCCACTAAGTATGGTGTCTCGGTCTTTCATTGAACCTGTTCCGAGCTTTATAAAAGAGAAGGGGGTTGTAAAGTAAAGGTAGTTCAGGTAATAAACATTTTAACCACATTTGACAAGTATGATCTTTAAAAATAAATGTTACTCCCCACTTTCCTAAATAAGAGTTCATCTTTCCTATTTAGGCCATTCCAAAAAGTGCCCACTTTTTAATCTTTTCTTTTTTGGAAAAACTTGGTCACTATTAGATGCACTATGCAGTTTATATATTTTAGAACTAAAACTGAGCTACAACCAGCACTGAATTCATTTCACATGTTTTTTTTTGCTTTCCTTTTCTTCATATATGGCTAGTTCAAACATAGAGGTTACACAAATGACTTGTCTTATGGGAAAGGATCTTATATGGCCAGATTTGAATTGAAAATTTTGAAAATCCTTACTGAGTCGATTAAACGTCTCAATGGTTCAACTCATGAGTCTATCAAAACCACTCATGAGTCGATTAATTAACTCATTTAGTCGTTCATGAGTTGATTAATCGACTCATAAGTCGATCATCACTTGGGTAGAAAAGAGACAGACAATGAGTTTGAAAGAGAGAGAAACACTAAGAGAGCAAAACGCAGTTGCGTCCTAGGTTTTGAGGCTGCAGAAAGAAACAGATAGAGATTGAGAACGGAGAGGGACACGAACCGTGATGAAGAGAGATGGTGGCGATGATAGAGATAGAGTTGGTGATGGAGAAGACGACGGGAGAGAGAACGCTGCGTAAGAGATTTTGACTGGGTTGGAAAGTTGTAGGGGTATTGTAGGGAGCTAATCATCTTTTTGGATTAAAGGCCATAAAAGATAAAATGATGGGTCAAATGGCCATACTTGACCATTTCCTTTTATTTTTTTAAGGTACAGACTTATGTGAATCAATGGTCCAGTCAATTCTGTTTCCAGTTGGTTAAACTTATCTGAGTTAGTTCCTGAAATTGAAAGCACACTTGGCTAGATTTTTCCATATTCTGTTTATACTGCTTTAAAATACAATACAGCTGCTTAACTAACATTGATGATTCTGGTTTTTTTCTTTCTGGGGTGGAAGAAAGATAAAGATAATAGGATCACATATGATCCCGTTATTTGGAGGTATCGTCGATGTTCTTTTCATAATGATGCCCTTATATCATCATTGTGCAGTTAGGCCTAACCATTTTTGACATCTATCGAGGCTATCCTTTTGATATCAGTTTTCTAAATGTTACATGCTAAGCAATTGATTATTTGATTGCCTTTATTTCCATATTTACACCTTTCGTTACTTTGTTGTTTTAGGACGAAGATGTTAAGAATGCGATAGAGGATGCAGGGTTTGAGGCAGAGATTCTAAATGAACCAAGTACATCTCGAACAAAGCCACATGGGATGTTAATAGGGCAATTCACGATAGGGGGTATGACTTGTGCGGCTTGTGTAAACTCTGTTGAAGGTATCTTAAGAAAGCTTCCTGGTGTCAAAAGAGCTGTAGTTTCTTTGGCTACTTCGTTAGGAGAGGTCGAGTATGATCCTACAATAATCAGCAAGGACGATGTTGTTAATGCAATTGAAGATGCTGGTTTTGAAGCTTCGCTTGTACAGAGTAGTGAGCAGGATAAAATCATATTAGGAGTTACTGGGATATACACTGATTTGGATGTACATCTTTTAGAAGGAATACTTTGCAGCTTGAATGGAGTAAGACAATTTTGTTTCAACAGGACAACAAGAGAATTAGATGTTGTCTTTGATCCCGAGGTTCTTGGTTCTAGGTCATTAGTTGATGCAATTAATGGAGGAAGCTCTGGAAAGTTTACTTTACACGTCAAGAACCCATATACAAGGATGGTTTCTCACGATCTTGAAGAATCATCAAGAATGTTTCGTCTCTTTACTGCCAGTCTATTTCTTAGTGTGAGTAAATCATCTTTATCTTCTAATAATTTCAGTAAGTTGTTAATCCTTTATGACCTTTTCTAGGAACATTATGTTTCGATGTTGGCCTGTACAATTGGACGATGTATAATTTGTGAGTTTACTTTTGCTTGGTTTCACATTTGCAATCCTATTAATGCTCCGTTCCTAGAAACACATGCTGGTGCCTCTAAGACAACCAAATTTTATGCTGACATGTTTTGCTTTAAACACTTAACTTACTGGATATTCTGTTTCTTATCTTATACTAACGAATATAAAGCTTCTTGCATTTCCTGCCCCCCTTTTTTTCTCTTAAAATACTTCTTGACTTCTATAAGTTGGTGCCAGATCCCTCTATTTTTCATGCGCTTTGTTTGCCCGAGCATACCTCTGGTGTATTCCTTATTGCTTTGGCGATGTGGTCCTTTCCAAATGGGTGATTGGTTAAAATGGGCACTGGCTAGTGTGATTCAATTTGGTATTGGGAAGCGTTTCTATGTTGCAGCTGGCAGAGCACTACGAAATGGTTCAACGAACATGGATGTCTTGGTGGCACTGGGAACGACAGCCTCTTACTTTACTCCGTTTGTGCTCTTCTATATGGTGCAATCACTGGGTTTTGGTCTCCAACTTACTTTGAAACAAGTGCAATGCTAATAACATTTATATTACTGGGGAAGTACTTGGAAATTCTTGCAAAGGGGAAAACATCGGATGCTATAAAGAAGTTGGTAGAACTTACCCCGGCGACAGCCTTGCTTCTTATCAAAGATAAAGGTATTTCCTTTACTGCAGTTTCAGTTGAAGGTTTAGGGAACCAGTTTTACCATATTGAGGTTACAACTTCTTTTTTCTTCTTAAAACCAGATTGAGGTTTTAACTTTTTTCTTCTGGTATCCTTCTTTCTCCCACAAGTATCAATGAAACAGAGAAATAATTTTTTTTAATTAGTTTCTTTGAACTTGAACAGTAACGACATTGATTCTGGTAAAGGAAGTTCTTAGTTTGAAGAGTAATTTAAGTGATCTTATTTTCTCAGGCGGAAAGATTGTAGGAGAGAGGGAAATTGACGCATTGCTGATCCAGCCTGGTGATGTACTGAAAGTGCTTCCTGGTACAAAGGTTCCTGTTGATGGTTCTGTCTTCTGGGGTTCAAGTTATATCAATGAGAGTATGGTTACTGGTGAAGCTGCCCCTGTATTGAAGGAGGTTAATTCGTCAGTTATTGGAGGTACAATAAATTTACATGGTTCCCTCCATGTTCAAGCTACCAAAGTAGGGTCTGACACGGTTTTGAGTCAGATAATTTCTCTAGTTGAGACGGCACAAATGTCTAAAGCTCCAATTCAGAAGTTTGCTGATTATGTAAGCATTTTCTTAAAGTTTAACCTCATTATGTTGTGTTATATTTTTGTTTCTTTCCAGATGGCGATTAGGTTCTTTTCTTCTTGGTTATTAAAGTTGTCGCTCCTTGAATACAAATATATAAACAGCTGCTCACTCAACTCTTGCTCTGTAGAAACTTCGTTGATTTCCTCTTTTTGAACATAGACTTGCCCTGTATGCATGGTTTTAATTATAGGCTTCACCTTTTAAATACATAAGCTGCAGTGACACTGCTCAACCAGTCACCTCAGATTTTTTCTGCCGAGTGTGTATTTTATGCGCTGTTAAGTTTCATATTTGAGCATGGTGATATCAAATTCTGTTGATATTTTAGCATGTCTGAATTGGATTTAATTTATTAGAGTTCTGTTCGTATGTTCCTTGTTACTTATCCTATGTGTTAGTTTAAGATTTATTACTTGAGATATGGTAAACACTAGATGATACATGAATGATGACTGCACTTGTTCTGCAGTGAGCATGTTAATTAAATGGATACTGTTATGAGGAACCAAAAAGGTAAAATCTCAATAGCCTGCTTTCCGTTGTCTTTGTCCAGCCTTCACTCCTCGTCCAACGATTGAATTGTAATTTGTAACACTATTGTTGCACTTTACAAAAACCATATAACAATAAGGTTTACCACCATAGAACATATGAACCCATTACCCATCTAAAACTTGTTTTGGGCAAAGTTTCCCAGCAATTGTCAGTCATTGTAGTACCCAATATCCGAGTGTTAATACTCTTAATGTTTGTCGATCTGTAATATGGATCAATGGTAATTACGAGTTCTAGTTACTTTTAAATTAATATTCATAGGTAATTTGCATGATCTCTGGTACCTTTTACATTAATGATCAAAGTTAAAATCGATTACTATAATAAATATGGTTAAAGGTGTCCCATTTCAATGGTTTATTACAACTGCAACCGTCACAGATTTTAATCTTCTTCTATGACATTATATTTGAATTAGCTGCGATCCAACCTGAAATTGTTTAAAAGTAGTTCTTCCTTGAGGAAAGGGAAGAATTTTCAGTACCTCGATCGAAATTAAGTACTACCTCCATCCCACTGGCTGGTTGGAAAAGAAGTGAATGTCTCTGAACCCTTCGAGAAAAGATGGAATAAGAGGATATGTTTCTCTGAGGCAGACAGTCTAAGTTTCCCAGTAGTTGCTGGACGGTTACCAAAAAAGTTGGAACTTCTGAGCTGTCGGATTGAGTCCAACTTCACCTGTTCATTCAGAAGCTGGACCGGAGGCGCAAATCGGTTTGGCAACCGTCATCAATGCCTATTATGTATAACACTCCCTGCGTTCCTAAAAATGAGTCTATTGTTCCTTTTTAGGCCAATTCATAAAAGATGCATACTTTCTAATTTTTCCGTTTTGGGATGATACTTTTACCATTTTACCCTTGGATCCTTTGATAGATCACGAGAAAATGATACTATTGATTAATCTGGGGTTTTTCATGACAAAAATGTACTCTCATTTTGGGACGGAGTGAGTCTAGATAAAAAAAATTGAAAACTTCAGGTAGATCATAACTAAATCGGTAAATATCCACCGCACTGAATTAAAAATCGTAACGAATCATAACTAATTTGCTATAACTTTTGTAAGATGGACAACTGTTGCTAAATTACTAAATACGAATGAAACAGCTGCATTGTTTTATATCCTCTTCTAAAACTTAAAATTATTGAAATACCCCGAGCAATCCTGAAATGGTTAAACATTTATTAATTTAAAATAACTGCAATAATTTCTTTTGCGTCATATTGCTCTTTTTGTCTTAACTTTCGGAGATTCAGCTCCGCCGAAATAGGCCTGAAGAAAACAAAGAGTCAAAGACATCAAGTGGCAAAATGAAAGATGGTAGATTGCGGGACTTAGTATTTACTGAGGCCAACCAACCAAAGAGAAAACTCACTGCTGTTGAAGACTAAAATATCTAGTGAAAGTCAAGCAAACGCTTATCCTTCAGGATCCATCGTGCCAATTAACTGAGATCCCAGTCCATACACGGAGGTCGGCTCTCAGCTCTGTCATACACCGTCTTACATATAGGAATCTTATCCATGCTTAGCATAAACACATGCTACTTTGAAATAGATGGATGCTCTTTCTTGAAGATTAGACGTGTCTTCTGTGAACGAGACATTAAGTTCTAACATTATATTAACTTGACACTTAACGTTAGATTATTTATCACTAGTTAATGTACGCGCTGAAGTCCATGTTGGGCCGTTTGCTTCAAATGGGTCATTTTCCTTTTTTTGGTATCTAGTGTCTACACATATTGGTTCTATAGTACTATCCTTATTCTCGGTATCTTTCACTTGCAGGTTGCAAGCATCTTTGTGCCTACAGTTGTCGTTTTGTCATTAGTCACGTTATTGGGGTGGTAAGTTCACTACAACGCAGTTTTACTTGGTCAAAACTAAATTTTTGGGTTGAATATCATTTTTTTTTCCGGATCTGTAGGTATATTGGTGGGGCTCTTAAAGCTTATCCAGAAGACTGGTTACCTGAAAATGGCAATTACTTTGTTTTTGCCCTCATGTTTTCAATATCAGTAGTTGTGATTGCTTGTCCATGTGCACTTGGCTTAGCCACCCCAACGGCTGTAATGGTTGCAACGGGGGTTGGAGCAAATAATGGTGTTCTAATCAAAGGTGGAGATGCATTGGAGAGGGCTCAGATGGTTAAGTATGTGATATTTGATAAAACTGGGACCCTTACCCAGGGAAAAGCCACAGTTACGACTTTAAAAGTTTTCACAGAAATGGATCGTGGGGACTTCCTTACATTAGTAGCCTCAGCAGAGGTAATTTCCACTTTCTTGTCTGGTTTTAGTTATCCTTTTATATGGTTCTCATTTTGTGTCATGCTCAAGGCAATGAAACAATCTCCATATGCCACCTAGTGAGTTTCCTGATCTTGGGATTCTGCGCACTCCCCGCGCTCTTCCCCCTCCAGTTGCTTTCAGGAGGATACCAGTGTGTGACTACAGTGTTATACTACATTTAAAATGGAAATGAAAGAGAATTAGAAATGTTATTTGTCTCTACTTTTGTTTTTTAACATCAAAAAATCTATCTGTTCTCCTTTGCCTTAGGCTAGTAGTGAACATCCTTTGGCAAAAGCCATAGTGGAACATGCCCGCCATTTCCATTTCTTTGAGGAGCCTTCTGCTACCAAAGATTCTCAACAACTAAGGGAGGAGCAGACATCTTCTGGATGGCTACTTGATGCATCAGAATTCTGTGCACTTCCTGGAAGAGGTGTTCAGTGCCTTATCAATGGGAAACAAGTTTTGGTGAGTTTTTAACCAACTCATTTATGTTGTTTATTTGAGCACAATAATTTGAAAGATAAAGTATAGACACCTATACTGTTTCTTATTCCAAATTGTACTTTACAGGTCGGTAACAGAAATTTGTTGATGGAGAAAGGCATCACAATCCCAACAGATGCTGAAAGTTTTGTGGTCAATCTCGAAGAAAATGCAAAGACTGGCGTACTTGTGGCATATGATTCTAAGTTTGTTGGTGTGGTGGGAGTGGCTGATCCACTAAAGAGAGAAGCGGCTATAGTAGTAGAAGGCCTTAAAAAAATGGGTGTTGTACCTATCATGGTTACTGGGGATAACTGGAGGACTGCTCGGGCTGTTGCTAAGGAGGTTTGTAATTCTCTATAGGCTTTCATCCCACAGATATTTAGAAGCTTCTACGAGGGAAAACACAAAATTACAGGCTTTTGAGTCTGTAATTATCTCTATAGTCTTTCATGCCACAGATATTTAGAAGCTTCTATGAGGGAAAACACAAAATTACAGGCTTTTGAGTATGGCCATATGTTTTATTCCCCCGTTTCCAAAATGAGCATCCTTTTTTTCATAAAGTTACTACATTCATCTTTGCTAACTATCATGTTCCAATATGCAGTAGCATATACTAGTGGGGACAGAGGCTTACATGTATATGTACTAATAAGTAATAAAAAGGCAAAAGTCAAATTCCTTAACTTTTACAAAAAAACTAGAAATGACTCATTTTTGGGACGGAGGGAGTTTATTTTCTTGCATGCGCAATTACTTCATTGTCAGCATCTTAATTATTCTTATGGAACTATATTTACAACTTGCTATGAGAGGGTAAATAAATGTTTACATTGCTCTGTAGGTTGGCATTGAAGATACAAGGGCAGAAGTGATGCCAGCTGGAAAAGCTGATGTCATCCGCTCATTTCAGAAAGACGGTAGCACTGTTGCTATGGTGGGTGATGGTATCAATGACTCTCCTGCCTTAGCTGCCTCGGATGTTGGAATGGCAATTGGGGCAGGAACAGATATTGCAATAGAGGCTGCTGACTATGTTCTAATGAGGAACAACTTAGAAGACGTGATAACAGCCATTGATCTCTCTAGAAAGACCTTCACTCGTATTCGGTTGAATTATGTTTTTGCCATGGCCTACAATGTGATTGCAATACCTATTGCTGCCGGAGTTTTCTTTCCTTGGTTAAAGATCAGATTGCCACCATGGGCAGCTGGTGCCTGCATGGCTCTCTCGTCTGTAAGTGTTGTCTGTTCATCTTTGCTTCTTAGGAGATATAAAAAACCCAGACTTACCACTATCTTAGAAATAACTGTAGAGTAGAACCTAAAACCGGGGGAAAGAGGGAAATCAAAAATGTTAAAATGAAAAAAAGAATCGCGTATCTGCTTCATAGATGAAGATCGAGAATGGATACGATTGTTGAGTGATAGCTGGTCTCCAAAGTTTTGTGTATGTGTGTAATAGGTTTCCTTTGATCTGGTCCAGTCTGTAGTATGTATACTTGCAGGTTCTAATAGGTGGTTTTCTTTGATCTGGTCTAGTCTGTATGTATACGCACAGGTCGTTCTGTATTACCCCCTTCAATGTAAATGTGGTCTGTTGTATCAAATTCGAGGGGCACCCGCCCAGCAACCCGTGTTTGTTCTTGCTGTGATTCGTCGAGTAGATCGTGCTTGAATTGCCGAGGATGAGGTTGGTTCCGGCCTGGCTAGCGATCAAGAAAATGTGGCCTTGCAACATTTTTTTTCCTTGTTTTAGATTTAATATACATATTAATTTTAGGAAAAATACCAAAATGTCTCATCAAAAAAATTCTTATATCCAAAAAGTTTTGAAAATAATTTTTGTATCCAAAAAGTCCAAAGCTTAAACATGTCTATACACACTGATGTTAAAAGCTTCCATTTGTATGAAAATTTATTTTTTCTTTTCATTTATGATGATGATAAGAATTATATTACTTTTTTTTACTTATTATTACTATTATTATTTTAACAATAATAATATCATTATAATAGTAACATTATTATGTATTAACATTAAATGAAGAAGAAATTAAAAGAAGAAGAAGAAGAAGAAGAAATTAAAAGAAGAAGAGGAGGAGAAACCATAACAATAACAATAATAAAATCTCGAGGACGAAGAGGAGGAACTAAAACAATAACAATAATAAAATCTCATGCTCTAACTTTTTTTTATTATTATTTAATCAAAAATATTGAATTATTATTATTGAAGTTAAAAATAAGTTTCTTTTCAAATAGAATCTCATGCTCTAACTTTTGTTTGTTTTTTTAAAAAGTTTATAAATTTCTCTTTTAAGAACATTTATATCACTTTATGCTTATTTATTCTTATTACTTTAATTATGGTCACATGTTTGAGGGCTTTAAAGAGAATTTCAAAATATATCAATATTTACTATAAAATCAATTATTTTTTCTTAAATAGCGTGTCGAGTTGAATATGACAATTATTTAGGAATGGATTGAGTAACATGTGTACACCTAATTGTGACAGTTATTATGTTGGGCCTATTCCTTTCTTTTAATGGACAAAATTAGGGTCGGTCCACTTTGTGAAGTTTGTAATCGTTACAATATCCTATGGTTTTTTTAATCGAAAAAGTCACTTTTTGAGGCCAAAAGATTACGATACGCTTAATGAGTCTGAGGTGCACTATAATCAGTAACCGATGACATCGTGGAGCAAAATATTATTTTTGATTTTATTTTGCTTATTATACATTTGAATCGCAGTGCATATAATTTTGTATCGCGATTCAGCAATATTTGTTTGAATAAAAAATTGAACGCACGCACTATATAAATCAATTATATGAGATTTCTTTTATACTTTTACTTCACTTGCTACCAGACACAAAAAAACTCTTAACAATTTCTACGCAATCATCGTCAAATCCCATTTCTTGTCAACTAGAAGCACAAAAATTCTTCATAAAATACAAGGCATGGCGAAAGAGATGCAAAGACCTAAAACCAGAAGCACTAAATCAAAACAACGAGCTTAAAATAATGATAACGGAGTGTCGGGTACGATTTTCTTCTTCAAATACATTTTGAAATTGAGACATTAGGTTACAAATTAAATAATTTTGGGAGATGTGGATAAATTTCCATGTAAACACTTTTAAATAATCTATACGATTTTCTGTTACAAAGTAGATGCCTTACAATACATATTATATGTTCGATGAAATACATGAGAAAAAATATCTTCATTCATGTAAACCATGCTTTAATTCTAAATTGTTAACACTTATTTACTTGTTATGTAGCTGTAAACACATAGAAAAAAATTATCCATAGATGCAGTTTGAAAATGCTCATTGACCAAATTTGGAGCTTGCAGTTCACAGAAGACCATCTAACAGTACTGAAAAAACACCATTCTGACATAATTAACAGAATCTGTAACCATAAAAATTTTAAAAAATTGTCAAAGAAGAATGATAAAGTACTAAAAAGTATTGTGAGTTGTTATTTGAAAGGAGAAAATTGTTTTAAATTTTGGCAAACAAAGTTGAAGATTACAGAAACAGATGCAAAGGAAATATTTGGAATCAATGATGGCAAGAAGAAAATTGATATTTCTTTCACCGTATTTAAATGAACAGACTATGTAGAAAAATGTTTCCCTAAGAGAATGTTAAAAGCTTCGTAAAATATAAGATTATTTGATCGGATCAAGGAGATGATAGACTGTATACAACAGATGGTGACCGCTACGAATGAGATTCAAGTTGTGACTCAAGCACAACTAAAAGAAGGACCAGCAGATGAGGCTTAAAGATCTCAAAGAAAAGAAAAACAAAAGGCTGAACAAATTTACAAAGGGGAAAGAAATCCCCAAATGATTGCAAATATCAAGTGGAAGAACAAATGCAAAAAGTTGAATGGTTTAACAATAGTCATAGATGACTAATTGATTGTGAACTTTGAAATTATGGTTTTGTAAAAACATAATTAAATTTGTGCAACTTCTTATGGACATGTTTATGGTTATGTATTGCCCAAACTAGTATAAATTTATAATGTTGTTCCAGTGAATTAAAATTGTAAGGAATTTCAATAGCTAATGATAATATTTTGTAATCATGCACCATGATGTATAAATGGCTCATAAAAAATTTCATTGAAAAAATATGCACCGAGATACATAAAAAGGTGCACCGCGATATATAAATGTCTCATTAAAAAAATCATTTAAAAAATATGCACCGCGATATATAAATAAATTTGAACCGCACTTTTTGATAGGAAAATGACATTTATACCCTGAACAATTCTGAAAGGCATTGTATAAATTCATTTTTGAACTAAAACAAAAGGCATAAAGCCAAAAAGGTACTTTTTATCGTTTTTTATTTTCGCTCCAACAAACTGCCATTTGAATGAATCCTACTTCAAATACAAAGAATCCAGCTCAAAATATAAAGAAAAAATGACAACTAAACAATATATGAAATATTTGAGAAACTTCTTTTGAACGTTTTTAAAAGGATTAATATAATGTTTGGTCTCTGAACTTGTCGACAATCAATGTTTTGGTCCCTGGACAAAAAAACAATAGAATTTGGTTCCTGGACATGTATTTTTGGACCAATTTGCCCCCTCCCACCGTTACAATTTGGTCCCTGGGAGGGGGCAAATTGGTCCAAAAATACATGTCCAAGGACCAAATTCTATTGTTTTTTTGTCCGAGGACCAAAACATTGATTTTCGATATATCCAGGGACCAAATTATTATTTAATTCTTTTTAAAATGAGATTAAACGTATGGATTATATGATTTTTTTTCATAATGATTAAAAATATTTAGCATCGCGATTTTATGATTTGATTTTTTGGAAGATTTTGTGAAAATGCACCGCGATATAAAAAACATTTATTTATTTATTTATTTCTTCTTCTTATGCAGGTTCAAAAAGATTAAAGTTATGTTGTATCACACTACTTACAGGAACAATTGAAACGTTGGAGTTCACTACCGAACATTTCACTTCACTGAAGAAAATTCCATTCTAGAATTTAATAGATTTCATTCTCACACTCGGAGATAAAATCAAAAGAAAAAAATGCACTATTGACAGCTCAATCATCAAAATGATCATCAGTAGATATGTTAAAGGGCAACAGTATTTCAAATTTGGGGATAAAAGCGAAGAGATACAACCAAAAGATGCAAAAGTAATATTTGGAATAAGAGATGGAATGAAGGAAACCAATCTGACTATTTTTAATTTTCAAAGATATGATTTATTCAAAAATGCTTCCCAGAAAAGATGACAATAAAGTCAAAAGAGTTTCGACCGAAAACAACATTGGTATTTGTAAAAATAGAGGATATAATTACAAGTAGAGAACTTAAGGATATATCATATATATATATATCATACAAGTTCGCTATCAAAACAGTAATTAATGATTACCTTTTATGCGAACTAGAGCCTTGTGCGCAGCGGAAGAATTTCGCTTGAGCTACGATCTTTATATGCCAAGATCTACAAACATGCAAGTCTCTCTCGTCGGATTGATATCACGGAGCACGGATATCAATACTGGTTCACACCGCAAATTCAAACCTCTTGATGGTTAGGCTAGAGAGAGTATTTTGATGAGATTGATTTTAGGGAGAGAGAGGAGGCGCCACATTTTAGGCGTGCAAAGTAATAGGGTTTTATCCCCTTAGTTGCCCTATTTATATTATTACAAGAAACTTATTTCTTGTAGGTTAAGTCAATCCTAAACCCACTTGGATTAGGATTCTAAATAACCAATAAATAATATAAATATTATTTCCATGTGGGCGGGACTAAATAATCGGGCAAGCCCAATTACCAACATCTCCCACTCGTACACATGGACTTACCTCTCTAACCACATCGTATCATCAAAACCCGTTAAACACTGTCTCTTCATACTGGAAGTGAAGCGTGCGACATGACGAGAAAGATAAAGGGTGGAGCGCTATACCAAATCACCATCTGACCAGCATAGAACGTCCTCGTTAGAAAACAAAACTCGTCTATACCCCAGACCGTATATATACATCAATTTAAGCATCCTCAATCCCTCAAGAGCGGTGCTTAAAACTCAATATGTTTGTGTATCAAGATCAACCTTTTGAACCGTATGTTCAATATGATCGCCATGACATTGAAACACAAAAATAAAGATGCATATCATACTATCTTCCTTAGATCATATTAATCACTCTTGGTATTGCTTTCCCAAAGAATGCTCGTAGGGCTGTATGTGCATAGCCGTTGGTCGGCATGCCAAAGTAGCATCATCAACGTCCAAGTTCATGATATAGTTCTAAGTCACATAGGGTATAATTGTGATCTGGATTTGATCACTAGAACTCACACAGTGATGAAGCAGGGATCATTCAATCACTTTCTTAAGTCGCATTATAGTCACATACAGTATGAAGTATATGCTATGACGGAACTCCCACACGAAGCAGGCATGTCTTGCTCAAACGTCATACGAACCTTAGTCTAGCCGCCCTTCTGGCGTCTAACTTGAGTACTTAAAAGCAGTCACTCTTCTAGTGACTCTCTTTTAAGATCTCACATTCGGACTTTTCCTTGGGATATAAAGTCGACCTTATAAAAGGTCTCATCTTGGCCGTATGCCAAGGCGATAAATGTAACGTCATTTGCGTACCCCCTTTGTAGGTACCAAAACTTTTACTATCTCAACTTGCTCGTCCACCTGGCGACAAGGTGAATTACCCGTGTGAGAGGGCCAATTCAATATCCACGACATCTTTTAATCAAAAATATATATGCCATACAATTCCATATTAAAATATCCAATTAACATATAAAAGGAACAAAATGAAACTGCAATTTATTCAAACGATAATGAATAATAATCAAATGTCAACATAAGTGTTCTCAGAATAAAAGTCAAATCCTACGAAGCCCTAGACCCAACATATGATCTGAAAGATCTCTCTAGCTAGAGGTTTAGTCATAGGGTCGCCTAACATGCTTCTAGTAGGAATATATTCTAGAACAACTTTCTTTTACTCGCAACCATGTCTCTAGTGAAATGATATTTGATGTTAATGTGTTTCGTCTTCCCATGGTACTTGGGATCTTTAGTGTAACCTAAAGCTGCCATGCTATCACAAGCAATGACTACAGGACGATCCACATGCGTCGTAACATCAAGATGTTGAAGAAAACTCCTCAACCACACAGCTTCTTGAACCGCGGTGAGCAAGCCATGTACTCGACTCCATCGTAGATAGGGCGGTGCTAGTCTGCGTCTCTTGCTACTCCAAGAGATAGCTCCACCACCAAGGAGGAAAGCGTAGCCGAAGTAGATTTATAACCATCTACATCTCGGCCCAATCCGTCGGTGAAACCTTTCAAGCTCAAATCACCACCTTGGTAACATAGGGTTAAATTTGTGGTTCCCACCAAGTAACGCAGAACCCTCTTCACTGCCATCCAGTGTTGAGGTCCAGGATTACTTTGGAATCGACTCAACATCCCAACTGCAAAGCATAGGTCGTGGGAGTACACACCATAGCATACATCAAGCTTCCTACCGCATTTGCATATGGAGTCGTAGACATTCTCTTCTTCTCTTCTTCATTCTTAGGGCATTGGTTTGTACTAAGGACACATCCCTTTTCCATTGGAGTGACAACGGGTTTTGAGTTAGTCATGCCAAATCGTTCGATAACTTTCTTAATGTAAGTCTCTTGAGACAAACCAAGAAATCTTTTCGAACGATCTCTAATGACTTTACTCCAAGCACATAGCTTGCTTCACCCAAGTCGTCATATCGAGCAGACGACCACTCTTTAGTGGCATTTATCATCTCCATATCATTCGGCTAGTAGGATGTCATCAACATATAATGACAGAATCAAGATCTTTTTCTTGGATCGTTTAACATACACATGTGGTCTTCCTCAATCATCACAAAGCCAATTGAGGTTATCGCTTGGTGAAAGCGAATGTACCCTTGTCTAGATGATTGTTTGAGACCATAAATGGAGCGTTTGAGTCGGCACACTTTGCGCTCTTGTCCCTTGACTTCAAAACCCTCGGTTGAGTCATATAGATCTCTTCATCTAGTTCTCCATTGAGAAATGCGGTTTTAACATCCATCGATAAAGTTCTAGATCCATGTGTGCTACTATCGCTAGGATTAGGCGAGCAGAAGAAAATCTCACCACGAGGGAGAATGTCTCCTCATAGTCTAAACCCTCTCTTTGGGTAAAGCCTTTCGCCACAAGGCGTGCCTTATATTTGTCAATTGATCCATCGCCTTTCGCTTGACTTTGAAAACCCATTTGTTTCCAATAGTCTTGCGACCTTGCGGAAGATCAACTAACTCCCAAACGATTCTTTTTCATAGAGGAAATTTCATCTTCCATTGCATCATCCATTCACTTGTTTGTAGGTAAAGAAAAGGCTTCTTTGAGCGATGTAGGCTCACTAGAATTAAAGAAGTAGTTAGGAAAGATTCCTCTTCGATCGCGAATCGGCGGCGAGGTATATTTCCGTTTACTTCTTCGTTCTAGGATCGGACTCCCACTAGAATCCGTACTCCCACTCGGATGAAGATCACTTTGACTCTTATTGGCGATTTCCATAGGTTCAACCTCATGTTGTACCGTAGGATTAGGTTGAGGCAATTCCCCACCTTCGCCAAAAGATGTCATATGTTCTTCTTCCATCTCAAAAAGTTCAAAGTCTTTCCTAACTTCACCTATCGTGGGAAATCATTCTCAATGAAATCAACATTCTTGCGACTACGATTCGGTCATTCCTTCGTTAGGTTTTCCACCGTACATAACATAACCCTTTGAGGTATCTGAATACCTTATGAAAAACCACTTGTTTCCTCTAGGGCCCAGTTTTCCAAACTTATTAGAAGTACTATGGACATAACCTGCACAACCCCAAGGATGAAGATGCCCCAATTTAGGCTTCTCACCTTTCCAAAGTTCATAAGGGGTTGTGGGAGGCCGACTTAGAAGGCACTCGGTTAAGTATGTAGGCGGCGGTCATTAGCGCATCCCCCAAATGAAATTGGGAGGTTGGCTGTGCCATCATCGACCTAACCATTTCCAACAATGTTTGATTCCTTCGTTCTGCAACACCGTTTTGTTGCGGAGTTCTAGGAATTGTCAGCTGTCGGCGTATTCCATTTTTCTCACACAATTCTTTAAATTGATCGGATAAATACTCACGGCCCGGTCGGTTCTAAAAGTTTTTAAGCTTTTATCCTTTTGATTCTCAACCTCTGCGGCGCTCAAAACACTTGAGAGCTTCATCGCGGTGAAAATAAGGTAAACATAACCATAGCGTGTGTAGTCATCGATAAAAGTGAGAAAATAGGAAGCTCCATGGCGTGCCTTAACATTCATTGGTCATGAATGTCTAAATGGACTAACTCTAATGGGTGTGTGGCTCTTTTTGCCTTACCAAAAGGCTTTCGGCAAGCTTTTCTGCCAAACAAGATTCACACAAGGGTAGGTTGACATTTCTTTGAGAGACCCCAATAGGCCTTCTCTAGCCAATCTAGTCATCCTATCTTTTCCTATATGTCCAAGTCTAGCATGCCATAACTCATAATTAGAATCATCATAAACCATGCAAGAAGAAGAATTAACAGAAGAATTATGGGAATCCAACAAATCTAATTTAAAGAAATTATCGACAAAGAACCATGTCCCAAAATCTCATCACCAAAACAAATATCCAAGTGATCATTACTAAAATTAAAAAGAATATCCATGTCTAGCAATTGTACTACTTGATAGTAGATTATGTCGAATTCAGTGCATAAAGAACTTCATGAAGAGTCAATGTGCGTCCACTCCGCGATTGAAGTTGGTATGAGCCAACTCCTTTTGACTTCAACAGACGAGCTGTTTCCCATGAAAATTCTTCTTGTACCGGCGGGAACTTTTCGATAATCTACAAATCCTTCTCGATCCCTCGTCACATGTTTGGTTGAGCACGAGTCTACAATCCACACGAGGGAGAGAGTCGACTAATAAAACATGAGAGCAAACACAACTTTGCATGGAGATAGGATTAAGTGATACCTTCTTGGGCTCGGGACAAGTCAGAGCAAAATGACCCAAGAGCACCACGGTTGTAGCACTACGCTTAGCAATATTCTTTTTGCCTCTGGCGTTTAGCAATCTTGTCACTTTTAGGGCCCAAATTCGAGTCTTCTTGCTTTTAGCTTGTCTCTTGCGTTGCAGGTGTGGCTTGCGGACCCTCAAGGGAAACAAGAGCAAGATCACGAGTCGCGGCACTTATCGCGCGATTCGCTTCATGACACTCGACCTCAAGCTCAACATGGTGAGATACATGCAAAAGTCGAATGGAGTGCGTATGAGTCAAGATCGCCTCAAACCACTCCAAGAATCGAGGCGGTGAGCGAATCACCGCTTGAACTTGCTTGTTCATCGAGATAAGAGAACCGGCGGCTTTAAGATCACGAATCATTCCGGACATCTCACGTAGTTGTTCAAGAATGTTTCGTTTCTGGTCAATCTTATAGCTTTCAAACTTGTAGGTCAAAGTCCTTAACTTTGTAGCAGAAGTATTCCCATAAATGCGCTTAATTTGGTCCCACATATGTTTAGGTCTTCAAACTTCGCCAATCGATCATTATGCATGCTACTCGGCATAGTAAAGCGTGCACATCGATCTTTCTTTTTCGATCAAGGAATTCCTACATTTTAAAGCGTCTTTTGGGCGATGGTCAAGTTACCCATCTACGGTTCTACCATCACGATATCAAGGTTGTCGAGAACCTCTTGCTCGTTTAGCAAGTACGTGATTTTCCTTTGCCAAACACCATAGTTTGAGCCATCTAATTTCTCACCCTTATTAAGGTCAGCGATTACATTCTAAGAAGCCATTTCACTACAATTTGTTGCAAAAATAAGACATAAGCATATATATATATATATTTTGATTCACTTTTGTTTCGAAAAATCAATTACTAAATATAATCACATCATACACGTAAGGAGGGAAAATCCGCGAGGCTCGTAATCACAACCAAAGCATGCACAACATGAAAATATTCATAAATTGATAATTTAAACAAAAGAAATATGATAGAACAAATCCATCAAGTACAAATCATGTACATAAATATTTTCACTACTGAAAATACATTTATTGGGTCTCGTATAGTCCCCATCGCAATTTTAGAGCCCAAAACGACAATTAAATATGCTAAAAATGACTTAAAAATAGCCTAAAATTCACAAAGAATTTAAAAAAAATTCCAGAGCAGTCCCAAACAGCCCTAAATAGTCACAGAATGACAAAACAACCCCTAAATATTATTTTTGTAATTTTTAAAAATCAGAAAACAGGTTTTTACACACTGAAAAATCAAAAACAAATATTTCTGTGAATTGATCAAAAGCGAGACCACCATTGGACTCGAGCGGCCAAAAGCAGAGCAGCGGCCGTTTGTTCATCGGAGTTCTGAAACGCCGCCGCGCCACTGGCGTGTGGGCTTCCAGGCGGCGGGCGGGGCTTTAGGGGCGGCGTGGCGGTGACGTCAGCACAAAATTTTTCTGGAAGTGGGTCCCACTGATGACGTGGCAGATGATGTGGCGCTGACGTGGCAAGCAAGTCATCAGTCAATGGTTGACCGTTGACCAATCAACGATTGGCCTTCCACGCCTCTCACGCGCCGGCGTTTGAAGTCCAGCCCCAGGTGGTCAGATGGCGGCCGGTGGCGTTCGACTCGACTCATCAAGTACTTCCCATTGGTGTACTTTTTACCTCGAAAGGAGTTCCCAAAATGGCACGTGTATCAAGGCCGAGAGTGGGGTTCGTTTTTGGTCGAATTTTTAACCCAAAAAATCGATTCGCGAAGGGCTAACTTCGCGAGGTCATAAAACGTTCATTTTAAGTCCAAATTAAGCATATAATATGTCGTTGGAAAGCCCTCACAGAGTACTACAAGCACAATCCATAAAATCACTATTTTACAGAACATAAACAGGTCAAATCAGCACGCAAAGTTTCGGAAAAAAACTATTTTCAACAAAACTTGGGTTTGCGATATTTTGAAAAATACCCAACGGAATTCAACGAGAATTTAGTATGTTGTTCGCCTCGTCGTAGGGAACTCAGACATATAAATTTTTCTCGAAAATTTTAAAGTTTTACACATAAAATAATAAAACCCATTTGTTTCGTTATCGGGTAAAACTTTTAAACAAACCCAAAAACAAGAGCATGCGATTCATGGCATAACAATACGAGCAATCAAGCAATATGACTCTGATACCAATGAAGGATATATCATATATATATATCATACAAGTTCGCTATCAAAACAGTAATTAAAGATTACCTTTTATGCGAACTAGAGCCTTGTGCGCAGCGGAAGAATTTCGCTTGAGCTACGATCTTTATATGCCAAGATCTACAAACCTGCAAGTCTCTCTCGTCGGATTGATATCACGGAGCACGGATATCAATACTAGTTCACACCGCAAATCCAAGCCTCTTGATGGTTAGGCTAGAGAGAGTATTTTGGTGAGATTGATTTTAGGGAGAGAGAGGAGGCGCCACTTTTTAGGCGTGCAAAGTAATAGGGTTTTATCCCCTTAGTTGCACTATTTATATTATTACAAGAAACCTATTTCTTGTAGGTTAAGTCAATCCTAAACCCACTTGGATTAGGATTCTAATTAACCAATGAATAATATAAATATTATTTCCATGTGGGCGGGACTAAATAATCGGGCCGCAAGCCCAATTACCAACAAGAACAATTGGACATCAACTATGTTACAAGTTTGATAACACTCCTTGTTCTTGCAACCAAGTTTGAGAACAATGTGTTTTTTTGTTACAACAAAAATTACATATATCCCCTGGGCATATGTGTAGCGACCCGACCCAGACTCCAATGCGAAATCCCAAGGTCGTGCTGTCAAGACAAGCTAAAAGACGGACAAGCACCTGCTAAGCATAATGGTACGAGTCGACAGTTGAGCCAACAAGCTCAAAACAGGAATGCAAAGCCAAAACGACAAAACGGAATAACAAAAACAAAAATCTACGGAAGCGAATCATAAGTGGAACCCAAGCCTTTGATCCTA
This sequence comes from Codonopsis lanceolata, assembly GCA_013146195.2. Taxonomy (NCBI): domain Eukaryota; kingdom Viridiplantae; phylum Streptophyta; class Magnoliopsida; order Asterales; family Campanulaceae; genus Codonopsis; species Codonopsis lanceolata. The sequence continues at coordinate 41,392,126 of CM028380.1, forward strand.
AACCAAGGAATGCAAGGCTGAGAGAGAACTATCTCTCGACAAATCTACTACGCGCGTGACGGGACATTGCGCACGGGCAACAAACCATCGGCAAACCTAAGGCCGGCGAAACAACAAGATCCCAACCTTGTAAATAACCACTCAACGGCTATAACATGTCGGAGGGACAATTCAACTATAAGAATAAGATTTGAAATGCTAAACAACTAAACCAAGATCTCATGACTAAAGTTGTCGGAGATAGAAACGGAAATAACACCATACTAGAATAAGCGAGCTAAACCTTGCTCAAAATGACAACGGGAATAACTTCTAAAAGATACAACAGCTCGACCATACTGGTCGGCTTCCAAAATAACAAAACAATAAAATACTAATACAATCTACCCAAGTAAAGTCTACATAACTTTACATATGTGTTTCACAAATAAATAAAAACAATAATAATAACTCCAAGCTATTGCCCGGAAGACCACCTACTAGAAATCACTAATCCACAACCGCCATGCGTACTAGGGGAATCATTGCACACACTAAGGAAAACAAACACACGGAGTGAGTAATAATGACCCAGTAAGTTACTAAATACATCAGCATGTCATATCATGGAATAATGCATAAGTGATGAGGACATCCCCAACAATGTCAACAACTCAAAAGAGAGAACGATTTACTCACGGGGAGATGATGAGATCCTGTCAAGCCTAAGTTTGAGTCAAAGTCAAATGTTGATCAAGCATGGAGAGTTCGTGATTAATCAAGAAACCAAGTGCCCAAGAAATCAGATTAACTCTTTAAGAGGCGTGGAATATGTTTGGGAGATTCAAGAATTCTACACCAACTTGATTTGTGGGTTCATTGGAGATTCGGGCTACTATAATGGATACTCGACGAGGCAAAAGAGGCTGGTGAGCGTGATTCAGAACAAGAAGATCGCGAGGCTGACATTCTGGAGACCTTGCGGACGCAAGGTTCACATAGGCTTGCGAACGCAAGGCCTGTCATTTATCAGACTAATCTTCTGCCGACCTTGCGGACGCAAGGTGCCAATAGGCTTGCGGCCGCAAGGGTCCCCGAACCTGTCCAGTTGTGCCGTTTCAGCTTTTAAACAATTCATTACGGAAAAGAAGCCTTTTAATAGGTCCCCATATATTCATATATGACTTGAGGAGCTTTTAATAACTATTGGAAGACTTTTGGGGCCAAAATGCAATTTTGGAAAATAGGCCCATGTAGAAAAACGGGATTGTTAGGGTTTTCTTTATTTTAGTTATTTTTAGGGTTTCTTTTTCTCCAAGTATTAGGGTTTACTTGTAAGGTTATAAATAGGCCTTTTCCTTTCATTGTAAAACAGTTAGAGATTGATTATTGAGTTAATATAGTTTTGAGTGTTTTCTTAGAAACCTCCTTGTTCTTCATGAACTTGTGAATACTTCGGTGTGATTCCGTTGTGTTCGAAACCTAACTTATCAATAGGAATTCTATACCTATCGTGGCGTTATTCACAATACTTAGGTTCTTCAATTGCTACGATTGCGGGTTGCGGCTATACATGCAAAGGTTCTTATCGTGCTAATTGTTGGGTCGAGGTGTCACCCCCACAAAACATCCTTCGATCCTAGCTTCCGCCGCGTGAGTAAATCGTTCTTCAACGAAGCCTTCCGAGAAGATTGTATCAATAAGCATATGTAAGAATCAAGGTATCATACTAGTATACCAACAGTAAACATGTACTTAATTACCAAAGTACATAATCTCATATAAACCACATAGCATATTGTCTTTTACATAAATGCTCATAAGTAAAGATGTGTAACAAGAAACGTGAATCGAACTGAAACGGTGTCAAAATCTGGGTCCAACCCTCAATTGATCATATTATGGGTTCAATCCTCAAATGATCATAACTCATCAGTCTTCTTTAATGAGTACTCGTTACCTTCATCCAACATAGGATGATAAATGAGATCTCGATATCAGGCTAGATGGCGCTAACACGAGACCACATCCCACTATTGGCCAAATAGTGAGGAGAAAAGGACCTAATGCGGTGACTCATAGTGATTGTTCTCAAAGGCTATGATTCATCCAATTGCCGACACAACGACCAAGACGCCAGCTAGACTCAAATCAAGAAGCTCAAGTAGATATTTACTTTAATAAACAAATAAAGACCAAGTCCGACACGAGCGGACTCATCAAATCAAGTAGGTCATAATACTCTACAAAACCCAATAAACAATGCACATATTTGCACACACTTAACATGTTCAACTAACTTATAAGTTTAGTCCAAGAACCACAAATTGAGGCACTCATAATCCTCAAGTCATCCCCCAATCAAGAATAGTATATAAGCTCAATATATCATAATGTGAGGTCTACTATAGTCCTCCACTCATAATCAAACCAAAGACTACTATATTAGTCTAAGAACAACCACAATCAAGAATTAGTATTTAGTCTTCACTTAAAACACACCGGACTCAACCATAGTCCTAATCGTCGTATATAATCGACATCCCCAATACCATACTCGGGAACCTCAAGACTACCCCGTAGTCACTCCCTCGTAAGTGCTTTTATGTGCACGCGACCAAATTCTCTAAAGAGAGAATTCATTCATTAATCATTTCATAAATATACTCGAGACCAGGTTGGTCTCTAATGCTTCGTGCTCCAACGAGCACGCTCTAAATAAATTCCCAAGAGTCGCACCCGATTAATCAAATCTCGAGCTTCAAGTAGCTCTTTAACACAACTTTCTAATTTAGTAAAGCATCAACTAATATTTTTCATCAAGGTCTCTAACACATCGATATCACCATTGAACACAAATTGAGGTACTCGAGTCCTCACAAACATAACCAAACGAAACCCAAACATCGTAGGATTTCAACCCAAGTTCATTAACACATTATTGAACTTATAGTGACTCTGTTGAGTCTTATTACTACGTTTCATTCCTTATACATATCATCATTCCCAAAATTAATTCTCCAATCAAATTTATAACAAATTCCCAAATCATTTGAGCTTGATTTCCAAGCCCTAAAATCCATAAAACCCAATATAACTATGAACCCATTACATACAACAAATAAATATCATTTAGAACATCCTACTCATGATGTCTAGCAAGTTCATACTTCAAAAATCCACAAAATAGGCATACATAGCATTCAAGTGTTCATTGCCCACAAATAGCAAGTAGATTGTTTTCCTTAGGGCCAATGAACCAAAAATCAAAAGAAAGAGTAAGTAGTAACTTACCTAGCTCAGATGAAAACTAAGAGGATTGAAAATCGAATCGGTGAAGTTGTTCCACTCGTAGAGGGCTTCAAGAATCTGAAGTTAGAAGGCAATCCGACGGTTGGATCTCCATGGATCGAAGAGAAAAGGGGTAGGGTTTCTTGAGTCTCCCATGGACTCTCTCTCTCTCTAACTCACAAATTGGGGAGGATGAAATGAAGAGGAATGGCTATAAAATGGTGGGAGGTTTGTGGTTATAACACCCTCAAAGGAGGGTTGAATAGACATTATATGGGTACACTTAGTGAATGTTTAGGGTCAATTACAGCTTAGTTTAGGCTAATGATGCTCAATAAAACTAACCTAACACATTAGGACTCAATTAGGCCTAAGTAGGGTGGATTAGGGATGGTTTAGAATGGTTTCATTAAGGTTAGTTTGGGTAAAAACGTCAAAAAACGAAGTAGCAAATTGTAGAGTTGGGGGCCAAGCGGTCGCTTGGTCCCTCCCGGTGCGATCGCTCAGTGTCCCTTTCAGCTGGTCGCCTCTTACGGAACCCAAAATTTTAAGCGTGGTCGCTCGCCTCTCGACGGCGCTCAACCAAATTTTAAGAAATAGGTGAAGTCTTGAAGTGACCACCAACTCAACCACAATCAATCCTAGGATGAATCCACTTCCAAAACATGTCTGAAACAAGTCCATAACAAGTCCGAACAACACACGAAACAACCCGGAATTCCAAAACATGTCTGAAACAAGTCCATAACAAGTCCGAACAACACACGAAACAACCCGGAATGAATCCGAAACAAATAACAACATGCAAACGAAACAACAAATGAACTAGTGATCGAACGAGCAATCGCATGAGACTTAAAGACAAGTTAAGAGAAAAAACAAATGGTCTTGAATACTTCTAAAAAGTTAAACAACAACTAACAGAATAGAATCCCAAAAGACGAGACGACCAAACGACTCAATCTCGAACTACGCAATAAAGACGATCGCTATCTCTAACGCATCCTGTGACGACCCAACCTGGATTCTGGAACGGAATCCCAAGGTCGTGCCGCTAGGACAAGGCAAGAAGCGGACAAGCACTTGTAAAACAGTAGTGCGAGTCGGACAGTTGAGCTAACAAGCTCAATCAAGGTAGAGAAGACATTCTAAAATATGGATTGAAAAGAGAACGAATCTATGGAAGCGGTAGGGAAAAGGAGTCCCAAGCTATTAAGCTCGAAAACAAAGTCAAGAAACCAAGAGAGACATTTTTATCCCGAAGGGGAAAACAAAACTCGCGTGCCGCAACATTACAGACGCTGAACAACCATCGGCACTCCAAGCCGGCGTTTCAACAAAGAACAAACCTGATATAACAATTACCCACGGCTAAAGCATACCAAGGTTAACCAACAGCAATAACAACTAGAATAAAGAAAATCCCCAAGGCTACTACGTGCCCGGGAGACAACTGAAATAGATATGGAAACCACGAACAAGGCACGACACAACATGTCGGCCCAAGAACGAACTAATACAGAAACCGAAGTATCTACCCGACCGTAAAGTCTAAATAACTTTACAAGATATCAGTCTCACAAGAATAGCAAGGAGAACATGTACAATAGACGATGCTAAAGGAAGTAAAACTCCACAAACTACTGCTCGGGGAAGTCGGCTGCTAGAATCACGAACTACACGATCAAATCTCGATCTATCGGTCAACCGTGATCTGCTACAGTCACGATCTACTCGGCCTCAACATAGCTACTGAAACTGCAACTAGAAAACAAAGTATGGGATGAGTCATAATGACCCAGTACACTACTACTAAACAATATAACATAATCATAACATTATCATAAGTAGAAATGAAATCGGGTTACGACGATGAATGTAATACCCCAATTCTCGGTTAGCTTGAACGGTGTGTGATGCTCGCATTTCTTCCTTGGTTTATTGCTCGTTTAGTCTGTGAGAGAGTCTAGATGTGTATGAGAAATCACATTAAGACCAAAACATTATTAAGAGATGCCTTATAGTTGTTGACTTGCTAAAGTCACAAGTCGTTACTCGACGATGGTCAGAATGCGACGCGATTGAGAGTTTGCTTGTGTTTTGTGTTTGTGACCTTGGTTTGGTCTTATATCTTAGCATGATGATTGATTAACATGTTTTTATGTGTTAGACTTCTAGTAGGATGCATTCCTTAAGTCTCGTGAAGTTTCGACGCTCCGAGGATAACAATTCCCTTTATCGCGTAGTTTGAGATTGAGCCAGGAGATCGCCTCGTCTTTCGGGAGCTCATTTCTCCCATCTGTTGATAATCATATGAAGAGAATTCAGGCCTATTTAATAGTCTTTTGAAGTGTTTATAACCTTGGGTTGTTGCCCGTCGGTTTGCGGTTTCATTCGTCGTTTCGTTAGCGCATTGTTGTAACTTGCGTCGGTTTCGCCCTGGGTTGTTTCGGGTGTTGTTTATGGGAGTTTAGACCTACTTTAAAAGTGGTTTGAGACTTGTTTTGTTTAGCTAAGAGTATGAGGACATTAAGGGTTGAATTATAGGACGTTTCGAAGCTTTAAGGCTTGCGGTTGCATGCGGGATAGACCTAGACCGAGCAAGGAAGAAGAAAATTGAAGATTTGAGATTTGCTGAGTAATGCGCTCGCATCACCCATAGACCAAGCGACCGCATTGGGTGTGTTTGCTGTTACGGGCAGATTTTGGTATTTTGCATTGTTGCCTAACCTAACCCCACCCAAACCCAACCTAAACCTCTCCCAATTGGTCCTAACTATCAACCTATGAGTACTAAATAAGTTTGGGAGTTTTGAAGGGATTAATAGAAACTTGGCAATGAGAGACATCAACATGCATCAACATGCATTGGACACTTCCTCCCACCCCACTATTCAGCCAAAAGGTGACCAAATGCATTCTCCAAAGTCATTTTCTCCAACCTCTCTCTCCAAAAATGTGGATGATCATTCTTGAAGGTTTGTGAGAGTTCTTGAGAGGTTCTTGAGTGTTCATCAATGGTGGCCAAGGCTTGAGGAGTCCATTTACAAATCCAAGCCATAGAAGTGAAGAGGAAGATGAGGAGAACCCATTCCACCCTTTGCATGTTCGATTTGTTTACTTGTAGGGCTGATTGTAGGTAAGCTTAGTACTCTTCTTATATGATTTTTGTGCTCATTGACCCTAAAGAAAACAAGGGTGCTATTTGAGGTCAAGGAGTACACATGCATGCTTTGTGCGAATTTATTTTGAGTTAAGAGTGAACTTGCTAAGAATCATGTGTAGGATGATTTCTATGATTTGTGGAGTATGTTAGGAAGGTTCATTGTGTAAGCTTGGACTTTGATATGATGGTTATATGATTTCCTAAACCTAGGGTTTGATTATAAGTTGATGAAGTAAATAGGTTATTGATGATGTACATGATTTTTGGGTTTTATCAGATATTATGAATTGTTAGAATTTTAGATGGATATATGTTTGGGAGTTGGAAGTATACTTGTTGAACCTTTAATTTGGGTTGAAAGCATGATGGGTGAATTTTCACAATAGAATTACATGTTTGAATGTTTCGTTTGACTTTTGAGAATAGAGTTGACTGTCATGCATATGAGAGGGTGATGCTACTTAATTCATGAATTTTGGATTATGAACATGTATAATGAATTATCGTTATGGATTAGTGAACCTTTAATTTGGGTTGAAAGCATGATAGGTGAATTTTCACAATAGATTATATGTTTGAATGTTTCATTAGACTTTTGAGAATAAAGTTGACTATCATGCATATGAGAGGGTGATGCTACTTAATTCATGAATTTTGGATTATGAACATGTATAATGAATTATCGTTTTGGATTACATGAATAAAATTATAATGTTGACTTTATTGGGTTGAGTTGACTTTTATGCATATGAGGGTATGTTGGTCAACAATAATTCATGAATTGAAGGTTATGAACATGCTAGATGAATTCATATCTTGATTATGAGTATGCTAGATGAATTTACATCTTGTTTGGATAAATGGTTATTTTGAATGAAATCATGCTTGATTAAATGCTAACTTGAGTTACATGCTTGAAATGTGATGGTTGACTTTAAATATTTAGTGTTGACTTATGAATGATGATTTGGGGTTGTTGTTAGGAAGGTATGAATTGTTGGGTTACATAATGTTTTTAACCCTAAGAACTTAGCCATGAATGATAGCTAATGAATAATAGGAGGGCTATGATGCAAATAACTTCTATGCCTTCAAATTTGAAAAGAGTAGAAATGACTCAACGGAGTCGATTATTGGACTAATATGAATATAGTGAATCACATATTGAGATCCTACATAATTTGGGGTAGTTTTGATGGAGGTTAAGCCTTCGAGCATTTACAAGTGTATGAAGAACACTTGGGTATTAGAGACTTGATAATATTGCTCTAATATGTTTATGTGTTAGTTAGCATAGAAGTGCATAACTATGTGGTTTAGAAGTAAATATCTACTTGATTTGATTAGTGCGTGGTGTTGTACTTTTCCTTGGTGAGCATTTGAGTATGGATTACCTGTGCTTGCGTTTGAGTTCCGCTGGCGTCTTTTTGGTTTGAGGCTTTGGCGGGACGATGCATTGTCTTCACGAATTGTGGGATTCATGGTTGCAATGGATCGCCGTGTCGGGTTGCACACACCCCTCCATCGATGGCCACGGTGGGGAAGTAGTTGATCTTAGTTGTAGTAAGTAAACATGGCTCTGATCACTATGGAACCCGAGCAGGGATTGTTTCGGGACGTCGATACCACGATTGGGGTTATCGAGGACACGTTTGTTTCCGCAGGAGTTGCACGCCGCTGAAACGAAAGGAAAATCATCTTCTCTCTTATGTGGTTTATTTTACGAGCACTTGTATGAATTGTTGTGCTACGTGGTTATGATATGATATACATGAGATGATGATTACTTGATGAAATGTTATGATAAGAAATGTAACATGCTAATGAAATGATGACTTTTGATATAGTGTTATACGGGAAATATAACATGCTAATCATGATTAGAATGGAAACCATTGTCTTTCATATATAAGTTCTTATATGAGTTATGTTAAAAGATGAAGTGTGAGACCCATGGAGAAATTGAGTTATGTGGATGATGTTTTGATGAACAGTGCAATATGAAGATAACATGTTAAATATATATTGGAATTGAGAATCATATTCTATTGAGATGAATTACTTATGATGAATTACGCAAATGATGTTCTATGAGACTATGGTTAGGTTTTGGTTCGTGTTGTGGGTTATTCCATGAAATGTTATATCATGAGCATGATATGAGATGTATATGTTTTATTTGAGCATAATGCCATGCCATGACATTGGATCTTTAGTAGCTTACTAAGTCTTTATGACTTACTCTGTTTACCTTGTTTTCCTTAGATTCGAGCCGAGATAGTGATTTGAAGGAATCTGCCGAGTCTACGATAGAACGTATGGTTCTGTGAGAAGGTTGCTATTAGTTTATATATTTGTAGTCCTTGTTTGGAAAGGTCGATTGAGAAGTGAAGTTATATAAACTTCACTGTGGGTAGTAAGCATTGTGATTATTTAATTGGTACTTGTTTATGTTATTTAGTCTTTTGTGAGCCGACGGATGTTAGTCGTGCCATGTTAATATAATAATATTGTTTCTATCTATATCAAATTATTTATATCATTGGCTATGTTTTACTCCAACATGTTTTTAGCCGTTAAGCATGCTAGACTAGAGTTGTAGACTTAGTTTAATGTTGGGTCCCGGCTGTAACGTCGCCGATGACTTGGTATATAAATTGCTATTTAATGATATTGCATGACAGGTGGTTTTGTTTTACGTGCCCAATGTTGCGTCACGTGATTTTAATTTTTGGACCGAGAGATTCATTATATCTTTGGTTGTGTTAGTTTGAGCTTGTTAGCTCGGGCGCCACCGTTTAATTATGTTATTCGCTTCCGCATGTGTTAAAGTTATTGGCGTGTTGCCGTTATGGCCTTACCCATTATTTGTTATCTTGTATGTTTTGACGGCACGACCTCGGGGTCTCGTACTGGGTTCCGGGTCGGGTCGCCACAACGAAGACAGTCGGTTGTATTATGCAAGCTTGTATTGTATTGTAACCTGCCTTTACTGTACTACCAAGATGAACTAGGGTGAATCCCCTGTTCACAAATAATCAAGTAAGTCAGGAGGCAAGTCACAAGAATCATCATATAGTTAGGGACGTATATCTTAACATAAAACATCCTAGGTATCTTATAGAATAATTAAGTAAAAGTATGCATATTATCAATATATACACATATCGAGCAATTCACAGACTCATCACGAATGTCAAGCAATCAAGGACAAGTATATATAAGCATTTAGTTCACATATTCAAGGTAGCACTTTGATTACACATAAGTACCCAAAAGTAAATCAAATAGGTTAAGGATATATGGAGAACCGGTGCCGCTACGTAGTTCCTGCATACAAGCATTTTCTAGAATGTGAGGTGTCGATGGGTGTGAAAAATACATCGAACTTCCGAGGAGATGCTCGGGATAGACACCCGATGAACGCGTATAGGTTGGCCAAAGGAGCATTTCCCACCGTGGCCCAGGGAGGTGTGTGACAAGGAGCAAGTATGCCAGCTGGACTCATGCAAATGCCAAGTAATGTTTACCCAACAAATGATCAAGTAGAGAACGAGCTCGACATGAGTGATCTCGTTCAAGACAAGTAGATAATTCTCATCAATAAAACAAGTAGGGTTGAGCTCGACAAGAGCGAACTCAACATGTCAAATAAGCATTCTATTATATGACAATGTTAGGTCAAGCAAGGTAGCCAATCCAATTCAAGAGTCTAGAATTAGTATTCTTAGTGGAACGCATCTAATAACGTCGTAGCGATTGATCATTGAGCCGATATTGTTCAATGGCTCACTAATATCGACTCCGTTGAGTCGCCTCTCTAATTTCAACCAAATAGAGTAGGAACACTATATGTGTTCCAAGACTATTTTCTATGTTCGCGCTTGAAGCATGACTAGGTTCTTGTTCCATTTAGGAACCTTAGTGCAAAGTCACTAAGTCAAGTATACAAGGGAAGCCTAAGTTAATCATTATCAAGTCAAGCTTAGTTCAATTCCAATTCATAATTCCACTTAATAGTAGAATCCAAGTTCAGAATAAATCATTACCTGAAGAACAGATCAAGCATGAAGGCAAGTACATTCAATATGCTTATAATTCATATTATAGAAACATGTAGAAGAATCAATCCATGACAAGGTAGGAAATCATGCTTTTAGCCATAATATCAAATGTACATAGTATTCTGTATTTAAATGTGTGAGAACCCAAACCCCATTTCATGTTTGTCATCATTATAACATGTTTATAATATGTCTTTACATATTTGAGACTTCATTTCATTCATATCATGTTGGCATTGAATTGGTTAAGATCATAATAGAGTAATGGTCTTCCATGCGTTGCATGCCTTGTTGTTGTTGTTTTGGGTGTTCGTATTAACGTGTTAGCACCTTAATAAGTCTCATGAGAGTCTTAAATACCTTGCATACAAGATTTACAATGTTCATCTTAGTTGTTTCATGCTTGGTTGGGAGTTTCGAAGCTTCGTTGCTTCGGTTGTGTTTTGTGGTTTAACATCATTGCTTGTATTGCCTTCATTTCGTCTCGAGAGAAGTTCGGTTGAGTTCTTGGCCTTGAATACAATCTATAACCATGATTAAACAAACCTAATACATGTTCATTCTATCCTAGATTAAGTTGGGATTGATTCGTGTTTGATTCGTTGGCCAATTGTCGAGTGGTTCCAGCCATGTTTTAGCTTGATTCGGATGTGTTTCGGGTGTGTTTCCGACTTGTTTTTGGCTTGGTTACACCTTAGGATTGTTGCCTTTGAGTTTGGACATGTTTAGGACATGTTTAGGACAAGTTTTGGGTCAGAACCTCGCGGTCGCATTGGTTTTTGGAGGCTGGCTCGCGTTGAGATGCTGAGAGCTAGTCAAAAAGTGCAGAAGGCTGGAAGGGACCCCTTGCGGTCGCATGGTAGGGGCATGATGCGACCGCATCATGCCAGTTTCAGCCTATATTGAGTTTTTGAGTGTTTTTGGTTGAAGACCCTTGTGCCCTTGCCCTTGGCCGACCTTGGGCACTCTCAGCCACCTTTGTTGACTCTTCTAGGACTCTTGTGAACCCTTGGATCATTGCTTATCCATGGCTCACATTCCTTGACCAATTAGAAGCCTTATAACATCCATCACTTGGATTGGGGTCTTCTAGGGAGATATATAAACACAAAATCAGACCTTCAGCCATTGTTGTTGATCTAAAACCAGAGAATCAGAGGTTGAGCTTCAAATTTCGTCCATGGAGGAGACCCTAGGTTGAAGGACCATTTCCCGGAGATCCGGTGGTCCGATTGTCGAACCGAGACCGCCAAATCGAAGCTCTTGATCATCTCTACAAGAATCCTTGCTCTAATCAACCTTTCCTCCATTAATCTTAGGACTAAGGTGAGTGACAATTCCCTGAGATTTTCATGTTAAACAAAATAGCATGACCCCTTCATTATAGTTTTTTTAATGTTGATTGTGAACATCTTTTGTGAAGACACAACCTTCAATTCAACATATAAAATGTGAGTATGATTTTATGAAATCTCTATGAAGTTATGATTTTGACATTTATTAAAGCATGAATGTTGTTTGTATTAAGCTTGGGAATAACTCTTGTGAAAGAATTCGGTTCAATTCAAGGTTTAACAAAATCACCGAAACTAGGGTTTGAAACTCGAGATTGTGTTTTAGGCTAGTTCGAGAACATGAACGGCTTAGTTATCAAGTTCTAAATGAACGGAGAACTTAGGAGAAGGCAATGTGATACATATAGTATCAATACTCTTCTTGGTTTAATTGTAGTAAAACTCACCGGAGTTGAATTTAGGGAGTTATGAACAATAACGACTCCACAATCAATCCCTACGACGAATGTAGTTCGTTAGACTAATGAATTAGCTTACGATACTTTGAGATGGATTGATGAGTATGCCTTGATGTATGTGTGCTTGTAAGACTCAATCGAGTTCTTATGTGGTTTGTGTGATTATGTTAAGTAAATGCATGATCGAGAGCATGTTATAGAATGATATATCTATTTGACATGATGAATTTAGTGCGTTAGACTAATGAATTAGCTTACGTGACTTTGGGATGGATTGAAGGGCATATTTGATATGTGTGCTTATAAGACTCAATCGAGTTCTTATGTGATTTATGTGATCGTGTGAAGTGAATGCATGATTGAGAGCATGTTGTAGAATAATGAATCTATTTGACATGTTGAATTCACTCTTGTCGAATTCTTGTGTGATTCCTTAAGTGAGTAAACAACTACTTGTTCCTTATTTGAGATCTCATGACGAGTAAACATCTACTTGGCATTGCATTAGTCCAGCTGGCGTATTTGGTTGAGTCGTTGGTGTGACAATGCATCGCCGTCACGAGTTATGGGGCTCGTGATAGTGATGGGTTGTTATACCGGGTTTTTATCACACACGCCTCCACGTTGGCCACGGTGGGGAAGTAGCACCTTTGGCTAACCAAGAGAGCACATTGGAAGGTCTAAGTACCAAGGAGAGAGCTTGGTACCCGAGTAGAGAACTCGGTACTCGAGTAGAGAACTCGATACTTTGATACACTCATCACGGGTATCATTGGCACGAATGTTAACGCCGTGTATTGCGGGGAGCTACGTGCGGCATCGGTTTCATATCCTATCCTCCTTATATGTGGTTTACCCTTATAGCACTTATGTGAAACAATGTGCTACCATGGATATGTGTTTTAAGTGTTTATTAAATGAACGCTTTGATTGACTTGATATTAAAAATGATATCTTGATATGTATGCTGCATGATGCCATGACATGCATAATTGTTAACTCACAAAGTCTTTATGACTTACCCCCTCCCTTTTACTGCTTTAGATCCGAGCCGTTCAGGTACCTCTCGTTGAGGTGTTGCAGATTTGCGCTTGTCCGTGATGGCACGCGACGAGGTTGTGTTTTTAGATGTCCTTCATTGAACTCTTTTGTAGGGCGTTGGGATTAGCAAGTCATTTAGACTTTGCTTTGGGAATTTGGTTTTGTTGTATTTATGTCTATACTTGTATTCTATTTTGAGTGCCGCGCATGCATGCCTTGAGCCTTGTATAGATGTAGTATGGTTCACGTGATTTATCTTCCGCTGGGCATTACTTTAGCTCTTATTTATTTATGTTGTTCTCCGGCATGTTGTAGCCGTCGAGGTATATCTGCATGAACTGTGTAGTTGGGTTCCGGTAGTAAAGTCGCCGATGATTTGGTATAATTGTCTTAATTGTTATATCAGGTGTAAATAAAATTTTTAAATTATTCGGCCTTTTGGTGTCGAGTCGCTTCATCCGAAATGTTGCGTCGTTTTCCAAAATCGAGTCTTTGCATGTATTGTTGTCCTATTTGGATGACTTGACTTGTGATTCCATCTCGGGGTCCGGGTCGGGTCGTCACAAAATGTGAAACCAAGTTAAGTTATAACTCAACTATCAATCCATCATATAGTTGGTCTAGGATCATAAAGCCATTTACTTGTAGGTAATAAAGTCTTCCGAGAATAATACTTCATTCTATAACCCAAAGGTCTATAGTAATCCAATACTTAGGTAAACACTAGAGTGACGATCATTCGTAAGGTCAACTATACTGGTGAGTCTTAGATAACAACTTAGTCATCCTAGCGACTTATACAAGTAGACTCCATGTGTAGAGTACTAAGGAAAATCCCAATTCAAATCATCTCATAGAATGGTCCTCAATTTCGTTATCTTGGTCTTCCCAAAACATTCACAAGGCGACTTTAGAGAGTCGGCATTCAATAACAACAATCATGATTCCCTAGGTTTCATACAAGCATAGATCACATCCTTACATGTTTCGGGACTTCATTTGAAGTCCGACAAGCATCAACAGTTCTAATTCATAATCGAACCAATCCAAAGGTCTTTCATTCAAGTCATGCATTTGTGACCCACACAAAACCAATCCAAAGACTAGCGATAATATCGTACTTAACATCACTAAAGGTCCTCCATTAGAGTCCTAAGCCACAAATCAACCTTAACACCAATTCGGTCTCACCTGACCAAACCTCAAGATTTCATGATTTAGATTCAACGAGTACAAGTAGTCATAGGGATTTATCCTAAGACTCAAATAACAACTTCTATAATTCATTGACTCCATTTGGGTCAACTTACAAAGTCTCAAACTCTAGGTCAAGGCATAAGTTCGAGATTCCCAATTTATCCGGGTTTCTAAACCCAACCACAATCAATCTTAAACCATAACTATTCCGATATACCCAATCATAATCGTTTGGGTTCAAACCGTAACTATCATATATTTATATCCATCAATAACATCACATTTCGACATGTATTACAACAACCAATCACAAGGAACAAGCCTCTAGCAACCTAACATCAACATAGAGTTAGAGAGAGAAACTAGGGTTTCGGTAACGTACCTTTATCGAGCCACAAACGACTAGGAAGAGGGAAACAAACCCATGGGAAATGATCTACTCGGAAAGGGCTTCACGATGGTGGTCTCAGCTCGTCAAACGGATTGCCGGAACTCCGGGAATCGCCGGAACACGCACTAGTTGCACACTCTATCGCACACACTCTCTCTTCTCCGTTCTTGGCTGAAGACGGTCACTAATGAAGAGAGAGGAGTAGTATTAGGGGTTATAAGGGTGTTTAAGGACTCATATACCCTCAAATGAGTAAAGGGGCAAGGGTTAAATAAGGGTAGAATAGGAGTTTCACGCCAGAAATCAAACCAGCACAAAGCTCATGTCGGGAGCACTGTTCGGTTGTCTGGGCCGAACTTTTGTGTGTTTGTTCGGTTGTGGTGGCCGAATATCTCTCAAGATGTTCGGTTGGCATGGCCGAACACTTCTAAAGAAGTTTGGTTGGGCTGGCCGAACATCTCCCAGGATGTTCGGTTGTCAAGTTGGAATGATGGTTCAAGTCAAAAACGAAGCCAAATGGGTCCAGGACTGAAGGTGATGCACCAATTGGGTGAATGCAACTCAAACAAGCATAAACATTGTGTACCAAGGCCTTATGAGACTCAAATAACCTTCAAGCCAAATGGAGGAATGACTAAGGGGACAACCGAGGTCACACGAAAGAACTACGCGAGAAAACTCTCAACCGAGTCAAGTAACGAACAACGTCGGTATGCGACTTGTAACTTTAACTAGTTAAGGTCTAAGGAACATATAAAACTAAGGTATTGTCTTCTAGATAGCCTACCTACACAAAACAAGTTTCTTACCTCAATTCAAGTAAGCGATGTTACGGATAAACGACACGCAAAGCAAGAAGGTCAAATACACGAAGGTTCGGGGTCTTACACATCCAAATCTTCAATATACTTAAGGAACACCTCCAACTTAAAGTCTAATACATCTAAACAAGTTCATAACAATCATATAAAGACTTAGGACCCATCCGAGGTCACGAACACACACAACGCAGGTAAACTCTCAACCGAGTCGCATTCCGACTAACGTCGAGTTACGATTTGTGACTTTAGCAAGTCAACAACTATAGGGCATATCTTAATAATGTTTTTGGTCTTAATGTGGTCACTCACACACATCTAGACTATCTCACCAACCAAACATATAATCAACAAAGGAAGAAACGCGAGTGTGGCATGCAAACCAAGCTAACGAAGGATCGGGGTGCCACATTCTCTCCCCCTTAAAAAGAATTCGTCCCGAATTCTAAACTACAACGTAAAACAACATTAGGTCAACACCCAACCTGTAAGACCCCGATTCCCGGTTAGCTTGAATTGCGTGCAATGCTCGCATTTCTTCTTTGGTTGATTGCTCGTTGGGTTTGTGAGAGAGTCTGGACGTGTATGAGAGATCACATTAAGACCAAAATACTTTTAAGAGATGCCATATAGTTGTGGACTTGCTAAAGTCACAAGACGTAACTCGACGATAGTCGAAATGTGACGCAATTGAGAATTCGTTTGCGTTTCATGTTCCTGGCCTCGTTTTGGTCCTAGATCTTTACATGATGATTACATAACATGTTTAGATGCATTATACTTCTAGTTGGATGTATTCTTAAAGTCTCATGAAGTTTTGACGCTTCGAGGATAGCAATTCTCCTTATCGCGTAGTTCGAGACTGAGCCGGGTGATCGTCTCGCCTTCGGGAGTCCTTTTCTCCTATCTATTGTTCATCATATGAGAGGCATTCAGACCTATTTTTTTTATCCCTTTAGGGTGTTTACAATCGTGGGTTGTTGCCCGTCGATTTGCGGTTTCATTCGACGATTCGTTAGCAAGATGTTGCGCCTTGTGTCGGTTTCGCCCCGGGTTGTTTCGGGTGTTGTTTATGGGAGTTTAGTCCTACTTTGAGGGTGGTTTGACACTTGTTTTGTTTAGATAAGAGTATGAGGATATTAAGGGTTGAATTATAGGCCGTTTGAAGCTTTAAGGCTTGCGGTTGCATACGGGAGAGACCTAGGCCGAGCGAGGAAGCAACAAATTGAAGATGGCTGAATGAAGGAGCATGCGCTCACATGCATGAAGACCCATGCGACCGCATGGGGTCCTGATCCCTGTTACGGGATTTCTTGGAAATTTTGCTTTGTTGTCCAACTTATACCCACCCAAACCCAATCTAAACCACTCCTAAACCCTCCTAACTAACCTAAGACACATCCTAATCATCTAATTGAAGTTTGGAGGTAGATTAAGTTGGCTAATTAAGGAGAGATAACCCCACCCACCTAAACTAAACCCATTTACTCTCTAACACATATAAGCCACAAAATACGACTTAGACCTCCCGTTTTCTGCCTACACTTCACAAAATCGTGGGAGAGCTTGAGAGAGGAGATTTCTAGGGTTCTTGAGGGTTCAATCTTGGAGGCCATAGCTTGGGACCTTCTTCCCCCAATCTACACCATAGTTTTGAAGAGAAGGTTGAGGAGAACAACACCAACACCAAGGATTTCGGGATTACAGCTTGTTAAGGGCTGAACAAAGGTAGGTTTCTACCTCTCTTCCTCCTTCTTTTGGCCCCATTGACCCTAGGGAAAACAATCATCTTGCTATGTGAGGTCAATGGGTGCAATTTCTAGGGTTGTTAGAGATGCCATGAACCCTAGGTTTCTAGTTGATGAAGATTCTTGGATGAACCTATGTGAGACCTAGATTAGTATGAAAATCATATGTTAAGTGGTCTATTAAACCTTGTTATGTGAATTGTTCATGTGTGTTGAGTATGATTGGTGAAGATACTTGGAAGGGGATTTTGCCCAATTTATGATTTGGCTTATTAAACATGATTGTAAGCTTGATTGTTATGTTATACATGTATAGTAGAGTATATTAATCCATGTTGTGTGCTTTATTCATGTTTTGGAGAGTATGATTGGTAAGGTGACTTAAATGAATTTATGCACAAATTGGCGAATTCGTTATATGTTGCATTGATAAGTGATTTGTTGGGTTTATGTGAGTTCAATGAACTTGGGAATATGATTATTGGTGATAGTTATGAACATAGGGGGGTATTGAGGCCCATGGCTTCCATGCCCTAAATTTTGGAAAGTGTAGATTGGACTCAACGGAGTCATTATAAGTTTGATAATGTGCTAAACGAACTTGGGTTGAAATCCTACGACGATTGGATTTCATTTGATTAATGTTGTGAAATGCATAGTCTCCAAACTTTAAATGGAATTATAATTATGATGAACTTTATGGATTTTTAGGCTTGGGAATCAAGCCTGAATGAATATTGGGATTTTGTTGTAAACTTTAATGAGATATTAAAGTGTGGATTTATGAAACACATAAAGAATGAAATGTAGTATTAAGACTCAACGGAGTCGTTATAAGGCCAATGAAATGATAATGAGCCTTGGGTTGAAACCCTATAATGTTTGGGTTTTGTTTGGTTATGATTGTAAATACCGGGTTTTTGGGTTTGTGTCCAATTGAGACATTCATGTTATGGAGACTTATTAGAAATAGATTTTGGGCATGCTTGTTAGAGCACGGGACATTAGAGACCAACATATGGTCACGAGTATAATTAAGAGAAGATTAAGAAAGAATTCTCTCCTTAAGGATTTTGGTTTCGTGTATATAAAAGCACTTGTGAGAAAGTGACTACGGAGTAGTCATGATGTTCTTGAGTATGGAATTAGTGATGTCGATCATGTATGATGATTAGGACTATGATTGAGTCCGGTGTACTTAAAATAAAGACTAAAATATTAAGTCTTGAGTTGTGGATATTCTTAGACTAACGTAGTAGTCTTTGGTTTGATTTTGAGTAGAGGATTATTGTAGACCTCACATTATGATTTATTAAGCTTATATGCTACCTTTGATTTGAGTGATGACTTGAGGAATAATGAGTACCTCAATATGTGGTTCTTGAACCAAACTTGTAAGTTAGTTGAATATGTTGTTTATATGCAAATATGTGCATGGTTTATGAGATGTTATAGAACATTATGTCCTACTTGTTTATATGCAAATATATGCATTGTTCATGAGATTTTGTAGAGCATTATGTCCTACTTGTTTATATGCAAATATGTGCATGGTTTATGGGATCTTGTAGAGCATTATGTCCTACATGATTTAATGAGCCCGATATTAATAAACTTAGTCTCATTTGGTTTATGCAAGTAAATAGCTACTTGAGCATTTTTGGTTTGAGTCCAGCTGGCGGGTTTGGTTGTAGTGTCGGCAATGGGACGATTCATAGCCTTTGGAAACAATCGCTATGAATCGTTGCATTGATTCCCTTTCTCCTCACTATTTGGCCAATAGTGGGATGTGATCTCGAGTTATGCCATCTAACTTGACATCGAGCTCTCATTTACTATCTCTTTGGTTGTTTTTATTTCGGAGCTTGTTAGCTCGGGTCCCATTTTGTTTTTGCCTCCGCAGGTTTTAGTTTTTGTTGGTTCTATTCGCCGTTATGGCTTTACCTTTCTGTTTCGAGCTTGATGGCTCATCTTTTGACTCACACCATTATGCTTAGCAGGTGCTTGTCTGTCTCTCTTAGCTTGTCCTGACGGCACGACCTTGGGATCTTGTCTTGGGATTTGGGTCGGGTCGTAACAGTTGGTATCAGAGCTATTGGTTAGCTATTTCGCCAGGATAGGTTCCTTGGCCTAGTTGGGTTGGGTTTATTGTTGAGATTTTTAACGTCGAGTGTTCCTTGTAGGTATATTATGTCAGGAGATTGGCGTGGAGCTAGTTCCAGCAGACCTCGTTCGAGTACCGCTCGTGGTGAGGAGAGAGGGGAAAACGTTAATGATCCGCGTGTGACTCCTCAACAAATGTTTAGAGGGGAAGACGATTCCACTATACTTGGGAGATTCTTGAAGTTAAAACCTGAGGGCTTCGATGGAGAGCCCGATGCTTCTCTAGCAGAACATTGGTTAGAAAGCATGGAGAAGATCTTTGCAGTTATGGGTTGTACGTCAGAAGAGATGGTGACCCTAGCAGTGTTTAAGTTGGGTGGTGCGGCTGACCATTGGTGGCATGTGTTACGAGATAGTTGGAGACACCATGGAGTGCCTCAAGTGTGGGAAAACTTCATGATGGAGTTTAGGGCACAGTTCATTCCGGCAGTAGTTCGGGAAAGAAGAGAAATGAAATTCATTGCACTAGAACAAGGAGATATGATTGTGGCCCAGTATTCAACGAAGTTCACAGAGTTGGCTCGTTATTGTGGTTACTTAGTACCAGATGAGGCTAAGAAGACCCATCGATTTGTAAAAGGCCTAAGGATGAAGTATCGTAGGCAACTTATTCCATTACAGCTCACGGAGTACCGAGATGCTGTGAATCGTGCTTATGCGATGGAGTTGGACATTGAGGAGTATGCTCAAAAGAGAACCTCGAGGGCTATTAAGAGTGATGATAGTATTGGAGGGCAAGTAGCACCTCAGAAAGTTAGTCAAGGAATCGTACGTACTGGTAGACGGAGTGATGTTCCTACCTCTAGTCAGAGACGACGAGGCGGCGAGTTGATATGTAATTTTTGTATGAGGACAGGACATGCCGAGAACAAATGTTGGGGCAAGGCAGGAAAGTGCTTTGTATGTGGCGGTGATCATGTTCGTAATGATTGCCCAAGGATGAGATTTAATCGGTCTGGGAGTGCTAGCCAACAATCTTGTGGCTCAAAGAGAGATGGTGATGGCCGACCTAGAGTTTGAGGTCGTGTGCGCGTGGCGGTTGGCCATTGCGGAGTTTTGAAACCTATCCGAATAGGAAGGTACGTTTTCGTATATATATATTATACCGTTACTACTATTATTGTTATTATATGAGTACACGTCTTATCGGTAGCTCATGTGCATTCATACATACATTACATGGTGTATTGCATATTATTGGTTTATTGTTTGATTGGGGATAAGGCCCCAATGTGGTGTTGGTATGTGATATTGTTTGATTTGTGAATTGCCGGTGGGTAATCACACATGGTTTGTGGATTCTCGTGTAGTCTATGTATATATAGGACTATACTATAAATAGAGAGCATTGGGGATGAATTTATGTTACGACGATAGTAACCAATGGTTTTATGGGGGTGCAGTTTTGTAGGCCTATATTAAGAGTCGGGGTATGAATATTTGTGTATATATGTATATATATGAAGCATGAATTGTATGATGATACTTATTGGTTTGATATGATACTTGTATATCCTATGGAGTCATATTCAATGTGGTGAATAATATAATATAATATATTGTTGATGGTCATTATGCGAGTAGGATACACTCGATTAGTGAGAAGGTTAAGTGTTGCGATTTATCGGTTGGTTTTGGTTGCGCGGACAAGTATGGTGTTTCACCGTGATTATTAAGGTATTGATGGTTTGAAGACGCTTAGAATATACGCTGATTGTACACTTGGTCTAGAACTTAAAGAAAGGTTGGAATTTTGGAGTGTAGACGATACGACTACTAGTAACCACGTCGGTTCGTGGTGACTTCCAGTAAGTTTTCTGGGTTGTGTGTGCTAGGTACACGAGTTTTGTGGTAAATATGATTGTTGTTTGTCAAGGTAATAGACCTTGTTACTTGACTTTATTTCATTCAGTTATGTGCATTAGTTGTAGGGAACACCTACTTGATGCATCTACATTGTAGTATATTAAATTCTCATTTCATAATTATTATCTCCTGCTCATTCATTTCATTAGCATAGGAGACTGTTAAAGGGATGCTTAAGATTTTCTCATAACCCTTTGCATCCTTGCAACGAAAGCTTTTGAAATCCAATTTAGCCGGAACCCTAAATTGGTGATCAAAAGAGGTTCGTTGGTGGACTAGGATTGGCAGCGAGTAGGTTAGAAATTGACTAAACCTCTTACCAAATGGAATGGACAGAAATGGAAAGAATTTTCAAAACATGTCATTATTGTGCTCTTATGTGTTCTTACCCGCGATAGGGAGATCGCGAGTATGATTTACATGGCTTGAAATGTCAACTTGATTGCCTCTAAATTGGTTGAGAATTGCCCTATAGGCAATTAATACTTCTTGTAACTTAAGATCTTTTATGCGTGAATTTCATGGTGTGATACGATCTTCTCGGAAGGCTTCGTTGAAGAGCGATTTACTCACGCGGCGGAAGCTAGGGATCGAATGATGTTCTGCGGGGGTGACACCTTGATGAGGACATCCCCAACAATGACAACTCAACACCGATGCCGACAACCATTGGACCGGTCACAAGAGCTCGAGCCAAGAAAATCCGTGAAGAAGTCAATAGCATGGTTCGTGAGACAATGGAAATGGAAGAACGAGCAATGAGTCATGAAGAGAAGACCCCAAAGGTCAAAGGAAGCTGCTGAACGAGATCCAGGTCAAGAAGGACGAATTCGTGCCTTGCAATTACGCGAACAAACATTCTGGAAGGCTTGCGGACGCAAGGTTATGGAGGGCTTGCGACCGCAAGGCTAAGTGATTTTCAGGTCGACTTTCTGCCGACCTTGCGGACGCCAGGTGTCAAGGGGCTTGCGACCGCAAGGTCCCCCGAACAGCCGTTTTTACGTTTTGTTAATTAGGGTTTTCTGCTAAACTTTACCCTAATCGCTTAGTACGACTTTTCAACCTAGTTTAGGTATAAATAGGGGTTTTCTTTCATTGAACAGACAGTTAACTTTGAGTATTCTATTTTGTGAGTTTTATCAAAACTTCTTGGTTCTTCTTGAACTATTGAGAGAATATACAGGTGTGAAGCTTGTGTGTTTGATCTTGACTTATCAATTGATTCATCCATATCAATTGTGGCGTCTATCACTATACTTAGGTTCTTCAGTTGCTACGATTGCGGGTTGCGGCTGTATATGCCAAGGTTCCTGTCGTGCTAATTGTTGGGTCGAGGTGTCATCCCCCGCAAACATCCTTCGATCCCTAGCTTCCGCCGCGTGAGTAAATCGCTCTTCAACGAAGCCTTCCGAGAAGATCGTATCATTTTGGTATCAGAGCAAAGGTTCGTCCATAATCTATCCTGTCTTTAAATTGTTCTTAATTAGTTATCTGTTTCTTTCTCTTCTTCCTTTGAACTAGGATCATCAATCCTACGTTTGTTCTTCATATTCGTGTTTTATTTTTTCTTCTCAAACCCTACAACTTTCTAGGGTTATAATCTTAACAAAAAAAAAATTATTGTTATTGTTGCTGCCTGTTAAACTCGGCAGTCCCTGAAAAAAAAAAAAATTTCGAAATCACTGTTCACAGAGTACTGTTCATCCGTACAGTTTTGCAATTTTGGACAGTTTAAAAAAAAAATATTATTATTTCGGATCGAAATTGTGGATTCGAAAATTGAATATTCTGATCAAAAGCTTTCTAAACGTTGTGCGTCTTCGTTTCTTCAAATTTCTTACTCCTGAATTGATTCTCTATACGTTATCAATTGTCGAGTCTTGTGTTGAACTGCCACTTGATTTGCACTTGTTAATACTTGATAGTTCTTTTAGAACCTTAAAGTTTTGATTGAGTGATTAAAATCTTTTGTGTGAAACACGAATGGAGAGATACACGTAAGGGAGTTTTGTGAGGAATTAATAAAAAAAAAATGGCCAATGATAATAATTTGTTCATGGAAGCCATGATGGCTAAAATGGAAAAGATGATGAGGGAGCAAAGAGAGGAGATGCATGAGGTGATGGGTAAGATGAGTGAGGAGTTTAATGAGAAACTTGATGTGATAGGTAGTGCGAGTAAGAGGCAAAGTCCAGTTGAACCTAAACGTAATTTAGAGGAAGAGTTTGAAGGAGAGAATTGGGACTCAAATGATAGGAGGGACAGGAATAGATGGGGAGGAAATAGAGAAGATAATAATATGAATGGGATAAAATTGAAGGTGCCTACTTTCACGGGTAAAAATGATCCAGAATTATACCTAGAGTGGGAGATGAAGATGGAGAGAATTTTTGGGTGCCATAATTACTCCGACTTGAAGAAAGTCAAATTAACCGCCATTGAGTTTTCCGACTATGCTGCGGTTTGGTGGGAACAGATGAGGGTGGAAAGAGCAAGATATAGGGAACCTTAAGTTGAGACTTGGGAGGAGAAGAAAAGATTGATGAGGAAACGGTACATACCATCTCATTATTATAGGGACCTACACCAAAGACTACAAACCTTGAGGCAAGGAACTAAGAGTGTAGAGGAGTATTACAAGGAGATGGAGGTTGCTATGATTAGAGCACACATAGAGGAGGATAGTGAGGCAACCATGGCCCGTTTTCTAATGGGGTTGAATAAGGAGATTGCCAAAGTAGTGGAGTTGCAAACCTATGCTGACATTAATGAACTAGTTCAAAAGTCCATTAAGGTAGAGCAACAACACAAGAGGAGGGGTAATGCACGGGTTTTCCCTAACTCTAATTGGAAGTCTAATTTTGGAAATCAAGGGGAAGATGAAACTGTTGTGAAGTCTAGGTTTGAAACACCAAAGGTTACGACATCTACACCTACTTCTACTTCAAAACCCGAACACACTAGAACCAAGACACGAGACATTCAATGTTACAAGTGTCAAGGTATGGGGCACTTTGCCAATGAGTGTGTGAATAAGAAGATGTTGGTTATGAGAGAGAATGGAGAATTCTCATCCGAGGATGAGAAGGAGGCGTGTGCACAAATACCACCTTTAGAGGAGGTTGAGGAGGTTGAGGAGGAGATAGTAGATAGGGTGAGTTTGGTGACTAGGGGGGTAATGAAAGTCCAAGTTAGAGAGGAGGATGAGACTTTGCAAAGGGAGAACATATTTCATACTCGTTGTCAAGTGAAGGGTAGAAATTGTGGAGTGATCATAGATGGGGGTAGTTGCACTAACGTGGCTAGTACTACCATGGTTACAAAATTAGAGATACCTTTGATTCGACATCCAAAACCATACAAATTGCAATGGTTGAATGATAGTGGAGAGGTGAAGGTGAATAAGCAAGTGATGGTACAATTCAGAATTGGGAGATATGAGGATGAGGTGTTATGTGATGTGGTGCCTATGCAGGCGAGTCATATGTTGCTAGGGAGGCCTTGGCAAGTTGATAGGAGAGTTCACCATGATGGGTACACAAACAAGTACTCATTTGTTTTCAACAACAAACACTTTATACTTGCACCACTTTCTCCAAAGCAAGTGTATGAAGATCAGCTTAGTATACAAAAGAGTGCGGCTTGTGAGGAAAAGAGTATAGAGATAAAAGAAGTCGAACAAAAGGAGTGATTGAGAGAAAACAAGAGTGAGGGGCTGGCTGAAAACATGAGAGTTAGTAGTGAGATAGCCAGGCAAAAGGAGAGCAAAGTGAGAAATCAAAATATAAAAGAGAGAAATGAGGGGAAAAACCAAGAGAGAAAAGAAAAGAGTTTCTTTGTTAGGGTAAGTGAGGTTAAAAAGGCAATTTTAAATACTAACAAAGTTGAAATCATGTTCCCAAGTATTGTTAACTCTCTTCCACAGGTTTGCCATGGGATGCTTCCTAAACTAAGCAAGGAAGTTGTGAGATTCAAATGGGGATATCAACCAGGTAAGGAGAATGTTGTAATTCCTACACTTTCACCAAGGTACGAACTTACTTCTTCCTATGACACTAAGTTGAGTGGAGAAAAGAATAATGAGTTGATGCATGTTGGTTACCATGATTTCTGTAATGAACTCGAACTTTTTGGAGATATTGATGTTGATAATTTGATTGACCATGTGGGTACATTATTCATGCGAAAACTTGTTGAGCCACTTGATCTTGTTGGAATGTTAAAATTGCAAGTTGGGCAGAAAATTCATAATTGTGCATGGAATAATACTAGAGTTCATCATGTTAAGAGTTTTATGCATGATAAAAAGATTGTAAATCTGAATATATATTATTTTGAAACATACCATGGAATTGTTGATGTTTTCCTTGATGCTTTGTTAGGTCTTAAGTTGGTAAGCTTGTGTGGTATGTCTGAAATTCGTCATAAGAATTCTATAATTGTGGGAGTACATGATGATTCATTGATGAATTATGTTGGTGCATATCGTGAAATAGATGATATTTTCCATGTTACACGATTCTATCACATGATCTATGGATTGCATGGAATATATATGAATTCATTGGAAGGTAAGACCTTAGAGCATTGTGAAACTGCTTGTTGGAAGGAAAAGTGTAAAGGAATTGATAACGCCTTATCTAACATGCCTACCATATTGTTATTTGTGTTAGGACTGCACTTTGTTAGTGATTATCATGGTCTCATCAAGTTACGTGGGGTATTTGTTAGATTGATGTTTGAACCAGGTGATTGGGTTTGGTTGCATATGCGCAAGGAAAGATTTCCCCAACAACGGAAGTCAAAATTGATGCCAAGAGGCGATGGACCATTTCAAGTATTGGAACGAATCAATGACAATGCCTACAAGTTGGATCTTCGGTGAGTATAATGTTAGTGCTACTTTTAATGTTGCTTTATGCGTCAGAGTATGATGTAGGTGATTTGAGGACAAATCCTTTTCAAGAGGGAGGGAATGATGAGGACATCCCCAACAATGACAACTCAACACCGATGCCGACAACCATTGGACCGGTCACAAGAGCTCGAGCCAAGAAAATCCGTGAAGAAGTCAATAGCATGGTTCGAGAGACAATGGAGATGGAAGAACGAGCATGAGCCATGAAGAAGAGACCCCAAAGGGTCAAAGGAAGGCTGGCGAACGTGATCCAAGTCAAGAGGAGACGAATTCATAGACTTGTTATTACGTGAAGACACTTTTTCGAAGAGACCTTGCGGACGCAAGGTTATGGAGGGCTTGCGACCGCAAGGTCAAGTGATTTCAGGCCGACTTTGCGCCGACCTTGCGGACGCAAGGTGTCGGGCTTGAAGCCCATGACCTTCCGAAGGCATTTGTTCCCGTAATTGAGGCAGGTATCCCTTTAACACCCCTACGTTTTGTTAATTAGGGTTTTCGCTAAACTTTACCCTAATTCACTTAGAGTACGACTTTTCACCTAGTTTAGGTATAAATAGGGGTTTTCTTTCATTGAATAGGCGTTAAATATGAGATTGTTATTTGTGAGTTTTATCAACACTTCGGTTCTTCTTGAACTATTGAGAGAATATATAGGTGTGAAGCTTGTGTGTTCTTCTTTGACTTATCAATTGATTCATTCATATCAATTGTGGCGTCTATCACATACTTAGGTTCTTCAATTGCTTCGATTGCGGTTCTTGCCGTACATGCCAAGGTTCTGTCGTCTAATTGTTGGGTCGAGTGTCATCCCCGCCAAACATCCTTCGATCCCTAGCTTCCACGCGTGAGTAAATCGTTCTTCAACGAAGCCTTGAGAGAAGATCGTATCGGGCTAACTCCATCTACGTGGTTGTTGACGCTTTTCTAAAATGGCTCATTTTATTCCATGCCGCCAAACAAGTGACGCCCCGCACGTGGCCAAGTTATTTTCCACGAAATTGTTCGTTTACATGGTATTCCTCGCTCTATCACCTATGATCGTGACTCCAAATTTCTTGCCTCCTTTTGGGTTACTTTATGGAAGAAGTTTTCTACTAAACTTCGGTTCGTGCTGCTCACTCACCCAAAACCGATGGGCGGAGCGAGGTTGTTAATAAAGTACTTGGTAATTTGCTTCGTTGCATATGTGGTGAACGGAAGAAGCGGTGAGATCTTGCACTAGCTCAGGCCGAATTTGCATATAACAGCGCTTACTCATCGCTTCCACGGAAAGTCCCCATTTTATGTCGATCTGGTGCGCTCCCTCTACTACGATCTCGGTCGATTGTCATCCTCCTTCAAGCATAGTCTTGCTGAACTTTTCGCTCAACAACATGTTCAAATCCTTGCCGACGTGCGCATGAAGTTGGATTCTTCTAATTCCGCCTACAAGGACGCTGCTGATCAACATCGACGCCACAAAGAGTTCAATGTTGGGGATCAAGTTTTGATTTTATTACGGAAAGAACGTGGCAGAGCATCTTCCAAGCTTGCTCAGCGGAAACATGGTCCATTTCGCATACTCCACAAAATAAATAATAATGCGTACGTCCTTGATTTACAGAACACATGCGAATCTCGAGGACTTTTTAATGTTGCGGACCTCTATTCCTACGGTCGACGAGCCACTTTATCCAGTTGACAACTCCGAGTCAAGTTGTGGCAAAGTGGAAGGGAATGACGTGGAACGAATCACCGAACAATTCGTTGAACAACTCCAATACAAGCAGGACAAGGAAAAGCAGGATAACGGAAGTCATTAATTAGGATTGGTCCATTTTTGTTTATTGAGAAAATAGATAGTTTTGCTTAATTGTATTAGGAAACAGATTAGAATAATAAGTAGTCTCCAGGAAAACTAAGTTGAATAGGAATAGGAGTCATTTAGTTTAGTAATCAGGTCTCTTCTATATAAAGGGACAGTTTGGTGTGTGTTTTAGACAATTTTGATTCATACAATTCAGTTCGATTTTTATTTATTATTGGTGCGCCAATAGCAAAAGGAGAAACTCCTTTTTGATTACTTGATTTCGTTGGTTCGTGCGTTAACGAACAAAACATTTATTCTCTTTTCACCCGTTCGTGTGTTACGAACAAGACTCGTTTTATTACACGCTTCCGTTCTACGTCATTTACATACCCCACCATATTTATCTCCATTAATATTGACTAAAAACTTGAAAAAATCATAGAAATTTTTTCTGATATCCAAATGAAACAAACCAAGTCTTTGTTTATAGGTAAAACTGTGTACTTTAATTTAGGAAAAAATTAATTTTAAAAAATTAAAATTTTTTGGCTAAAAATTGATCAAGAAAGGAAATGAAATAAAATAAAATGTTATCTACTCAAATGATGACACTTGGAAATGAGACCTATGATTTGGGGACTTTGAGGTTCAAGATATGATTTTTTTTGTTAAAATCATTGGTTGTTTTGGAGATGATTTTTTTAAATTCTCCATTGGACGGGAAGATTTAAGTTTGATTTGGGAAAAAAAAAAAAAACTCCATTGTACATGCTCTAAACACCAATTTTTAGATAAATCCTATTGCCACATACAAAATTTAACAATATTTTTTTTCTAAATTTTTTTTCTCAAAAATGATTTATATTCTTCTTTATATGGATCTCACTGTTGAATCATCAACGTTATTTACACTATGCTTTTATTTTTATATTTTAAAACAAATTAATTAATTCGTATATTTTTATATAAATAAATTAAAATCGTTTTTAATTTTAATGAATATATTTTAATTTTAAATATTATTTATAAATAAAATAATTTAATTCATTTAGAATTTTAATTATAACATTAAAAACTAAATTAATTAATTTGTATATTTTTTTAATAAATAAATTAAATTGTTTTAATTTTAATGAATATATTGTAATTTTAAATATTATTTATAAATAAAATAATTTAATTCATTTATAATTTTAATTGTAATATTAAAAGCCTTTTAAAAAAACAAAAGAAAACTTTTTAAATCCCAAAAGAAAATTTTGGTGCAACACAACCTGCCACAACATTTTTTAAATAGCCTAACGGTTTTTTTAAAAGAAAATCAAGTGTTTTATGAAAGTGGAAGACATAGAGACCCACACCTCAAAACCTGTTCACTCTCTTTTATGGAGAGTGAGATACATGCGTCGTGTCCAAGCGTGAGGTGCAGTACACTCTCTCCCACTTCTCTCTTTTGGTTGTAAAATTCTTAATAGGGAATAGGCTAAGAATTTTTGGGTAAGAATTTGTTTTCCATTGGTTTAGAATTTGTCTTGCTAAAAATTTGACTAAGAATTAGCATGAAGATGCTCTTATTTCAATTTGGTGAATCGTTTTAAAAATGTAAGTTTTTCAAAATGCTACTTTTTTTGTAGATATGTTTGAGAAACTATTTTAAATCGTTATTTTTATAAATAAAGTAATTGTAAATGAAACATATTTTTAAAATACAACATTTAAACACTTTTAAAGAAAAAAATATTGTGTTTTTTGCAAGCGTTTTGGTCAAAACACTCCACAAAACAAGCACTTAATTTTCTTCACGAAATGATGATACGTTTTGGGCAAAAATTTGGAATTTTTTTTTTCACAATAAAGATGAGTTAGTCTATTGTGTGTGATAAATTAAATTGTGAGAAAATACTGCTCGACATTTTATTTGACACTTATTCACCATAGTTATGGCCTCCAATGTAAGTTTCTTATTTTTTTTTTACCAAACCTCTAACGTAAGTTAAATAGTGTATGAATCATACACACTAAAATACACGTCATTTTGTGCATAAATGTAATTCTCTTCACACACACACACACACACACACACACACACACACACACACACATATATATATATATATATATATATATAAAGTTAGAGAAGGACATTATGGTTGTGTCACTTTACCCACTTTTGTTAAATTTCAATTGTGAAGACATGACTGTTCAATTCATGGAGACTTTTTGTTTTGCAACCATTAACTAATAATAATTACTATGATAAGGGGTATTAAAATATATGTATATATATTAGGAGAATCGTTTTAACTAAAGGTTTCTTCACAACAACATTTGATAAAAACTCTAGCTAATGGATATGGAGGAAAATGATTTGGGTAGGCTAAAAGGTTTTCGCTCACTATCAAATATCAAACCTTTCGGTTCTCTCTCCATCTTTCACAAGTCTTTTACGCAACAAGATAGAGATAGAGTTTCCAAAACATCTCTTCTCTCTGTTGGGGTTTTATCTCGCTTTCTCCCCCAGTCTCTCACTTTGTATTTAGAGAGATAACTCTGACAATTCTATCTCTCATCCAATCCTTCTCTCGCCACCAGTAACTTTCATCAATTCTTTCTTTTGAAGAGTTTCATTCTTTTGGACACCACTAGAGAATTATTCCTTCTCACCTTGCTCCTCCTTTTACTACGGTTAGACTTTTCAGTTTCTTGATTAAATTTTTTGTTATAATTATGCTTTTGATTTTAGTTTTTGTATTTTCTTTTTGGATGATAATATGATTATAACAACTTATAGGGATTTTTTTTAAAATTTTGACAGTGATTTTAGTTTTAGTTTTATTTTTTTGTAAGTTTTTATCTTAGTTTTGGTTTTTGTTTAGACAATTATTTTAGTTTTTATTTATGGTTATTTCTTAGAAAGCAAAACGAAAAGAAGCATTTTATTCTCTCACTACTATAAAACTATCTACAAGAATTTAGACGATTTTGGTGATTAACTTTTGATTTTGATGGATGATAATTAAAAATATGCTTTAATTTTGGTTTCATTTTCATTTTTTAGATAATACCATGATTTTTAATGATCTATTGGTGTTGGCCCTAACAATTTGTTTTACTTTTTAATTTTGTTTATTCGATTATTTTGATATTAGTTTTATTTTTTATTTATTTTGGATTTTAAATAAAATTTATGTTTTATTGTTGTTATTGATTCCTAAATTTGTTTTATGTTTCAATTTTGGTTTATGGTTCTTGATTAACAGTTTTGTTTGAATTTGAGCTTTTGCTTCTATTTTGATTAAAAAAAATGATTTTGACTGATTATGATTTTTTGTTCTGGCATCGATTTTAGTTTTAGTTTAAATTTTTGTTTGAGTTTTTATATTGGTTTTGATCTTAATTGTTGCTTTTTTTTTTAACTATTATTTTATTTTTATTAATGTTTTATTTTTTAGTTGTGATTTTATTTGTGTTCATTTCTTCAATTTAGTATTGATTTCAAATTTCAAATTTGATAATTGCTACTCGGTATAAATTAGTTTTTTTTTTTGCTCTTGATTTTAGTATTTGATTGTTTTAGTTTTTTATTTCAATTTTAATTTTGGTATAAAAATTTTTAGTTTGATTTATTATGTATTAACCATATAAATACTTTTAATAAATTAAAATCTTTACATATGTGTTTAAATACTATTGCTTACAAGCATTACCACCAAATGTGTGTATTTTATATATTTACCTTACTTTTTTTAAACTATTACAAGAAAAAATAACTGAAGGCAAGCACAACCATTTCACAAGTATGAAAATATTTATTAATCATGTCGAGATTGATAGAGTAGTTGACTTGGAATGACTTGTAAAAAAATTATGAATCATACGAAAACGGAAATGCAAAAAGTCTTTAGATAGAGGAGGATGGGTGAAAGAGAAATAATAATTTGATTTTAATTATGTTATTAATGAAACATTAAAATGACAATCAATTTTATTCGTTTGTATTCATTAGGGTATTGAATATGTACCATTTAAGAAAACTTTAAGAGAAGACTTTAAGAATTCTACTAACTCATGTAACCTTAAAATTTTATATTGATATGTCTAGCCCAAATTTGGTCACGAGCAGAGCACGAGCTACCATCACGTGCCGGTCATGAGCATGGGCCTTGAAGAACCCACAGGCCCAGCGAGCACAAGAAGATCAACCACAACAATGAAAGCATGACGTTCTCGAACCAACACAGTCGGACACAGGCCTTTTCGACTGGGGCCTTGCGAATTGTAACCGACATCACCTATCACGCGAGCGGCGAGGGCCTTGCCAAAATCGGCAGATACATCGCTGACTGCTTCGCCCAAGGCATGGTTGAAAGTTACCATATGTAGGCAGGACACTTGCCTTATCTATTCCTGATATCCCGCGGACAACCGTATATCACCAGGAAATCTAGAGTTTCACTCCTGGTAGAACAAGGTGACTAAAGAAACCAAATCCTACCCGGATTCAACCACACAAGGGCTAATAAATACCCCTTCGCCATACACCACAAAGGTACATACTCTCATACACTCTGCCTCTTCTTTGAGTTCGGTATTCGTTCTCATACACGATACTTACTCTCACGCAGGAGGGTTTCAGCGAGCCCCGCCTTGCACTTCCACTCGTGTTTTCGTGTTTTCGGCCGGAGTTCGAGGAAGCGTACAAGCCCGGATATCCTACCTACGTAACAGCGGCCCAGGCGAGGATTTTGCCACATCAGTTTGGTTCCATTGCCGGGAACGATCAACATCCCACTTTTTCAAGTCTTACGGTGCAAATCTCTCAATAACCACCAACTGCAATGGCTGGTAAGAACAGCAAACACCGCGCGAAAGAAAGCAACAACCGGGCTGGAAGCCAGTTGGCTGGTGATCTCCCACCGAAAGCACCCCAAGGGGTTCAAACCAGAAGCAAGAAGATTGCTGCATGGCAAGCAGCACATGGGAAGGATGTGCCCTACGTGGAAGAACAGCCATCCCAGCATGCTAGCCAGAATCGTGCTAGTCAACGTGATGCAAGGGAGATCATCAATGAGCAACTTAGTGCCCGGGAGCAGGATCTCAGGACACAATTGAATCGCCAAAGGGAGAATGGGCATGGCAGTCATGTGAATCTACCCGGCCAAGCCCCTGCACAACAAGCTGCTGCTCTCCAAGTCCAAGCGGACTACTATAGCAGAATGTACAAGCTTAATCAACAACTACTGGCCTTGGGCCATGCCCCGGTTCCAGTGGCAGACTTAGAATTGCCGACTTTGAGTGTTCCCGCCGCCGTTGGTGATGGCCATGCCTCACAACGCCTGCCCGCTCAAAGCAAGCGTCTTCAATCTGTTATCCGTGTACCGTCAGAAAAGGCTGAAGAGGTAAAACGAGCAGATGACCAGGCGGAAAGCAAATATAGCCGCCCAAATTTCTCATACAAACGCAGTCGCGGGCAAAACTACTTTGCCCGCAGTGAAAACAATAGTCACCGCCGAGCTCGTGAACACGCCGAGAAAGAGGCATATCAGGCTAAACGTAGACAGCGAGTAGATAAGGAGATGGAAGCTTCTTACGCGCCAACTTTCTACCCGCCGGCCTCAAATGAACATCGGTCAGATCATGCCCGCTCATCGGGTATCAACCTAGATGCCGAGAAGCGTTTGTCTGAGCGCATGGAGGCCATGAAACATGACATGGCAAAACAGATGGCTAACCTGGCTGTGGCCAAGCCCGGCTATGGTGTAGTCAAGCCGCTAGAAGGAAGCCCTTTCACTCCTGAAATCGAGAATGCACCACCTGCACAAGGCATTATATTCCCGCAATTTGAGAAATATTTCGGGAAGACGCAAGTTGATCGGCTCGATCATTCGAGGCACTTCGGTCCGAATGGTAACAGATATTGAAGCCCTAAAAATGCGAGCGTTCGAGGGGGCCCTTCAAAGGAAAGCACAAGCATGGCTTGGGAGGGTTCCCCGGGGATCCATCGGCAGTTGGGAAGTGTTAAGGGAGAAATTCCTAGAAGAATTTGGCACTGCAGGACCAACACCTAAAAACCGATTCGATCTCGCCAAAGTCAAGCAAGGCGAGCATGAGTCTTATGGAAGTTACTTGAAAAGGTTTGAGGAGACGCTTGATCAAGTGACCGCGACCAGTGACCCCGAGATTACTTTCTGTTATCTAAACAACATGAGAGCAGGGCCACTACAGACAATGTTGGCCATGAACCCGAGGCCTCCAAATTTGCTAGCAAGTTCCCATCTGTTTTTGCTTTCGGCAGGACTTCGACGGACAAAAATAAGAACAATGACAAGGCCGGGCCGGCTCGGCCACGCCCGGTGACCCGGGACAGGAGGCGGCAACCGCTGCTTGAGAGAGGAGGTCGTCTACTCCCGGGCAAAAGTTATTTAGAGAAGCATTTACCCCGAACACAACACGGGAAGAAATCATGCTCCAAGTCGGAGGCAGCTACGCGATTCCACACCCTCTCGACCTTGAGCTCGCCCGCGAGGGACTGATAAATCTGCGACTATCATCACGGTACCGGGCATACTACGGAGGAATGCATAGTATTGAAACGGGAAATACAGAAGCTGATCAACGCAGGCAAATTGAGTCGCTTCAAGAAAAATCAGGGCGACGGGAATAATGCGGACAACGATAGACAGGAAAGACCTCCAAGAGGAAGAGGTGGCCAGGCCCCTCAGATTCGAGGAGTGGTTAACATGATCCAGGAAGAGCTTCCATCCAACACATGGGGAAAACACATATACTCGTATCCAGAGCGATAAACTCTCCCGTAGCGTGAGGGAGCCCAAACATCTTTTACCCAGCCGAGTTAGCTAGTACCCTCTGCTTCAGAGCAACCGCTAGTCATCTCTCACTGGTAAGCGAATGGCAAGTTCACGCGAGTCTGCTCGTCTTGGCGCGCACGAGAGATATCATGTACTATTCCTGTTTCAAGGAATTAGAATTAGCAGATGCTCAGCTCAAACCTTACCTCGGAAAGCTGGAAGGGTTCACTAACCACCAGTGGGCGTAAAAGGAACCATCGAGCTTGAGGTCTTCATGGGAGACGGGGCACAAACCCGGACAGAGATGATCACTTTCCTAGTAATTGACCTCAAATCAGCGTACAATTGCATCCTGGGCGCGCCGGCCATGGCCAAGTTTCAAATGGTTGCTTCGATACCTCACCAAAAAGCAAAATTCTACACAGAAGATGGAGTGGGTATACTGAATAGCAAGCCGCGGGCAATGTGAGAGTATGTCCGAGACTCCCAAAAGAAAAGGCAGAAACTGATTGTGGACATTCCCGATCAGACAACCTCAGAGAAAGAGGTACACGACACTACAACAATTACCACCTCCATAAACTGCATAGAGATCGAGCAGAAGCCAGAAGCAGATATCCTACCCACAGAATAGACGGCCCAAGCTGAGGATTTTGTCACATCATATATATTAAACATTTACTTTTTATTTGAGTAGTAATAATAATAATAAAGTGAATATGATCTATTCTTTTTTTTAATTGACCAACCTTTTAAACTTAATTTTATAAATTTGTAAGTTTTTAGCAATTCAATTTATTATTCAATGACATTGGAATATCATATTATATTTTAATTAATATATTTATATCATATAATATATTTTATAAAATAGATATGTACCACTACCATATTTAATAAATTTAGTTTATCATTTAAGAGTAAATAGAGTATCAGATAACCGGTCCCAATGGGATGGCTATGTACCTTGAGTACCATTAAGTTACTGTGTAGAATAATTCATTAAGGGGGAAATTTCAATTATCACCAAGTACAAATTCCATTAGACCGGATACAACGGAGCATCTAAAGCCAATTCCTCCCAGATTTTTGCAAATAACGGAGGAGCTTAACTAAGCTTAGTTAAGCAAAAAGGTAAAGTGAGAGCTTCTTAAGCTCCCAGATTCTTGGTCCAAAAAATGCCACCTGCCACTTCTTCCCTCATTTCAATATACTTTATTATTTACTTTTTCACCATTTTCTTTTTTCATCAATTTTCAGTCAAAAAAAATATTTTTTTAAATATTTTTTTTTCCTGTATTAAAGTAAACATTTTTACCTACAAATAGAGACTTGGTTTGTTTCATTTGGATATCATAAAAAATTTCTATGAATTTTTCACATTTCTAACTATTTTTCTATAAAAATATTAAATTATTAGAGATAAAGATGATGAGGTATATAAAAGTATTGGAGTTTGTGCATTGTTGAAAGAGTATTTTTATTGGGGAGCTTAAGTGAGGAGCTTAATGACATTTTCGTAATAAAATAGAAAAAAATGGAGTTTAAGCTCCCCAAATGGGGAGCTCTGTTGTATGTGGTCTTAGGCAGCCATAGTTCAACACCTCCAACAAGTACTTCCTTCGTTCTTAAATTATAGTCCTTTTTATTTTTTAATTCATTTTAAAATAATTATTCAATTTGAAATTATCTTTTTAAACATTATTTTTACTATTTTATTTTTACTTTTTCACAATACTTTAATTATAGACCACATATAAATGAACATTAAAGAAAATTACACATTAAACGAGTATAAATAATCAAGTCAATTGTTTTTTTTAGTCCATGCGTCGGATCAACTAAAATAATAATTTAGGGGCGAAGGGAGTATTAGTCTTTTTTTTATTAGTCTTAAAACTCATGCGATTTGAAGACATCCCAATAAAATAAAACTACATATTACTCTTTCTGATTTGAACAAAGACTTCATTATTCTATTTTGAGATGTTTCACTTAAAGAGTTCATTTTTAAAAATTAAGGTATGAAAATGTCATTTTATTACTAATGAGTTACTAAAAATATCATTTTAAAAAATAACTTTAAAACATTGACTATTTACCTGGAACAGGAGAGATTATTTTAATAATGTACTAATGTAGCTATCACTCTTTAAATTTGTCTAGCATTGAAATTATTTTCTAATTGATTTGTAAGTAAATTAGTAAATTACCAATAACTTATTGTTTGTATTGAGAAGTTTATTTTTTTTTTACAATTTACGTGTTTTCTATAATTTGCACTAATATTTTGACGTATTAGGTCATGTACAACCAATGATCATATTTGATCCTCATTTAATATACAACTTATTAAAAATGATTATAAAAATTCATTTGATACACATAAGCTATCCAAATAAAAAAAATACATACAACAGCTTAGCACAAATCTTAATAATTTTTCATACCCGATCATCTTTATCCCCAATAACTTCAAAATTTGGAAAAAAATCATTTGGTATTCAAATGAGTCAAACCAAATCTTTATTTATATATAAAAATATATACTTCTTAAAAAAAAATTTCAGAATTGCAAAAATGTCAAAATCAAAAAAAGAAAAGAAAGAAATGGCGTGGAGAGAGAGAAGTCAGGGAAGGGGGAATCAATGGGTAAGCTCGTTCAGCTACTCTGCCTTGAATATCCGGATTAGATTTGTAAGCCTATATTTGTACTTTCTCCGTTAATAAATAATTTTTTTGTCTAATTCAAAATAATTATCCTCTTTACATATTTTTTTAATAAAAACACT
The DNA here is from genome assembly GCA_013146195.2 of Codonopsis lanceolata. Classification (NCBI taxonomy): domain Eukaryota; kingdom Viridiplantae; phylum Streptophyta; class Magnoliopsida; order Asterales; family Campanulaceae; genus Codonopsis; species Codonopsis lanceolata. Next base: position 41,429,911 of record CM028380.1, read on the forward strand.
TTTAGTAATTTATATTTATTTTTTCAGTCACTTTAATTATTGTCACATGCACAATGACAATAAAGAAAACCACATATTACACAAATATTATAATACGATTACTTATTTTTATTAAACAGTATGTCGGATCAAACAGAAAAATTATTTAAGAACAGTTAGTGTTCTTTAAAATTATGCAACCGTTGGAATTGTAGGTAAGTATAAACAAACAAACAAAAATTATTCAACAACTAATAGTTGACATGAAAATTATGTCATTTTAAATGATTGAATTTTTTTTTTAAGGTTGGAGGGAATATAGACTGTACCTCAACCCTTATTTTGTATTATTTTTAATGTCTTAAAAGGCTACAGTAATATATATATATATATATATATATATATATATATATATATATATATATATATATATATATATAATGTCTTTAGTGTGACTCGAATAAATGGTGTCTCTGGTGAGGCTTTGAACACCCGACATCTCGGTTGAAAGTAATGAAGTACCAGGGTACCCCTGGTAGGGTTTGAACACTCGAGCTCTTTGTTAAGATAAAAGGGTAGTTAAATGAGACCTTTGGGTAAGGCTTGAACAACAACAGTGCCTTTGATAAGGCTTGAACACCCGACATCTTTATTGAGAATTGTAAAGTCCAGTGTGTGTCTAGTGAGACTTGAACACCCGACCTTTCCGTTATGAGAACTGAACAGTACCAATTGGGATAGAGCTCGTCAGTAACTTATTTAGTGTAATAGAATGAAGAAAGGAGAAAGGCAATGAGATTAGACATGTCAATAGATCGGATATGTAATGGATATATCACAAATCCGATATAAGTTAATAACCCGACGAATCAAGTGTATGTCAATCCATATCTGAATCTGTTATCAGTTAATATATCTGATTATATATACGATCAGAAATAGAGATTCATAGATCAATAACAATAAGAATATGAAAAGGAGGAAGACCATAAGACAACATCTATATACAATTATGTATACTATGTATATATGTATAATAATAAATATATTATTTTCGGATCAGATCATGTTCTTAACGGTTCGGATATATGTAAATTCATATATGATCCATTAACTAAATAGATTATCATATTCGAGTTATACCATTATATTATTCTATATCCAAAATTTTGCATCGGATTGAAATCTGATTTATTGACATGCTTAAATGAGATTTAATGTTGACTTTGCTTATCAAATCGAAAGGCGAGAGGCGCTATATGGCGGGCTAAGGCGTGAACATGGGGAAATCACTATTCTTTGTTTCAAACAATGTCTTTTAATGGTTTCATATAAAACAAAATCCTAAACTAATATTACGACTTCAATTCACACCTTGAAATCGACAATTACCGAACACGACTGGCTAGGGCTTCAAATTTTCTTTCTTCAGCGACTTGGCAGCTTCACCGATTGGTGTAACCTAGCTGACAAGGTGACGACAATGAGTCGTCGTCTTCGACTGAAAATTTGTCTATCACACGTGGCATCACATTACTGGAAGATCATGAATACGATTTTTTTTTTCTAATGATTAGCCACAAAAAAAGTGAGAGAGGACTTAAAGCATCACCATGGGTGATTCTTAGCCCAATTCTTATTTGGGTCAGAACGACAATCCAATGGGCAATGGGAGTCAAAATTCTTGTTGAAATTATTAATTTAACCAAATTAATAATCGGTGGATGAGAGAAAAATAGGTTGCGGCACAAACAGTGAGGCACATAATTGCCTTCCAATTGGCATGTGTATCTCACGCTTCTCCAACGCACGTGAAGCGCTTTGTAGTTTGAAACCCACCTGTCGGCTACCATGTGATGTTTGAATTATTATTATTTTTTAAAAGACCGTTGGGATGGAAGAAAAAAAGGTTTTTGAGTTTTTTTTTTTTGTCTCTTTTACCGTTGTCGTTTGTATTTTATTTTTATTTTTTTGGTCTTTTGACCGTTGTTGTTCTATAATTTTTGTATAATGTTTTTTAAAAAATAATCATCCAATCCCCTATCTTTCTTCATTCTCTCTTCTAAAAATTCACTCTCAATTCTCTCTACAATTTTGATTTTTTTATCGCATTAATTGTTATATCCTCATTTCTTTTGATATTTGTACCCCAAAATTATAATTTTTTTTCTCAAATGGATAGAAATTATGGTAATCATTTAAGGAATTTATTGAAATCTTCAAATATTGAAGAAAATCAAAATTCTCATATTCCTGAGAATGTTCAATATTCTCAGTTTTTGTCTACCCTCAATACCCACCAAATTTTCATAACTATCCAAAATTCCCTAATTATCTAATTTTTTCAAAATTTTCAAATTTTCAAGGTGCAAAAAAAAATCACAAATTTTCAAGCTTGTCCATCTATTGAGAATTTTTTGAGTAACGTTTCTCGTGTTTCCAATTACATGCAAGAAAAGATGTCGAACGAACATTAGGAGTGCTATGGGTGCCCCGGGATACGGCCCACGCCCCGCGCTCCCTTGGTTAGGGGAATGCGGCGTGCGGATGCGGACACCACACTTTCCATTCCATCCTCCCTTGTTTAAGGGAAGACGAAATTAAAAAATGCGGAAAGGATGTTGTCAAAAAGCGCGTTGAATACGTCTCGGTCACTTCAGTGAATTTTTTGATCCGTTATGGGAGCTATGTGTTTTCTGTGTCAGGTTATCCCTTTTTTAGGGAATAACAAGATACAGGAAAGCATCATCCTTTTATTCACATCATCTCTTGTGTAGGGGAAAATAGAAAGTGCAAAAAAAGATGTTGCAGGCCCCACTACAGACTTTATGAAAATTGTCTTATGGCCTATTTCAGATCATTATGAGTGCTTTGAGTTTTCTATATCAAGTTATCCCTTTAGAGCGTGGTGTGCTCGCTCTGTCCTTCTCGAGAGAAGGGAGTCTTTTTGCTTTCTGCTAATGCTAATCGCGTTCTTGCTGTTCGAGGCGAGTAATCGCTTAGAAAGTTGCTTTTGGGACCCGTAAAACGGGCGGAGCAACTGCTTGTTTTTCTGCTGCTGGCGAAAATCGGGCAAAGCAAGGGCTTGTTTCTGACTGATTTGACATTTTTACTTGGGCAGAGCAACTGCTCTTTCTGAGGTTTTTGGACCAGGGAAATAGGGTGGATACCTAACTGGGGGGCTAGGGATCACTTTAACCGGTTGGATTTGCTTTTGGAGGAGTTTTGGCAGAGCTTCGGGGCTTTATAGGAGAGGGCGCTCACTATCGCTCGATCGCTCACAAATCTCGCAGCGTAATAACAACGCTGAGAGCTTTTAGGGAATTTTTGGTGTGCTGAAAGTGAACCCCGGGGCCTCTATTTATAGGCTGAGCGAGGGACATCGAAGGAATTAAAATTCCTCTATGCACGCATCATTTCCTTGTACAGTGTGCTCGATGGAATTGCACAATGCGGCGACTGTAGCACTCATATGTAGCAGTTTGGGAATCACTGTTCAAGAATTGGGCGCTACCATATAATCCATTATGGGCGTCGCACCAAGCTCCTTAGTTGGCAGCGTCAACTGTTCATTCTTTCGCCCATTTTTGACGCTTTAGCCCCTACATTTTACTATTTCGCGCATCCTGCTTTATTTTTGCACTTTTAAACCATGTAACTTGATATTTGTTAAGTTTTAACATGTTTTGATATCGCATGCCAGAGTTACATATCAGAGGTACGAAATTGGGGTGTCTACAGAGCCCCTCAACAATGGAGTCTACAAGTAGCCCGCAACTTACTGAGTAGACGAACATCGTTGATAAGAAATAGACTCTCCAATTTCGTGCAATTATAACGGGGGAGAGATACAATAAGTAACAGTTATAATGCAACAATTTATAATGCTAACCAAAACTCACATATCCTAGACATGTTTAGTCGGTTATAGCAGGTTATCGTAGTTTTTAAGCAGATATTCAAATTTAATTCTCTAATGGTCGGACCTACTAAAGTAGGCTGCCTACGTATCCCTTAATAAAGGAAATCAGACCAAACGTAGTTCGGGCTAAGCCAGAACAAGCATGCTGCGACGGTCGCGCCTACCGAAATAGGCTGCATATGTATCCTTATCCAAGGAATCAGATCGAACGTAGTTCGCAAAAATCGCGGATAAACAAGCGCTGGGATGGTCGCGCCTACCGAGATAGGCTGCCTACGTATCCTTAGCCAAGGAATTAGACCAACCGTAGTTCACTCAAGAGCAAACAAACAGCTGGGTGGGATGCCAAGATCACACGTCGTGCCCTCATGACAGGATCCTTCGTCGAAACATGACAGCCTTTCTCTCTGGCCTGAGGTTGCAACCTCTTCTTGAGAAAGGCCAAACACAACTTTCATCAAATGCATGTCGTATTCTTTAAAGGGTTGAAGCCCTTTGTCGAACACGACGGCGGAATGCATCGTCTCCTCAGGAACTTGCCTTCGTCAGAGAACGATAGCTTTCCCTCTAATCCGGGGTTGCAGCCCCTTTAGGGAAAGTTTCCAAACACTGATTACACTAAGGGCTGATCATTCTTCTTGAGGTTATGCCCCGCGAGGAAATGATCCTATACTACTCCTACAAAGCAGGAAAATGTATACGGTGGCGGAATGCATTGTCTCCTCAGGAACTTATCTTCGTTAGAGAACGATAGTCTTTCTCTCTGATCCGGGGTTGCAGCCCCTTCAGGGAAAGTTTCTGTCATAAATTACACTAAGGGTTGATCATTCCTTTTGGGGTTACGCCCCGCGAGGAGGTGATCCTACAATACTCCTACAAAGCAGGAAAATGCATGCGAAAGGTAAAATACTTTACCTTTTCTTACCTTTGCTTTGTTTGTGCGTTGCTTGCCGCTTTTGCTGCTTCTGCGACGCTCGCAGCTTTTGCTGCTTTTGCGGTGCTTGCCGCTTTTGTGACGCTTGCCACTTTTGCTGCTTTTGCGGTACTTGCCGCTCTTGCTACTTTTGCGACTTCTGCCGCTTTGGCTGCATTTGCGGACTTATGTTGGGGATTTTTCTTTGCTGCTTTTCCGGCTTTTGCTGGAAATCTTCCCCCTTTTGCGCTGCATTTCTAGCTTTAGCTGGAAATTTCTTTCTTTTTGCTACTGCAATTTCCGGCCTTAGCTGAAAATTTCTTCTTTTTGCTGCTACAATTTCCGGCTTCAGCTGGAAATTTCTTCTTTTTGTTACTGCAATTTCCGGCCTTGGCTGGAAACTTTCTTCTTTTGCTGCTGCAATTTCCGGCTTCAGCGGGAAATTTCTTCTTTTTGCTGCTGCAATTTCCAGCTTCAGCAGGAAATTTCTTCTTTTTGCTGCTGTAATTTCCGGCTTCAACTGGAATTTTCTTCTTTTGCTTCTACAATTTCCGGCCTTGGCTGGAAAATCATCTTTTGCTGCATGCACACATATATATTTTTTATTGCATTTTTTTCCTTTTGCATGCATTTTTTTTCTTTCTTTACATTTTTCTTTTCTATGCATTTTTTCATTTGCTTTGCATTTTCTTCTTTGATTTTTTTTTTCTTTTTGCATGCTTATACATCTCTTTTTTTTTACATGCTTGAATTTTTATTTTGCACGCTTGCTTTTTTTTTTTTTTTTGCTCTCTGTTTTCTACAGAATCTTACCTTTGCCTCAGATTTTTCTGGCTTTCCTGCTCATTTTGCGGCTGATCTGCTGAGGATATGGGCTTTACTTTGCCTTTGGAGGGAAGACCACCAATTTTGGTTAGCAAAGTTAACTTTGTTAATTTTCCGTTAAGCTCCAGGGGTCATTTTGCAGCTTTGAAATTTTGAGGACCTAAGTGCAGAAGCTTCAAACTTTGGAGGGGAAAAAGGAAAAAATTCCTTTTTCCTCCTATAATTGGACGGGCAAGGGGGAAGCAGAAGTCACTGCTTCTTCCTTCTGCTTCATTCTTCATTTCTTTCTGCACTTCCATTGTTGCTGCTCTGCCTATTTCTTTCATTTTTGCTCATTTTCTCATTTTTCTTCCGCCAATTTGCGTGTTTCTTCTAGCAGATGGTTTCTTCATCGCGATCTAGGAAGGGGAAGGCTCTAATGCACCCGGAACCAGGCAAGAAGAGGAAGGAACTCCCGCCTTTGGTCCAGAATTACGTCAGATATCGCTATTCCAAAGATGATTGGAATAACCTTTTCACCGCGATTGGAACACACACGTGTCCAATCTTCCAAATTTGGCTGTAAGTTTCTTCTTTTCAAAACCCATTTGGATACTTTTTCAGATCTGCTAGATTTCTGCACTGCTTTGGCTTTTTGGAGCATTCCTGATTCTACTTATAATGCTGATGCATGCAATATATATGATAAAATGATGCAATTTCATGAAATTTATGCAATTTATTTTTACGATGCATAATTTAACTAGTGGGCACTATTTGACCCTGCAATGCATGATTTATATTTTTAATGCAATTTGGCTATATGATGCATGTTTTATGCTGAAAAAATATTTTAACATGATGCATGCCTATGAAATAGACTTTTGGAATATGATGCATTTTTTTCGGGCATATTTTCGGATGCATGCAACATATAACATAATATTTCATGATAAAGTTCATTTTTTTATGAGATGCTTATGCTGCATAGACATGATAAATGCCACGGAAATATTTTCTTTTCAGGATTTGCGACATTTTTTTCCTTTCTTTATTATTGCGAATATTAAAATGCAATTATTTAGGCAATAAATGCAAATGATAAATTGCTAATGCATGCATATATCATTTTATTTATGCAAATGCAAAAATAGAAATTTTATGGGATGCTTGCTAATATGATGCATGAGCATTTTTTATTTTTATGCATGCGCAAGGAAATGCGAAAATGCAAAACATACATTTCACACTTTTTTTTTACTGCTGAAAATGCAAAAATATTTTTGAATGCAAAAAGATGCATTTTTTTTCTCTTTTTTTTTCAAAAAAATTTGAATGCTAAAATGCAATAATAAAAATTATTATCATTTTCTTTTTTTTCTTTTTAAAATGCTCAAAATATTTTAAATGCAAAAAGATGTTTTTTTTCAAAAATTTTTGAATGCAAGGAAATTTTTTTTTAATGCTTTTTGAATGCAAATGAAATTTTTTTCCCTTTTTTTTTTGAATGCAAATGCAATATGGAGACTATTATGCAACCATTTTATTTATAATATGCAACATGCTTATTTTTAATAATGTATGTAGAAAATAAAAGGATAGTAAACTTACCTCTTTTTTTTTTCCTGATATGCCATTTCCTTTTTTGCAGCTGCGAACGCCCCTGAAGCAGGTTCGGGCCACTTGTGCCAACGTATCGGATATTTGTATTTTGCTGGCCGAGGCGGCACAGGTTTTGATCGAGGACTCCGACTTCATCACATTTCTGCGGGCTTTTGGCTCCTTCCGCAACTATCTTCCCATTTTTGAGGTGCTGAGGGATTACTGGTGGGATACTACCCGCACTTTTCATTTTAGATGGGGGGAGGCAACTATGACCCCTTGTGATTTTTCTACTATTACCGGCCTTCCTACCAACATTGGTAGGACTCTGGCGCCTGATTACACTCTCTGTCAACGCCATGACGAGGTGGAAGACCTCCTGGGTTTTGAGCCCGAGTACAAATCGACGGATGAGATTTTTATTTGCAGCGTGCAGAAATGGCTTCTGGACAACGCCGGGAGGGTTCCAGAGAATGATCTCGTAGCCGTAGCTTGTGTTGCCAGAGCATTTATATTCTTTTTCCTTGGCACGTCGCTTTTTGTCAATTCCTCCACCACTCTGAGGGTATCCGTTTTGGCATGTCTGGCGGACTTTGATGAGATGGCCGGTTATGGTGAGGCGGCGACTGGCCGAACTTTATGCTCGATGGATACTGACCCGCCATGACGAGGTGGAAGACCTCCTGGGTTTTGAGCCCGAGTACAAATCGGCGGATGAGATTTTTATTTGCAGCGAGAAATGGCTTCGACAACGCCGAGGAGGTTCCAGAAGAATGATCTCGTAGCGTAGCTTGTGTTGCGAGCATTTATATTCTTTTTCCTTGGCACGTCGCTTTTTGTCAATTCCTCCACCACTCTGAGGGTATCCGTTTTGGCATGTCTGGCGGACTTTGATGAGATGGCCGGTTATGACTGGGGGCAGGCAGGCCTGGCCGAACTTTATGCTTCGATGGATACAGCCAACCGCAACGACTCACCAACCCTTAACGTATTAGCCCCGGCGTGGGAGGTATATATTTTTTCCTGCTTTTGTTTTTTTTTTTCATGCATATTTATTTTGTAGCATATCATTTCTTTTTGCTGATGATTTTTTTCCTTTTTTTTTCTTGCAAGTTTGGGCCTTTTCATTCTTCAATTTCACACTGGGCCTGTTGAAGCAGCGCTTCCACGAGCCTCCATATTTGGTTGAGTTCATAGATGAGAGCGAGTTCGGCCGAGGCGAGGCGACAAGCGCTCGAACATTGATTGGATATGGGAGCGCATTCTTTGGTTTGGCCTTGAGGCACCGTGCACACTTCCTCCCACTGCGGGGGCACGATAGGTCATTATCTTTGTCACCCTGGAGATGAGCCGCTGCAGGATACTGATGGTATCCATTATGGTTGACTCGCTGTATATGGGTGAGCGGGTCAATCACTCGCATTCTCCTCTTTTGACTCCCCAGTTGCACCTCCTATGCCTCCCATGTGTGTAATTGCACCAGATTTTCTGCCAAATAGGTATCAGTATCTAGCGAAGTTTCCCATGCCCTTGAGTGATTTTCCGCACATGGCATACGAGGACTTCTTGAGGACTATGCTCCATCCCCCCTCCAGTTCCTATAGCAGCCAGCGTGCCTCAGATGCTTTTGCTAGGCCGACGCCTTTTATCCCATCTCTTGACAAGCATCTGGAGTTCACTGGTCCTGATGATGCTTTCTCCACCTTTAGATATCATCGAGGTGGCAGAATGGTGGAGGAAGTCTTTCCCGACGCTGACATTCCTGAGGAGTGCCGGGTCCCAGAGCAGGTTCGCTCGGCAGACACATTTCATTTTTGCATTTTTTTTCATGCATATATTTTTATTTCATTTTTTTATGTACATTTTTTTGGAGACTAATATATCCTTTTTTTTTTTTTTCTGTCTCACCTTTTCTTTCCAGGTGAATGTGTCCACCTACAAGAAGCTGCCTCGGGGGTTTTTTTAGCATCAACAAGCTTTATCAAAATCTTGTGGACGAGTTCTCCTGCCGAGGGAGCGATGCAGTGCGGCAGACCAGGCGCCGAGATGATGATGATGCGGATGCCGGATCGAGTCGTGCTCGGGGAAGAGGACGAGTATATAGGGCTGGCGGCAGACAGGGCCCTCGAGTTATGGGAGGCAATTTGGATAGGAGTCAGTCTTCCCGTGCCCATTAGCTTTTAGATACCTGCACTTATTAGCTTTTTCTTTTTTCTCTTTTGTACCAAAACCTGTACATATATTTATTATGCAATGCAATATAATTTTATATAATGCAAGAAATTAAAATGCAGACTCAATACTCATGCACAAAATAAAGCTATACTAATAACTAGGGGTAATAGCACGCTATGGCTCAGAAAAGGATTTTAGAAAAATACACCTTTAGGCTGGAGCGGACTTTTCTGCTGATGTGCGGGGAGGAAGAGGCAAAGCCGCCTCTTCCTGTGCTTAAACATATAATTGCTGCAAGACTATTGTTTATAGCCTCTTCATTTTTCTCCGTGATCAGACAAAGCAACAGGCAGTGGTCGGAGCTGAAAATACCAAGACACCAGGCTGTTTTGAGGGAAAGGCGATGCGGATGATGAATAGGACGAGGACACTTTTGGAGGTTCCCATGCTGGTGAGATGGAGCCTCTTCTGCGCCTCGCAGAAAGAGTATATGGGCCCGACTGGGCGGACGCCGGAGGCACTGATAGACCGCTTCGGGGCTGAGCTACAAACGAAGGATAGTTGGGGGAACAACGGGGTAGAAGTAGCAAAATAATAGATATGTACAGGCAAATAATGCATAACCTAAATATCTTAAACAGTTATTCCTAAGTTGCACTTTAGGACTTTATATTATATTTTGGTATTTTAATGCGAGCTTTGGCTGTGGTTTTTCTCTTTCTTTTGCCAGTCGAGACTCTGCAGATTAAAGACTGAAGGTCGGATGCTGAGGATTCAGAGAGTGCATTCCCTCCCTTTTTCTCTTGACTTTATTTATTTATATTTTTTTATGTGTTCTAATTTTTGCTTAGGCCGCCTGATCGATGTATTTTATACGTCGATTTCATGTACTTTTATGACTTAAATTTAGCAATTCCACGAGGCTTTTGGCTACTAATATGTGTTTTTCAGTGATTTTATGAGTTTCAGGGTTTTAGGTGAAATTATATGAATTATAAGTGTTGGTCCCAAAATAGGCTCAATCTAGGCTAGAAGGGGGGGGGGTTGAATAGCCTAGATATGTTGATAAAAAACTTTTTCGTAAACACTTCTTAATGTTTTTCTTGAAAGATTTGATTATAAAAAGTTAAGGCAGCGGAAACAGAAGAGAATCTGAACTATCAACCGTTCAGTGAAGGTAGTGCATTCTCGAAAGCTTGATTAACAAGCGATTAATGAGAATGATAAGAACAGTTCAAACAGAACGCAGCGATTTGAAGTGGTTCGTACTGTGAATAGTACTACATCGACTACCAAAGTGGTTAGCTTTGGATTTTAAAAGTGCACTTGTTTATCCACTAGGTTTATGAGTTAGATCTCTAATGGATCGTGTACAAAATGAGTTTTTAACCAAGTGTATAAAGGTGAGAGAAACAATCAATTGATTAATTGTTCTCTTCACGTGCTAAGGTAAAGAACAGTTTAAAAACAAACTAAATGAAGCTGAAACAAATTTAAGACGGGCAGATCTGCAGCTTCAGAGAGTTTGGTGAAGTGTTAGTCCTTGTCCTTTGATCTCTTGAATGCTTGAATGTTGAAGATGTAGCTTGAGAGTTTAATGCGCAAGAGTTATGTCTTCAGATCTTCAAAACTTGAATAAATACCAGAGAGATCTTTTGGACCGTTGGACTGAGGCAGAGAGGGTTGTGTCCAACGTTCTATTGCATTGAATGCAATTCAGCGCTTTGGGAGATGTAAGAGCCACAGTCATCAGAGATGCAGTGTGTGCAGAGAAGACATTCCCAAATAGAGTAAGGTTTCAGATTGCAGGCTCTGTAGCTTGGAAAGTCTTCTTAGCCAAAAAGGGTAATGTCTTCAGACTTCAGGTTTCAGGAGACAATCTGGACAGTTGTCAGCATGTAGAGTTGACTTCTTTCAAGTGAAATCAGATGAAGACATGATGACTAGATATTTTAAAAAATATCTGGATAGGTGTATACGTGTCATAATCTCATGATTTGGCTATACTTGATTTTTCGTTCTTTGAGCAGACTTCAAGGTCTGCTGTTCTTCCAAGGCTGCTGTAGAAGCTTGCAAAACCGCGCCTAAACTAACACTTAAACAATTCTAAACAACTTTGATTCTAAGACAGTTGCCACACTAATCGGTACGCAGACCTTTTAGCTACTGTACAATAGAATCAGAAGATGACTCAACCAAATCTAGAATTAGAAATCAACAATAAGGCTTTTTGGTGAAAATTTCAAGAAGGGGCCAAAGAGTTCAGAGATTAAGCCCCGGTATAATGAAGGCCCTTGCGGAGGCAACGGTGTAATGACCTTGCGGCCGCAAGGTGGTCAGAATGTGTTTTTGGAGGTCTTCAAGCCAGACTGGAAGACTTAAACCCCCTACAACTCCATGGTATAAATAAAGGACGGTAGCCAAAGCTCAAGGACGGCCAGAAAGTAGTTTTTGATAGTTCTAGCTTAGGATTTAGTGTGTATTACATAATTAGTTGTTGTAATTACAAGTATTGAAGATCGATTCATGTATTCTATCATCTCCATGTGCTGTTCATCTTTGAGGATGAACTAAACATCCATTAATCTACGAGTTGGGAGGTAACTTGTATCGAATCTATTGCTTTAATTATATTTTTATTCATTCAATTCTTGTTGATTGTGGTAATTATCAATCCCTCTATTATTTCACTTTGAACAAATGAATGTAATTGTGAATAATAAAGGCCTAGAGGTGCGGATAACTGCATGATCAATGTGCATATGTCGTACACTAGCTCACCATCATAATAAATTGAACCTATCGATGCACGAGACTGATAAGTTAGGGTTAAGTTCCATATATGACCTAAGTGACAGTTAGATCATATGTTTTTGTGCCTAGGATATAGAATGGGCGAATTATTTGGAGATGGAGACTAAACGGTAATTCGACAGGCTATATCTATATTTTGTGAACGAATCCAAGAAATTGAATGATACTTTATTAAAATAAGTCATATAGGAGATATAAGTGAAACCCTAATCCTAGATTTCCCTCCACCATAAGATCTTCATAACCGGTAATTGCTGCTAATTTAGTTAACTCTAGAATAATAATTAGTTTAAAATAAAATCAATATAAAAACCCCCTTAGTTTAATAATTTGCTACCGATAATCGTGCTATTTGTGATCTTCTTGTCTCTGTGGTCGACCCTTGCTTCCCAAAACTATTCTACAATAGTCTTGTCCACTTGCAATGAAATAATTAAAATAAGACATCGATCAAGTTTTTGGTGCCGTTGCTGGGGAGAAGCTAGTTTGCATAGTTAGTTTGTTGGTAGCGTAATTTTTAATTTCAGTTTTTATGCACGGTTGTAGATCTTTGAATCCTAAACTGGTAGAACTAAATCAAGATATACATAATATTAGAAAGAATCAAGAAGATCTTGATAATCTAGCAACCCAGCCTGATAATCAAGAACAATTGAATCAAGAGGATCCTCTGGTTGATCCTCCAATGGACAATAATAATCTAAATCCTAAAAATCCGGTTCATCCGATAAATGAGAATCAAAGAGAAGAAGAACCTGCTAGAAGAAATATGGAAGTAGTAGTAAATCAAAAGAACTATTAATGATTATAGTAGACCTACTTTGAATGTAACAACATCATGTCTAGTCTTACCATATGCAGTAAGAAATTTCGAATTAAAAGGTCATTATTTTAATATGATACCTTTTTTTTCATGGAATGCCTGCTGAAGATCCAGTAAGTTTCCTTAGAGAATATGAGTTATGATAAGTACATATCCGTTAGGAGGTTTGACGGAAGACCAAGTAAAAATGAAATACTTTCCAAGTGCATTAAAAGATTTGGCGAAAAAATGGTTTATGAATCTAACACCTAGTAGTGTTTATACTTGGGCTCAATTATATGATTTGTTTATGAGTAAATATTATAAGCATGCATCTCTTACAGGATACAGAAAACAATTCATGTCTTTTCAAAATGAACCAGGTGAAACATTCCATGAGGCATGGGATGGATTTAAAAATTTTCTTATTATGTGCCCCCATCATAATCTGTCTCAAGATGTGCTAGTACTTCAATTCTACCATGCTCTTTCGCCTGCTTTACAAACTATGGTTGATAGTGCGGCCGGTGGTTCTATTAATAGAATGACACCAGTTGCATTAGAAGAATTATTTGAGATGTTAAGTGCAAATTCTCAACAGAAAAGTGCAAGAGGTAAAAGTAGAGGTTTATACCAAGTTCAAGAAAAACCAGATACACAAGCTCAATATGAAAATTGACCAATTCAAGAAGCATGTGCCATGTGTGGATTATATTCTCATGCTACTAATTTTTGTCCATCTAGTGCTATGTATTCTGAACAGGTGAATGTCATGAACACATGTACCCTCAAAGACAAATGAATGATCCCTACTCAAACACATATAATCATGGTTGGAGGAATTATCCTAATTTCTCATGGGGAGGAAATAAACCGTTACAACCTCAACAATTACAACCTCAACAATTCCAACCTTAACAATTCCAAAATCAAGGACAATTGCGAATTAAAGAAGTTTCAAAATCAGATGGAGCAAACAAAGGTCAAGTCGCCCTTAACAAATACTTGCTAGAAGAGTTAGAAATTATAAGGGAGAAACTTGCAAAAGTTATGAACGAGAAAAGAGAAGAAGGGAAGTTCCCCAGTCAAACCGAACAAGCAAAGTCTATCAATACTTTGCGAAGTGGTAGAGTAATTGGAAAAGAGGTAAGTGATCCTATTCAATCTTCCGATGTGCCTGATAAATTAGATAATTCTGAAAAAGAAGTTGAAAATGATAAAAATGAAAATAATCAAACAAATAATAAAGAAGTAGAAAAAGATGTGCCAAACAAAGAAAATTAAGAAGTAGGTCAAGAAAAAGAACAAGAAGAAGAGGAACCTTATGTGGCACCACCACCATCGGTTCCTCCAATTCCATTCCCTAGAAGACTTATGAAAAACAGATTGGATAAATTTTTTTTGGAAATTTATAATATGTTATCTAAAGTGAATGTTAACCTTCCTTTGCTTAATGTTATTAAAAATATGCTAGCATATGCTAAGTTTTTCAAAGATCTTCACTCTAAGAAGAAGTGGAAATTCTAAAATCACTTTTTGAAGAAATAGAAGTAGAGGAAGAAATAGTATAAAACATTGAGGAGATTAAAGAAGAGACAATTAAACCTGAAAATTTTGAATTTATTATGTCTGTTAAATCTCCTCCTGAAGAAGAATTAAAACCATTACCACCCCACTTAAAATATGCATTTTTAGGGGAAGGTAAAACCTTGCATGTTATAATTGCTACAGATTTAATAGAAGAACAAGAAGCAAGCCTATTAAAAGTTTTATGGACACATAGAGAAGTCATAGGATGGTCCTTAGAAGATTTAAAAGGTATTAGTCCGTCTATGTGTATGCATAAAATACATTTAGAAGAAGGTAGTAACCCTTCTAGAGAAAGACAAAGAAGACTTAACCCTTACATGGAAGAAGCAGTGAGAAAAGAAGTCCTTAAGCTTCTCGATGCGGGTATAATTTACCCAATACTCGATAGTAAATGGGTTAGTCCAGTTCAGGTAGTTCCTAAGAAATCAGGAATTACAGTCGTTAAAAATTATAAAGATGAGTTACTTCCTACATGAACTATCACCGGTTATAGAATGTGTATTGATTTG
This sequence comes from Codonopsis lanceolata, assembly GCA_013146195.2. Lineage (NCBI taxonomy): Eukaryota > Viridiplantae > Streptophyta > Magnoliopsida > Asterales > Campanulaceae > Codonopsis > Codonopsis lanceolata. The sequence goes on from CM028380.1 coordinate 41,445,021, forward strand.
AGGAAATTAAATGCGGCAATTAGGAAGGACCACTTTCCCTTGCCATTTATTGATCAAATCCTTGAAAGACTAGGTGTTCTAAATCTAATTTATATTAATTCACATGGATCTTAGGATGATTTTGAAGTTAAAGTTTTATTGTTCCATTATGTTAATTTCAATTAAAACCCAACATGAACAATGGTCAACAACACAATCTAAAATAAAATAAAATTGTACAACGAGTTTACAACATCACTTAAGTGACGAAATTCAAAACATAAAACAACTTCAAATACTACTAATTAAAAAGTACTAATAAAAAAACATGAAACAAGTCAATAAAAATATTGTTCATTCTTCAACCACATTTGAAATCAAATTTTCTTTCGAGAAAGTATCTTCTTCAACATCATTATTCTCTTCATCTACAATAATAAAATAACATAAATTAATTGTTGGTAATAAGTTTATACAATCAACTATATAAATCAAACATGTTAATGTAAAAATATAAAAACTATTACCTTAAACAAAACCTTGTAGCAAACTACAAGTACAAATAAGTGTTTGCACATGATCACCATTAAGAGGACTTCTATATTTATTAAAAACATGAACATCAATACTAAAAGCAGACTCAGATACCACAGTCGTGATAGGAATTCTTAGTATATCACAAGTCATAATAGATAATACTGGATATCGTTTGCTATTACTTTTCCAAAAATCCAAAACATCTAAATATGGATAATAATGCAATTCAAATGAAGGTTCCTCCAAATATTGTCCCAATTCACACTTTTCATTTTGGAGATTTGGTGTTTGCCAATCTACTACAACCTTATCAAAATAAAATAAATAGATGAAAAAGTTAGAAGTTCTAACAAATACTGAAATAAGTAATAAAATTAAACTGAGTAAATACTAATAGAGAATTAAAAATTTCGTTTAAAAAATAAATTCTTACTTGATGTTTCATCATAGGTGTAGCCAAAGAAGATGATGTTGAATAGTCTTGGGACCTTCTTGCACTTGGTTGAGTAGCTTGAGTTGAACCCTACAATTTCATATATTCACCAAAAAAACACTTTTTATAAGATCAATTTTATCTTGACAAGTAAATGGATCAAGACGAGAGTAACAAAACTTCAACATTCCCGATTTCGCCAGAGGGTCAAACACAGACCCAAACGCTAAATTCTTTGCTTTGTGTATTGTACATTGATCCGACCCCTACAAAATCTTAAGCATATATTAATTTATTCAGATCATATTCACTTCATATACTGATCATCTCCATACTGATACCGTACTATGAGCAAGAGCACAAAATCTAGTCCATGAATAATATAGAAAGGGGAGATGCTCACAAAAGTTCTAAACTGCAGCTTTCTTGATGTCAATGATTTTCACCCACAATCAAACCAAGGTACCAATTTTCTTAATTTCTGAATTTGGAAATATAAATTTTCTAAAATACAAATCTCACCGGTGTGCCCCCACTCGATTTAAGAAAAGAATGTTTTAAAATTAGTAATTAGTAAATAAGATAGTAACTCTCATTCTCTCAATATGACATTCTGCATGAGCTCAATTCTAAGTTGCTTCTTTGTGTTGCTTGTTTGAATCCAAGTAATAGTTTTGGTAATTTCAATATATCAAAATTGATAAGGCATACTCAATTTTATCCGAATGACTTCTCTCTAGTTGATTTTATGATGCTTCAAAATCAATAGAAAACATATATTATGGATTTGCGATCAGATGAGAGATTCAGTCAATTGGAGGGACTTGTTAATCTATCTACGTTGCTAGTGCAAATAAGAAAATGCTTGTTGTACCCCTTGGTGTATCGACTTTTGAAGTTAGCATTGATTTTGCCGGTAACAACAACAAGTGTGGAAATATGCTTCTTCGCAATGAATATTGTCAACACAGATTTACAAAACCGAATTTGTGATCAATTTTTAAATGATTGTCGTGTATGTTTTATTGAAAAAGATCGATTTGCTTATGAAAGTTACATATGATGATGTAATTAAACATTTTCAAATTATGAAAATGTTTGTGGACAATTATGATTTCTAAATTTTATTATATTTGTGCACTAACTTGAGAAAATGTTTGAATTTGCCACTGCTTACGATGCATGTGTTGTGAAGTTTGTTTTGTTGGATGTTCAAGCCGACTTTCTTGCGTCTCGGATAAACAAAAGAGTAGCAGAAGGAAAGCACTTAGGCTAAGATTTGTAGTCTCAATTAGATTTGCTCGAGACCGGTGAATTTGAAGGGATATACAAGATTGATGCCTTACAAAGTCCACAAGCTATTATGAACACCATACAAACTTTGTAATATGACAAACATAGCTGAAATGAATTTGTGTTTTAACCATTTTATTGATATAGTACAAGTATTGTAGCTGTACGAGTATTCACATACTCTTTGTAATTGTCTTCATAATTTCGATATATAAAATCCCCAAGAGAGATGCATTACATGATCTCTCTCCCTTATTTAATCTTTTATGTCATGGTATCAGATCATCGCTCACACCACCAATTCCTTTTCTTCCATCACCGAAACCCTAAACGATGATAGAAGAAACGTTAGGAACCAAAATCGATCAATCCAGTTCGAAAAACAAAGGGGTTTCCATGGAGATTGAAATAGATTCCAACATGCACCCGTTGTAATTGCACAACAATGTGTGAGGTTCCCGGGGTGCGACCCGCGCCCCGCGCGCCCTTGGATAGGGGTGCGCGTACGTGCGGATGTGGGACACCACTGCTCTCGTTCCACCCTCCCTTGTTTAGGGGAAGACGAAATCAAAAGTGCGAGAGGAGTGCTGTCTATGTTAGCACGTTGGAATGTGCCTCGGTTGCCTTTAGTGGATTTTGTATCCAATATGGGAACTTATGGTTTCCCGCATCAAGTTATCCGTTTTTTAGGGGATACCAGGATATGAGAATGCATTACCCTTTCATTCTCATTTTCCCTTTTTTAGGGAAAAACGAAAAAGTGCAAAAAAGGATATTGCGACGCCCCCACTATGGATTTTATTTAAAATAGCCTTATGGCCCGTTTCAGATTACTATGGGAGCTTTGGGTTTCCCGCATCAAGTTATCCCCTTTTTAGGGGATACTAGGATATTGGAATACATCACTCTTCCATTCTCATTTTCCCTTTTTTAGGGGAGAACGGAAAAGTGCAAAGAAGGAGTGTTGCGAGGCCCCACTGGATCTGAAAGTTTTAGAGTCGCCATCTTTATTTTAAGGCAAAATAAAGCAAAACCAAAGAAAAGAAAAATAAATCAGAGAAAAAGAAAACGGGTTCGGAGGCTAAGTTACGAGTTGGGAAGGTGCTAGGCACTCAACTTGCTCTTTCGGTCTCAAAAGTGGTTTTTGGCTGAAGTATGCTTATTGTTATATTTATTTAGCAAATAAATAAAGTATTAAAAGACAGGAAATTAAAACAGATACATCCATGGCTACATTATTTACGGACTCGCAGCCATTTCCTTACAATAATTACAGACATATTTAAGAATATTTGGTCATTATAACGACTCTTTTATATATTATTTCCTATTCTAATCCGGGCAGTACAACGGCTTATATTGGCTACATTGTGCCGGATTTAAATAACAACTTTAAATAATAAATAAACAGAAAAGTAAATAAATACAATAAATAACGCCCTTAAAGGCTTTACCTTTTAGAGCTGTGGTGTGCTCGCTCTGTCCTTCAGGGAGAGGGAGTCTTTTTTGTTGTTTTGTTGTGTGGTTGTTGTTTTGATTTGGGCAGAGTGACTACTTATTTTGGAGACCTTTGGCTTGTCAACTTGGGCAAAGTGACAACTTATTTTGGTAGGTTTTGGCCTTTTTGGTTGGGCGGAATAATAGCTTAGTTTTCTGGTTTTGCAGCTCGTTACTCGGGTAGAGTAACGGCTTACTTTGGGATTTTTGGGCCGAGGAAGTGAGGTGGATACCTAAGAACTAGGCTAGAGATCACTTATAACCTATGAATATTTATTTTGGTGGAGTTTGGACGGGGTTTGGAGATTTTATGGGCTTCCACTCACCTATCTCACACCTCTCGTACTAATATTTTGACAGAATAACGGAGAGAGTTTCGTTGCGATTTTTATCGCGAACATTGAGCAACTGAAATGAGGAGCCGGGGCCTCCTATTTATAGTCGAGGAGCAGGGACTCGGTGGGAATTCTTCAGTTTCTTCCAGCCGCATTGATCAGTTGTACCGCGGGCTTCAAAACGTGTACCTTTTGTTCACTAAGACAAGCTACAGTGAAACTCCTTGGTGCGGCCAATGAACCCCTTGGTGCGGCACCAGCAGCAACATGTGGTGGCACCAAGGCCCTTGGTGCGGCACCCATGCCACTATTCAAGTTTGTTTTTCACACTTTCACCCCTCGCAGTTCACTGTTTCGCGCATCCTGCTTTGCCTTTCGCATTTTTAACTCCTGTAACTTGACATTTGTTAAGTTTTGACAGTTCTTGATACCTTATGTCAGAGTCACATACCAGGGGTACGAAATTGGGGTGTCTACACAATGATCACCCAGGACTAGTCCTCATCGTTGCAAAACTGACAGGGAGCGAAAACTACAACTCATGGAAGAGATCCCTTGAGATTTCCCTATCGGCCAAGAACAAAATTATGATATTGAATTAGGGGTGAGCTTGGTCCGGTTCGGTACAGTTTTTTGGGAAAAAAGAGAAAATCGAAACCAGACCAATAGTCTGGCTCTCAAAAAATTTAGAACCGGAACCAACCCAATATGTATGAGAACCAAAACATTGGTTCGGTTCATAACCAATCAAAGATGTATGGGAACCAAGACCGAACTAATATTATGATTTTTTACTTTTTAACTGTTTAACACAAATACATAATAACATTTTTTTAACTGAAACTTCATAAAAAATTTAAAAAATCTTCGATAAAAATACATTCAACAATTAAAAATGTCGAACTTATAAACTCATAGCATAACAAACAAGTGGAAATAAAATAATAAAAGAGTACCAACTAAAAAGTAAAATAAAGAAAGTATTAGGAATTAATATATATACTTATATAATAAATATATATATATATATATATATATATATATATATATATATATATATAATAAAATAAATAAATAAACAACATATTAGGTTGGTTCGATCCGGTTCCGTGTTTTTTTAGTTCAAGAACCGGGACCAACCCAAATGTCCGATTTTATGAAAATTCATATCCAGGACCAAACCAAAGTATTGGTCCGGTCTAGTTTTGATTGGTTCGATCCGATTCTATTGGTTCGGCCCGGTTCCGAAAAAATCATGCATACCCCTATCTTGAATGGTAATTTTCCTGTACCAGAAAAGGAGGATCCCCTCTTTCCATTATGGGCAAGGGCAAACGACATGATAATTTCCTGGATTTTCAATATAGTTACAGAGGAAATCAGTAATAGCTTGAAGTTTGTGATCAATTCCAATTCTGTTCGGAAAGAGTTAGGGGAAAGGTTCACCAACATTGATGGACACAGGGCATTCCAGTTAAAGAAAGAATAACATAGACTTGAACAAGTTACATGATCTGTGGAATTTTATTTTCATAAAATGAAGGGGTATTGGGATGAAAATGCAGCCTTAGATCCTGTAACAATCTGTAAGTGTCCCTGCAGTTGTGGTTCTTCCAAGATCCAAGAGTCAAGAGATCAAAGAATCAAACGAATACAACTCTTGATGGGTATACATGAAAGTTATATGAGCAAAAGAGGGAAAATTATGAGGATGAAGCCTTTGCCCACAATATCTGAAGCTTACTACATAATTATACATGAAGAAACATAAAGGCAAGGCTGTGTGTTTGAGATTGGTTCCCTTGCAGCTAACATTAATCAGTTAGGACAACATCAGACCATGTCAGACAGATTCGCTATTGGATTTTCTCAAACAAGACATGATACACCAGAACCACCTTTAAGAAAGGTATTTTCTGCAACTACTGCAACAGAGAAGGGCACATCAAGGAAGAATGATATAAAGTAAAGGGTTTTCCAATTGGGCATACTGGAAATCCCAATCATCCTGCACACAAATTCAAGACCAACAAAGAACCTTTTGGGACTGGACAAGTTGGGAAAAATCAAGGGGATCAAATACAGTCAACCAACTCCATGATCATGCAAGTACATGCCACACCAGTTGGGAATACAAATAACAATAACAAGACTGGAGTGGGGATGTCCAGTCTTGAACAATTACAGGAGCAGATGAACCAAGTCATGACTATGCTGAAAGCCAAAGACAGCCCTGAAGATCACAATATTAGTCAAAGTGGACATAAATTTATTGGTATGACACACATGGCAAGTCTTCAATCACTGAGCATCACTTTAAATTCCATCATACTTTGTATACTTGGATCATTGACTCAGGTGCCACTGACCATATATGTACATCCCTATCTGTTATGCATGATGTAGAACTGGTTGATCATCATATCTCCCTGTCTCTGCCTAATGGTGCTAAAGTAAAAGTGACTCATATAGGAAAAGTTTACATTAATCCTCAGCTTATATTAGAATATGTCTTTTAAATACCTGATTTTCAGTACAATCTTTTGTCTATATCTAAACTTATTATGCAAATAAACTATCACACACTCATCATTGGAGCATAATGCATTTTCTAGGACCTTCAGATGACCAAGACCATAACTATTGGTGATTTGAGTGATGGGCTATATCTTCTCAAGGCAGAACACTTCCCAGCCCTCAAATATGTTTGAACTAATTCTTCTAGACACAAAGACATTGTATGCTGGCACCAGAGACTTGGACACACCTTTCTAAGTACTCTCAAGAACATTGTTGGTTTAAACTCTCTTTGTAATCATAAAAACCTTGACATAGAAAGAATTTCATTGTGTGATGTTTGTCCACTAGCTAAACAGCACAAACTGCCTTTCATGTTGAGCAATATTAAAAGTAAGGCTTGCTTTGACCTCATACATTGTGATCTATGGGGGCCTTATAGGAAAATTACCATGAATGGTTGTAGATACTTCTTGACTATAGTTGATGAATTTTCTAGGGGGCATAGACTTTTCTCATGTCTACTAAGACTCATGTTTTTTCCTTGTTAAAACAGTTTAATGCTTATGTTCAAAATCATTTCAAAACCAACATCAAATTTTGTAGAACTGATCATGACACTGAATTTTACAATGCTGAAGTTATACCTTACCTTGTTAACTTAGGGATTCTACACCAAAGCTCTTGTGTTGACACTCCCCAACAGAATGGAGTTGTTGAGTGAAATCACCAGCACCTTCTAGACATGTCTAAAGCAATTAGGTTCCAGTCTGGTCTCCCTATCCATTTTTGGGGTTACTGTCTCTTGGCTGCTACCCACATTATAAATAGAAACCCTACTGCTGCTATCAGTTTTAAAACACCTTATGAAATACTCTACACAACCAAACTTGCTTATGACCACTTGAGGGTTATTGGTTGTTTTTGTTATGCTTCGACCTATCTTGCAGATAAATTTTCCAAGGCCATAAAATGTGTCCATCAAGGGTATCCTGCAGGACAGAAAGGATATGTTTTATACAACCTTGAAACCAAGAAAGTTTTCATTAGCAGGCATGTCATTTTCCATGAATCTATTTTCCCTTTCATCAATAAAGACTCTATCAATCATGTTCAATCTCCTTCTCAGCATGATGTTGATATTAATCTGTTTCATGAAAATACACCAAAATGTAGCACTCACCTTGATACTAATATTGATGAAACTAAAGACCTTCATAATTCTGCTAACATGAGAAATGATACCAATCCTAATAACTCTGCTAATATCAGAAATGATATCAATCCCCACATCCCTAGCAGAGTCTCCACAAGAGTTAAATATCCCTCTGTCAAGTTGACAGACTACATTGTCTCATCAGTCTTCACCAAACCTAGCCATTCTCTAAACCAGAACCACATACAACAACATTGTGTCAACTCCATAATGCATGTTCAAGAACCTCAATCCTATAATGAAGCTGCTCAAAGCATTGATTGGGTTGAAACCATGAATAAAGAGATTGCAGCTCTTGAATCTAATCAAACTTGGGACATAATGAGTCTACCTCGAGGGAAGAAGGCTATTGGATGTAGATGGATTTACAAAGTGAAATACAACTCTGATGGTAGTGTGGAAAGGCTCAAAGCTAGGTTAGTTACCAATGGTTACGATCAAAGAGAAGACATTGATTATTTAGAGACTTTTGTCCCTGTAGCCAAGTTGGTAACAGTCAGAGCTATTATGACCATAACTACGCACAAAGATGGGAAGTACATCAACTTGATGTCAACAATGCTTTCCTACATGGAGACCTTAAAGAAGAGGTCTATATGTAGCTGCCTCTAGGTTACAAATCATAGGTCAAAACCAACAATGTTTGCCAGTTAAAGAAGTCACTGTATGGATTGAAACAAACATCTAGACAGTGGTTTTCAAAGCTAACTGAAGTACTCCTTGGACTTCACTACACATAATCCCTATAAGATTACTCCCTATTCACTTTGAAAAGTGGTACAAGGTTCACTAGTGTGCTAGTGCATGTTGATGATGTGTTGGTGGCTGGTAAATGGTAATGACATAGATACTATTGCTTCTTTGAAACATCTGCTGCATGAAAATTTTAGCATCAAGAATTTAGGACTTGTGAAATACTATTTAGGCATAAAGGTTATGAGATCTATGGATGGTTTTCATCTTAGCCAAAAGAGGTACGCCTTGGAGTTGATTAAAGCAGCAGGATTACTAAATGCCAAGCCACTCACCATTCCTTTTGATCCTAATGGGAAGCTCCTACTCAATGAAGGGATCCTACTTGATAATCCTTCAGAATATAGGCAATTGGTAGGGAAACTCATATACCTTACAGTCACTAGGCCAGACCTGGCTTTTGCTGCTCAATGTTTGAGCCAGTTTGTATAAAATCCAAGGGATACTCATCTGAAAGCTTTGCATAGAGTACTAAGGTATGTTAAAGCCTCACCAGAACATAGGATTTACTTACCTTCTATCAATCACCTCTAACTTCAGGCCTTTTGTGACAGTGATTGGGCAGGGAACCCTAATGATAGAAAGTCCATAATAGGGTTTTGCATGATGGTGGGGAGATCTCTCATTTCATGGCATTCTAAAAAGCAATCTGTAGTCTCTAGATCATCTATAGAGTCAGAGTACAGGGCCTTGGCTACAACTAGTTGTGAAGTGATTTGGTTGACCAGCTTATTGAAGGACCTGGAGGTTAAGTTGCCCACACCTGTTACCATTTATTGTGACAATTCATCTACCATAGTTGTGGCCAACAATCTTGTGTATCATGCTAGGACCAAGCACATAGAGCTAGACTGCCATTTTATTAGAGAGAAAATTTCTAGTGGCCTTATCTGCTTGTAACACATATCTACCAAAAGTCAAATAGCGGATATATTTACCAATTTTCTGGGAAGAGGCTTGTATTGGAATTTCCTTTCCAAGTTGGGAGTTGTGAGCATTCACCCACCCTCAACTTGTGGGGATGCTGTTAACAATAGTAATCTAAACTGCAGTTTTACATTAAGACAAGGGTTAGAAGTAAGATCTAATGCCAAATTTGGAGAGCTGAATTCCAAGCTGAAGAGATACCTTCATTCTGTTATAATGAAGAGTACAAGTGTCTGGTCGTGATTCTTTTAATCTAAAGGGGGGCTTATTCTAATTGTTGGATGTTGTAAGTTTTTTGCCCTTAATTCGTTTATGTTATTTTGATATATGTATTCACAGACTCTTTGTAACTGTCTTCATAATTTCGATATACAAAATCCCCAAGAGAGATGCATTACATGATCTCTCTCCCTTCTTTCATCTTTCATGTCCAATATTATAGAGTTTTAATATAAAAAGAGGTCATAAAGTGAGTTTTGAGTAAGTGAAGCCATTATTTAAATTGGTGCCTTTGACAAGGTCATTAAAAAAATTTCCCTATGGAGATCTCTCCTACAAAAAATAAAAAAATTCCTAAATTCTTGCCTAAAATCATACAAGAAATTAAGCAATTGTCTGACGCTCACTAGCACTATTCCTAATCTGTCATAATTAATATAACACACACATTTTACTTAATACAACACACACTAAGGCTGAAGTTACAATTTTGCCCCTGCTTCATTCCCCAAAAATTTGGCTAACAAACAAAACTACCCAGCGACCTTTAGAAAGCAAACAAGACAGCAACAACCTTTTCAAATGTTTGTGTTGTTTCTGTGTACGTATATTTTATGTGTATATCATTATTGTTAGAATCTGTATCCATGTGCTTATCATTATTGTTAGAATCCATATCTACGTTGTTTATTTTGGAGAAATTTCTCGAATCTCACATTAATGTTGTGTTTTTTAGAGTATTGTGGACTAGATGAGAGACGAATTTACAGCTAAATGTTGTGAGTTTGGGTGAGTTAAATATGATCGTTGTTGTGAGTTTGGGTGAGTTAAATATGATCGTTGGAGAGATTTGTTGAGAATATTTTAGATAGATTCTCAGCATTGCTCTTCCCAACATTCTGAATTATTTGCAAATGTGATACATTGGAATTTTTTTTGGACAACATTATGTATTTTTTGGACAACAAAGTCATGAACACTATTCATAATTTTTCTTAATGATGAAAATTATGAATGAAGGAAAAATTGTAACTTTGCCCCCATGACCCTAAACGTAACACTCAAATCCCTAAAATGTAATACCATTTAATACATAAAATGATCTAAGTATCCCTTTTAACATTTAATAGATACTCACTTGCGGTACACACTTGCAGATGTTTTGTCCGAAATCGAAAAAAATGCAAATCAACAGTTTTTTGTTCGTAATTGAAAAGAAAAAAATAAACCGAATCAAAACCAATTCAATTCACATGCGATATCATGTCTTAATAATGGAAACCAAATCAACAATGACACGTAATCAAAATTACGTGAAGGGGGAGGGGGAGGGAGGGGGTAGTATAGTTTAAATGTGGAAAGAGGTAGTGAAATAATTTTACCCCTTAAATAGTGTTACGTTTAGGGATTTGAGTGTTAAGCTAATGTATTCTGTAATCCTGAGTGTTTTATTAAGTAAGCAGCTCCGAAGTGAATACGTGTTTTAATCATCTATTCATCTCCAACAATTATTTTACATTGATCTCTCGATCTGTTTTTCCAACTACATTTTTTTTTTCCATAGTAATTGCCAATCAATGTGGAGTTTGTAATTATATTTTTTAGTTCTAACTTGATTCGGGGTAATCAATTCAAGGTAGAGAGAGGAAAATGGAAAAATAAAAATTGATCAAGTATTTTGACCAAAATATTAAGTAGGGAAGCAAACGGTTCAGTTTAAGTCAAAACCACGAATCATGTCTTTCCTTAATTTCATTTTTTTTCTAAATCGAAATGAGGAACCTGAGGCTTGGAACCGAACCCAACTGAACTACTTGGTTTGGTTCGATTTTGAAGTTCAAATAATATTTTATTAAACAAATTAATTATTATTATGCTATTCAATAAATATTTGTAATATTGGTAAATTCAACATTAAAATTGAGGCAGATGAGATGTTTCATTGCTATTTATATCAAAAATTAAAACAAATAAGGGTTTTAAGTAAAATAATATAAAAAAATTAAAAATGTCATCAATATCATTCTTATAATATATAAATATAGTTGGTTCAATCTTAAAAAAATGTGAATCAAACTGAACGAACGATTTTTAAATTTTGGAAACACGACCAAACCGTTTTGGACCAAATCCGATAAATGAACTGGTTCAGTTCGATGGTTTCATGGTTCGGCCGTACATTTAGAACTTTCTTTTTTGTAGAGAAAATTATATATATATATACATATATATATATATGGGTGAAATGCTCCATTGGTCCCTGTTCTTTTGGTTTGTCTACTGTTAGTCCCTGAACATCAAAACGTCTCACCATTGATCAAAGTTTACGTTTTCTGTCCACCGTTGGTCCCTTGCTCCAACGCCATGACCTATTTCACCGTTAAATGGTCATGTGCAATTCACGTGAGCAAAATCAAGGGCCAAAGTGTTTTTTTCTCAACAATTCCCACGTAAGTCGTTTTATTCACAACCGTGCCAGGCGACGTTCTAACCTAACCCTACCCCTGTCACAACGGGACCTCTCCTTAGTCGTATCCCTTCCCCTCCCACCATCTTCAGCCCCTTCTTCCTCATTCTCCTCTCAGCTTCCCAATGCTTCTACTCCTGTCCATTTCTCCAATATCGACCAAATGAACATAATCGGTAGCGGTGCCGGCGGCACCGTCTACAAAGTCATACACCGTCCCACCGGAAAGCTCTACGCCCTTAAGGTAATTTACGGGAATCACGAGGACAACGTACGCCGCCAGATATGCTGGGAAATTGAGATCCTTCGAGACGTTGACAACCTGAACGTGGTTAAGTGCCACGATATGTTCGATCACGCTGGTGAGATTGAAGTCCTTCTTGAATACATGGATGGTGGGTCCCTCGAGGGTACATACATCCTAAATGAATCCTCCTTGGCCGATTTTTCCCACCAGTCCTCTCCGACCTCTACTATCTCCACCGTCAGAAGGATGTTCACAGAGACATTAAATAGTCAAACCTCCTAATCAATTCCCAAAAGCAGGTCAAGATTGCTGATTTTGGGGTTTCGAGAATATTGGCACAAACCATAGATCCTTGCAATTCATCTATGGGCACGGTTGCTTACATGAGTCCTGAATGGATAAATACCGATCTGAATCATGGCGGATACGACGGTTATGTCGGGGATATATGGAGCTTAGGGGTAAGCATTTTGGAATTCTATTTGGGTAGATTTCCATTTTTGGTGGGACGACAAGGGGATTGGGCTAGCCTCATGTGTGCTATCTGTATGTCTCAACCGCTTGAGGCCCCTCCCATTGCTTCTAGAGAGTTCCAAGACTTCATTGCTTGCTGCTTGTAGAGGGATCCGACTAGGAGATGGACGACCGACCAGTTGTTGAGCCATCCTTTTTTGCAGTTGCCTCCAGCGAGAAAATACACTTTGGTTCCTTGATTTTGTTCACGTGAATCACACATGACCATTTAACGGTGAAATGGGTCACGGCGTTTGAGCAAGAGACCAACGGTGGATAGAAAACGCAAACTTTGATCAATGGTAAGATGTTTTAATGTTTAGGGACTAACGGTGGACAAACCCAAAGTACATGGACCAATGGTGCATTTCGCCATATATATTTCGAATACTCCAAAGAAGATAAAATACTACTTGCGGCTTTTCTTCCTCACCTTCTCCCCAACACCAAACTACATTACAAATTCCCCACCCAAAAATCAAAATTCCGATTTCCATTCATTTCCGTCTCTTTTTCCCTCCCAATTCAAATCAACTACAGTTGTAGTAGGAGTTAGAGATTATACATACTTCAAATTTCTGCTAAATCATCTTCACCCTTATTCCCATTTTTGAATTTGTTCATAAATTAAATGATGGGCTTGCTCACGAGCTATGGTTTTGGGGGTTCTGTGAATTTGGCGTTCCGTTTCAAACCCAATTCCAATTCCGGGCAATTTCATCATTTAGTGGCGGGACCTGTAGAATGTCAAAGAACAATTGTTTCTTGTGTAGTGTGGAGCTGATATCAAAGAGGCAGTATTTAATGGAGGATAGGAGTTTTAGGAGGTTTAAGTGTTTCTCTACTAGCGGCAATGAAGGAGAAGGAGGAGAGAAGAAGGATGATTTGTCAAAAGACTCTAATTTGGCAACTGTTTCCCAGAAAGATGAAGCCGCAGAAGAGAGACGTAATAACAGTAAAGATTTTGATTCGGATAAGTCTCCTCCTTCTGTTTCCTCCCGAGTGAGTTTTCAATTTTTCCATTCTTTTCTTTTACTCCATCCGTTCTCTAGGCAAAGGGTCCATCGGACTAATTTGTATGTTTCACTTTCACTTTAAAAATTTGTCACTGACAATATACTAACCTTTCAACATTACCCTCAAGAATTGATATCAACACATTGATTATGCTCAAGCATCATTGTAATTACGATCAACTCTAAAGCTAGTTTTATATCCCTTAGTTGTTAGCCTTTACAAACATGGATTCTTTGGGTGGAACGCAGTTAAGTACTAAGAATTGATTTACATTGTTTTTTCTTCTACATATTGGGTTTTACTCCCTTCGTCCCAAAATAAATAAATAAATAAATAAATAAATAAATAAATTGCCTTTTGAAATTTCAAAGTTAGCTTGAACATTATTTGATTAGGGATGGAACTAAAGAAGCTTAAAGAATATTCTAAGTGCTTACAGAAATTGAGCTGTATAATTGTATTAATAAAATGTAGGATAAGTACTCGAGACATGAAGTAGTATGATGACACCTGGTTGGGAAGAGTGTTTTGGGGTGAAATTTGGTTAAAAAGTAGCTGCAATGATAAAAGCCGGCAATTTATTCTCTATTGGGTATTTGGGTCAGGTATGTATGCTGATCCTCCACTTGAGTTTGTTATCTTGTGGTGAACATTGGAAAATTAGCATTACCTCATAGATACAAAATAACCATGTAGCTTCTGGTCAAAACACTATGGATGTGAATATGTTTGAGTGAAAGGAGATACAAGAGAATGGAAAGAAGTTGGCAACACCAAACATTTTGTTCTTATTTTTTAACCATAGTTCCATGATCCTGGATAAAGGAAGAAGGTTGCGTAGGAAGAAGGTTGCGTTAGGTAGTGTGATACCCAGAAAAAAATTTAGTCAGATTGACTATGAACATGAAGTCACAAAATATTTGCATAAATTTTGGGTAGTCACCTGTTTGTGACCCATTAGAGGCAGGTGTTGAGCATGGGCAAGAGTATCACACTTACACTTTGGTGGATTGTCCGCTGACCTTGGCATTAGACTGAAGTGAACTGGATCTTGGAAAAACAGTAAAGTTGAGTTGAGTTCTATGGTATTGGATGGGGCATAGCTTTGGCTATGGGAACTTTGTGGAACCCTCTTATGGTAGTTTAAAGAACATTGTCTCGTGAGCTATTGGTCCTTGGCCATTCGGTATGTTGGCAAATGATCCTAAAAGTTTGTATTGGAGCAATTACCATATCCAGGTTTCATCTCTCATATGGGTTGTGAAAGGGTTGAGTATACACACTGCTAGACTGACGCTGCCATGGTTGGATGAGAACGTTAGCTCAAAATGTTGTTACAACTTCTGCTGCACCTACTTCTAGGTCACCGAGACTGATTGATGCCACTTGAGCTACATGACTCGTGTATATTAGCCTGGTATCACCCTTCCTTTTTTTTCTTGGGCTTTGGCATAGCTGTAAGGTTCTATCACCAAGCTGGAATTTAATGATTTCAGGAGGCCCAAAACCTGCCTATGGTTGATATTATCTAGAAAACTAAATTTAGAAACACTAAAAGCATCCCATAGAATTTTGAAACCAAAAATTCTAAAGAAAGATTTGCTTATCTGAAAAGCCCAATATGTCAAATCAATGATTTTAAGCCCTCTTTTTAACACTTACAAAAATATGAAATTCTTTGACCAATGCAATCCCAACTAGTTTCATTCCTTTTTTCCCCTTACATTATGACATCAATGTCTAGTAATAATTTTCTCTCATTGAGGTCTTTGGTTTCAATTCCCATACCAAGGGGCCGTACTTATCTATCAATAAAATAAAAATAAATAAATCTGTCTCTCGTTGTATTTTCTATGAAATTTATTTTTCTCGCTTTTGTATAGTCTAAGTGTCCCTCTAGGGTCTCAAAGTCCGCCATGGGTACTTCGAACGGGTACCTATGTGGGGTTCCTTGGTACTATAGCTGGCATTACACTCCTTTAGTCATAGATTTATTGGAGAACATGAGTGGGTGAGGATTAAGACAGGGGCTAAGTAGGAGAGACAGTGCAACTACTGAGTGACCCTTCTCCAAGAACGTCTAGGGGTAAAAACAATTATCAGAGCTAAGGATAG
Source organism: Codonopsis lanceolata (assembly GCA_013146195.2). Classification (NCBI taxonomy): domain Eukaryota; kingdom Viridiplantae; phylum Streptophyta; class Magnoliopsida; order Asterales; family Campanulaceae; genus Codonopsis; species Codonopsis lanceolata. Next base: position 41,461,086 of record CM028380.1, read on the forward strand.
TCAATCATTCAATATTGGTGGGAGAATAATGAGTTATGACTTGCGTCCACCATTACATATAGTGAACAATGGCGTCATTCCCTCATGAGGAGCTCAAGGGGGAATCACTTCGATGGTATTGTGGATGCAGTGGGTTGATCAACGCATTCTCTTATGACATGCGTTTATAACTAGGGCTCTGTTCAAGCTCTTTCCTAGTTGAAACTTGAAACCAAACCAAGCTCTACGTGCGCCCTTTAAGAAGGGTGCATGGTGACGCCCTCCTCATCTAGCCAACAATCTTGATCTATAGGATCCCAAGTGGTGCACTCCCAGAGTACTAGTGGTCCCAATAACGCCCTTCAAAGTCTTTCCCAAGGATGCCCTTCCTTGGGGGTCTCTCTGTGATGTTCCCCATGTCCCCTCCTGAGGAACTATTTGGGGTGGGCAAGGGTGGGGTGGGGGGTCGCATCCTTGTCTCTAGATACCCTACCGTTGGGATCACCGGAAGTCCTCCTCAATGGGCAACACTTGCAAGGCTTTGTTGGTTGGGAAGTTCTTTGATGTCCCCCTCTTAGGAGTGTAGCTGGTGCTTTATCCTCTTGTGGTGGACATGTCTCTTACTTGGGCCTTGTAGTATATAATGGCGTGTTGCTAAGCTATTGGCCTCATTCCTCACTCAATCCAATCATCTTTGGCTGATCTCTTGTGTCCATGAGGAAAGTGAGCCTCCTCAGTGGAATGGGTTTTGCGTTTGAGAGTGAGATTCCACATTCACAAAGATCATTATGACATTGTCAATAGATAAAAAAAGTTGTTAGTACATTCATGATTAGCTTTCTGAATATGGTGATAATTTAATTGAATCTATGAGAGGAGTCAATTATTTAGATGGCTAGGAAATCCTGGAGTCATCAAAAATATGGATTGTGTTTGGGTGATTGTGAACTTTTTGAGTTGCTAGATATGCTTTATCTATAATAATAAACTCTAGTGGAAGGGAGTTTTTTTTAAATATAAATTTAATGAAACACACTAGTGATTGATGAAGGTAATTGTGAACTTGACCTGAATCTCCTCCCACTAAGAAGTGAAGTGCAGTGATCCTAAATCTTATTGCTATTATCAACCTATACCATGTTAGCAGTTTAGCACTGAGGATAGCAACAATGGGGTTATAGGGAGCAAAATCATTTTTCTCTTTGCAAATGACGCAAATTAGTTATTATCAATGTATGAGGGATATGCCACGTGACTTTCATGTGATTGTCACACAATTACTCAATCATCCCCGAACTAAGACCTAGGGTACGAGAATTTCTCATACTAAGTTCATGGAGATAGCTAGGGTGACTACAACGACAAAACGAATCGTGTTAGCCCAAGGGTAATGACACTTACATCTCCATGGCCGCACACCTGCCCTATTAAGAGCCTCAACAAGCGATCCAGCCTGAATGTCAAAGTGCTTAGCAAATGAGGGACTCTTACTTGGCCTTAGGGGGTTTAGCTGACCTTAGAGCCTGGATCTCCAATCACTAAGGGTTTTGAGGAAACTCTTGGGTCATCCTTGGATTTCGAGCTCGCCTAGAGCCTCAATAGTTTCAGTTCAATGAACTCGAGATGCCGAACCAGTTTTAGGAACCTCAATGGCTATTTGTTTGGCATCGAAAGACGAGAGCAAGTCACATGCCATGTACGTGTGCGATATCACACATGTGCGATGTTATCGCATGCAGCATGGGTGACCTGTTTATTAAGGATAGAAAGAGTTGAATGTGGTTGCCACTCATGGAATTATTTTCCTACAGTCATTGATGATCACCAAGATAATGGTACCTAGTAGGAATATATCCCGTGTCAATCAATACTCACTATATAATAGAGGTTCCAACCTCATTTTATAGTTATCGTAAATTGATTATTTAACACTGCTTTCTAGCTTGAGACTTGGACTAGTGAGCATTATAGAGCATTCTGGACAGATCTCTTTATCATCAGCCTTTGCCCTCTTTCCTGTTGCCTAATTAGTCTTGGCTTTAACACCAACCTTTATCCCTGAGGTTCTTTGAGAGCAATGTGTCTCGCCAAGCATACATCCCCAACACATATCACACCCCACGAGAAACTCACATTCTACAGTCATTATTTCAATTATTTTCCCTTTGTTCTAGAGTAATTAGTATTCGCGGTTAAATTAGTCTGAACTCTTAATTAATCAGTTCTTTGCTGTGGTTTTTAGCAGAACAGCTAGTCAGTTTCTGGTTGAAAAGTCAAAATTCTGGTTTCTTGGATAGGCAGACTTATTCTTGGGGGTTTTTTCTAATAGAAAGACCAGGGCATAGTATCTTCCGAAAGTATAACTATAAACAAATATTCTGTATTTTGAAAAAGACATCTTTTCATCTGAAATCTGTGTCATCTCCATCAAACTTTAGCTATTTATAACACTTCATCAAAGGTGCATTCTAGTGCACCAAGCAGCAACAATTCAAGTGCCTGGAGAAGCCCCTTTCTAAAGCGGTTGTCTCTTTGCACCACGTGGCCTTGTGCTTCGCTGCTGCATTTTTTAAAATGAGAATCTGCTCTTTCTTGCTTTGTTATTTACTGATTGTGGTGTACCATAATATGAAGGCCATGGAAGTTCAAAATTTTCAATATGGGATCTTGTTTTAAAGTATTCTTGAGCAGAAAGCACGAGATGTTAGTGCAATCTTAACTGTACAGTGTACACTTGGAAATGGGGAAATGCCGTAGGAAGTTTGAAAATTAGATTGAACTTCATAGTAACCGATTCCATCTCGATTTTTAGTCTGTGTATCAATGTAGCAGACATATAATTGAATGTTCATTTGATAGTAAGATAAAGGCTACCTGGGATTTATGCAAACTAAGAGATAAGGAAGTGAAATCTGAAAGTTCCTACAAATGCCGATTGTAGGATAATATCCATGTACCACTAATACAATACAAGGTGTAATTAGAAGAAGAGGTAGTTCTGGCACATGGAGGTAGCCTCAATATAGATGATTAAAAATTTCTGATTCTAATATATTAGCATTTCCTTTCTCAGCCACCAACTATTTCTCCAGTTGGACCAGCATATAGTAACTTCCAAATTGACTCTTTTAAACTCATGGAACTCCTCGGACCGGAGAAAGTTGATCCCAATGATGTAAAGACTATTAAGGACAAGCTTTTTGGCTATTCTACCTTTTGGGTGACCAAGGAAGAGCCTTTTGGAGACCGAGGTGAAGGTATTCTTTTCCTTGGAAATCTCAGGGGGAACAGAGAGGAAGTTTTTGCCAAACTCCAGAATCAGCTGGCTGAAGTTGTTGGTGATAAGTACAACCTGTTCATGGTGGAGGAACCCAATTCAGAAGGATTGGATCCACGTGGTGGCCCCCGTGTTAGCTTTGGTATGCTGCGGAAAGAGGTTTCTGAGCCAGGGTCAACAACACTATGGCAGTATGTCATTGCTCTTTTGTTGTTCCTTCTCACCATTGGTTCGTCTGTGGAGCTAGGAATTGCATCTCAGGTATTCTGGTTTCCAGAATACTACATCATCATTTTCTTCATCTTTCCATATGATTTATATAAGCTTATTATTATTTGCTTACAGATATTTTTCTCATTGCTATGTTGTTGTGTATTAAACAGATAAACCGACTTCCTCCCGAGGTGGTTAAGTACTTCACAGATCCTGATGCCATTGAACCACCAAATATGCAGCTTCTGTACCCATTCGTTGAGTCTGCTTTGCCCCTGGCTTATGGAGTTTTGGGTGTTCAGTTATTTCATGTAAGAAAATTATATCTTTGAGTTCAGTGAAATGAATGTCTTTTGCTTGTCTTTTCCCCAAAGCACATGATTTTTTCTGCGGGTAACCAACTTTTGGCAGTTGCTTATGCAGAACTTATCTTTGTTTAGCATCTTTTTTTTTTCTTGTCATCGGGTTGAATGTTCTAAAGTAGTGTAGACGTACTCACTATTTTAAGCTAGGAAACATATGGTGGGTTCAAAACCTAGAGTAGTTGGAAGCTTGAACATGGGGTAAGAAAAAAATATAAGTAAAGATCATCATTATACTTGGTTGCTAGTGTTTATCCCATTTTTTTGGTACTGTATGCGTTCACTTATTTTATTCATTCTAGCACAGCTTCCATTTAAGTTGATTACTGATCTATGGGATTACTTTTTATCGAGTTATCCTTCTGCTTGCGCTAATCTATTCAGCTTTATCTGAATTTCCAGGTATATGCTTTGAGAGCTACATCATCCATTTTCTGTTCTACTCTATTTATATTTTTATTGATAAGTATTCTACTCTATTTATATTAGTATCTTTTCCTTTAGGACAAGCTATCTTATCTTACTGAAAGTGATAAGCTAATTTATCATCCCATGTTTCAAACATATCCATTTCACATCTTCATAATAATATACCTAGGTCATGTTGTTGGTTAGTTGCCTACATTCTGTTCGAAATTGAGAAACGTTGGTCTTATAGCCAGTTTATAGAACTTGCCCTTCAATTTCAATGCTTTCTCCTATCATAGAATAGCTTCTTACCATTTAATAATGTCATTAGAAATATTATTTGTACCTTACAGTATATTTTGATTTTTATCAATTATGAACAACATAAAATGAATCTCTTTTGACTTCTGTATGTATTTAATGGTTGACATGTTTTTCTAGCTTATCATCTTCGTGGAGTCTCGAGGAGAGGGAAATTGGTTGCCTGAATTTTTGATTCATTCCAGCACCTAAATTTTGGGTATCATGTAGTATTTTTGGGATGCCATTTGACCTGTTTATTCATTCTATTCTTTCTTTTTGTTGTTCTTGGGTTTGGTTGGCCTATTTTGGAACTCTTGTGATTGTGCAGAAAGATGAATTGAAGACCAAGTATGCGCCAAATTATTTTAAACAATAATTCGTAGGTAATACTTGTGTTGACCATGACATTTTCTGATTCTACATCTTCTGGTAGAAACACTAGCTGCATCTTCCTCATCAGGTTATGTGATTATTGCTTCATACTTGTGTCTTTGATCCCAGTAGCCTACTATATTAAATGCTAAACTAGGTTATTGATGCAGAAAGTCAAAACATTATATTGTTTTAGGGTGACCAAAGTTACTGTTAAACTGCTAGTAACTTATAAATTAATATGTTATTCGATTTCACAGCTTATACAAGCAGAGTTCACTGCCATTCTGTTTCACTCAGCTATATTTGTTTCAATAGTTTTTTGTTTAATCATTTTCAATATTTGCCTTTTGGTGCTCTGTAGGAAGTAGGCCATTTTCTTGCCGCTTTCCCGAAGAAAGTGAAATTGAGTATTCCGTTCTTTATTCCTAACATTACTCTTGGAAGCTTTGGTGCAATCACTCAGGTGAGCATACATTAGAATTTGGCGCATGGAAGCATTAAGAACCATAACTATTTATCTATTGTTTGGTTATTACTTGTTCCATGTAAGATATCTCTCTCCCTCTCTACATGAAAATCTTGAATAGCATCCTAAACAACTTGGTGGATGCTAGGAAGGTAATCCATTTGAAAGGATTAGAAAACTGAAATGACATGCATGCTTGGCGACTGTTCTACTTGCCTATGGAGGATTATTGTGGTCACTATATTTTTCAGTAATCAAAGGTTCTATGCTTGCTAAAAGGAGTAAAAGAGGTGCTGAAATACAGCTGCATTGATTGGAATTTTAGTATATAGCTTCCATGTTGATAAAGCATTACTCATTCATTTTTCTATTTTCCTGATCTCTGTAGTTCAAATCAATCATCCCTGATCGCAAGACACAAGTGGACATTTCTCTAGCAGGCCCATTTGCTGGGGCAGCTCTATCTTTTTCTATGTTTGCTGTTGGTCTACTGCTTTCATCAAAGCCAGATGCTGCAGGAGATTTGTTGCAGGTTCCTAGCATTCTATTTCAAGGTTCTTTGCTTCTTGGACTCATCAGCAGAGCCACACTTGGCTATGCGTATGTTTCTACTTTCCCTTTTCACTTCGATTTGCTTACACATTGGTGTGAAAACTGAACGATTTTAAATAGCTTTAGGCTTGTGTCTTGTTTCAGCTTCCCTGCATGAGACCTTGATTGCATAATTATGACTATCATTCAAGGCAAAAGCATGTGAAGTTTAGTACTCGTCTTTTTTAGGTTCGACTACGGTGTGAAATATATCTATACTGTATCAACTTTTTGCTAATGGCATTATATGTTTTAAGATTCGAATTTTATAAATTCAAAATGATTACTTGAGATTTATACAAGGAGAATGAGTTGGGAGATCCTTTAAACATGGATTTGAGATTTGAGTTCTTAGCAATGGATGAATCTGAAACTGAGCAGATCTCTGCCCCAGCTGTGCTCCTGTGGGGTGTTTGCAGAAGGGAATTACTGTAAATGGTAATTGTACACATTGGTCAAATGTTAAAATCACTGTAGCATGATCTAATATGCTATTCAGGTTCTACTTCTATAATCTTCATGTTAAAATCTGTGCACCTGCCTTGGATTCTATCATTCTCCTTGGTTTCTAATCCACCTCTAATAGCTCCCCTTTTTATCATTTGAATCTGTTTATATATTCAAATGTAGTTTATGTCTTCGTATTGTTGCTTCGTTTTGATATTATGTGTTGACATTTAACTATTCTGCAGAGCTATGCATGCTGCAACGGTGTCTATACATCCACTCGTGATAGCTGGCTGGTGATGTACTGTTCTTCAACATAATTGCTTTCGAATGATTCATGTGAAATCTTTAAGTTCTTACTCTTCAAGTCTTTGATCGCAGGTGTGGTTTAACAACATCTGCTTTCAATATGCTTCCGGTTGGATGCCTTGATGGTGGAAGAGTTATACAGGTGCTTTTCCTTCTTTATGATACTTTTATTACATACTGAAGTTATATTAATACATTTCAAAAAATGGAGTTTCTAGATTTCATTTTTGATTCAAGGATTGATGACTGGAATGTAAAAAAATAGCTCTCTCGGCCATTCTTTTGTGGATTTTGTGAATAGTTTTAGTATTGAGTAATATGTATACTCCTAGTGTACAAACTACGCGTCACCTGTTTTGACGCTCATATTTATACATATTTTCACCTATTAAAAGAAAAATAGCTCTAATTTGTTATCTAAGTTGTTTAGAGGTAGGTGTGATCATGCTACATGACTTCTAAAGCTAGTTTATAAAAAGTCTAGTAATAGTGATTTAAGATGGGATTTGATTTGAGTATTGGAAGGCTATTTGCCGTGTACGTGTGCCCTTAGGAGGGGTGGAATCAGGACGGGACCCATCCTGGTACCCCTCATCCTGATTCCGTCCCGATAGAATTCGAGATTTTAATTTCCTTCCCAATCCCGTTCCCGATAAGTGTCAGGACCCGACGAATTGGGATCCCGATTGTTCGGGAGATAAAAATCTCGTAATCCCGACTATAATATTTATGAACATTATCTTCTGACATTAAAAATATTTTTAAAATGTCTAAATCATGATTAAGATTTCAAAATATATATTTACAAGTATACTTGAATATTTACTTAATGGTGGGTATTGATAAATCTGTCATTATGAACAAAATGCACCCTTCATTCGCAGGAGAAGAGTTGCACTAAGTGCAGAAATCTGATAGACAAAAAAAACCATAACATTGTGAAAATAAATTTAACAAACACCATTAAGTAATTTTAGCAAACACAAAATAGACATTGTTTAATACTCACAACATTAAATATATATATATATATATATATTAGTCGGGACGGGTCGGGAATTCCGACAGGATTGATAATTATTCCGAATACCGTCCCGAAATAAGTCGGGATGGGAAAAATCCCGACAAAGTCGGGATCGGGTCGGGAAAAGCGGGACTTTTGTCATCCCTAGCCCTTAGGGTATATATTACGTCATTTCTTTCTCCCATTTTCCTCTTTAAACATTTCACATTGTTTGGCCTACTTGGTTGTTCATTTGAATAAACCCTGATTGCTTACAGGCCGATTCATGTGGCTATAGGTTTCCTTCATTCACCTTCGAGGCCCCAATTCATTCCTTAATTAGTAATTGCTACACTCACTAACAGAACGGTGATGATAGTTCGCGTGTGAAATGGCGAATGATTGGCCATTCAGCCTCTACATGCTGGAGAAAGCATGTAACATCGTGGGAATGAAATAAAAGCAACAGTTCTTCAACAAGAGTGGAAGCAACTATACACAATCAGGGAATCCAGAGTGAAGGAAAACTTAATATTTCATTAATACAACCAAAAATTTGGCAAGATTAACCACCATTTCATGGCATCGTTGTTCGTCCCCACTTGATGTCGTCTAGTATAAAATCTGCATTTAGTATTGAACAGAACGGATTCAATCAAGTCATCAATGAGTCTATCGTAAATATTGTTGAAATATCTATGAAGTGTAGTTTACTGACTATTGTGCAGCCTTACAGATATCATATTTTTTGTTGGTCAGGGTGCTTATGGAAGAATTGCTCTGTCTGGATTTGGTTTGACTACATACGCATTGCTTGGGTTGGGATTGGTATGCTTATCCTCCACAATTTATTCATATTTGATCAGTTATGACTAGATTGAAAGTTTCTTTTTTTAATGTTAAGCCACCCATCTTTATAGCTGAATGTGGTTAACATGACTTTTGTGCTAATAGTTTGTACTCACTCTGCCCCCAAATGAGTGTTCCTTTTCAGTGTTTTGCAAAATTTAACGAAGTTGGCTTATATGTCATTTTAGCTGTATATATACATGAATGCCTTGAGTATTTGCACTATAGTATTGCAAGTGTACATTTGAACATGGTGGATACAATACATAGGAAAAAAAGACACTCATTAGGGACTTTTTATTCTTAGGAAGAAAGACACTCATTAGGGACTTTTTTATTTTTTCAAAAAGGGACTCCCATTTTAGGATGAAGGGAGCATATTGTCCCAAAAAAGAAGTCCCATTCCTAAATTTTAACCTACAAATGTCCATTATTCGTCCAATTGTTTTCATTCTCTTCAAAAACATGATATTTCTTTACATATCAGACAAAAATATGCCATCTCAGTTGAAATTAATGGAAGTATATAGGAATAGAAATACAAAATTATGAAGTTTACTTTTCAAATATGACGAAGTCTTTTAGACATAGGGAGTGCAGTTTATATCAAGTCGAAGAGTGTTCAGATTTTAGGGGCCATGTGGTGAACACACACAGTTTGAATTAGCTGATGGTTTTAAATGTCCTCTTCTGGATTCTATTTGTGCCTCCCTTGTGAACAGCATTTGAAAGAATGAAAACCAATCATTCTCGAACCAGTCTTCGTATTGAAAATTTATTGATTTTCCTTTCAGCTTGGTGGACCATTATCACTTCCTTGGGGATTATATGTGCTGATATGCCAGGTATGGAAACAAAGAGAAACTTGAGAACACACACACAAAAACACACATTCAAATAGATTCTAGATATCAACCTAGGAGAAAAGGGACGGAGGCACAGAGCAGCTACTCTAAAGTAATTTGGACCAAGTCAACAGAGAAAGAGAAAAATAACATATTAGGAAAATTTTGAAGCTTCTCGTTCTGCTGATATGAAAAGATTTTTTTTCCCTCCACGATTTACTGCACCAAATTACTTTAGTGGAGCTGCTTTCCACTTGGGCAGAAGAAGAATGAGAATGAATTCTTCGTTTATGTGCTTAATGTCTTTGACATATTTACGAGCGCAGAGGAGAGCAGAGAAACCATGCTTAAATGATGTGACGGAGGTCGGGACTTGGAGAAGAGTGGTGGTTGCCGTCGCTGTTTTCCTCGTTGTTTTGACACTGCTACCGGTGTGGGATGAGCTTGCAGAGGAGTTGGGTATAGGGCTTGTAACCACATTTTGAGCTGAGTTGAGTTGCTAGTCTTATTCTTATATAAAGCAAATCCACTTTTGACCTCAATTCAATTGAACATTCTATCTGCAAATTCCTTTCTATTAACCATTTCACAGCTACTGGGATATGCTTGGCCAACAAACATATAAATTCTGAAATAAAATATTTCCCTGTTCAAAAATCTCATTTAACAAGTCATAAATTTCAAAATTGTAGTTTTACTAATGGGAAAGGCTGTTTCTACTACATTTTTTACTTATCCACTATATTATTAAGGGTAATGCTAAGGTCACTTTCATTTTACATTAAAATATGAGTACTCTATGATGTAGTACACTATCATTGGTTGGAGTGGTGGGACCCACAAAATGTTCAACTAATGAAAATGTGCGACGTCAAAGAATACTCATATTTTGGTGTAAAATGAGAGTGGCCCAAGCATTACCATATTATTAATTAGCTAGTCCCTATTGTACTGATGAGTAATTACTATTACTTAAAAACTCAACTACGAAAGATGGTTGACAACTATATGGAGATAGATTTTTAGAGAGTACTCGGTGCTGAACCTCATCTTCGTAACTAATTCTCTCTACAAGGTTCTTGTTCGTTCTTTTTAGTTTAAGAAATTGTATTTTTGGAAAAGGATTTTGTATGCACTAAAATTCGGGATTCAGATCTTCTTGAGGTTTTTTGTTTAAATAATTTTGAAAGGATTGGCATAATGATTTTTTGATTTTTGTTTTAGATCTGGGTTTGTCACTATCATCTGCACTTTGATTTTTTTGATCCAATGATGATGAAGCTGACTACTGTGGAAGCTGATGACGAAGAAAACGAGGGCAAAATAGGTCTTTAACATAACTTAACGGTTAAACTTCACGTCCATCCAAAAATTGGGTTAACATGCAAGATAAGTTTGGTATAGTGGCCGCACTGAAAATTTTGACGTCTCAGTGGCCTAATTGCAATTTTTGGAAAAGTACAGTGTCCCAAATATGCGTTTTGTCATTATTAATATTGATTTGATGTGCAGTTTCATTTAAAACGCAAGTATATGTGATGCATAATTAAAATATGATGAAAAAGTAAAGGTAAAGTGGTAAAAGTGTTGTTCTGAAAAGGAAAGTTTCTAAAAAGACAATTATTTTTGGATAGACGAAAAAAGAAAACAGGACAATAATTTTGGTACATAGTGAGTAACATATAAACTCTTTCCAATATTGGTTTTGTCATTATTAATATTGGTTTGATGTGTAGTTTCGTTTAAAACCCAAGTATATGTGACGTATAATTAAAATAGGGATAAGTGTACCATTAGTCCCTGAACTTTGGCCGAAGCCATCATTAGTCCCCAAACTTCAAAAAGTTTCACCACTGACCTAAGTAGGTCTTTTTTGCTCATAGAAGGTCCCTAGCCCTAACTCCGTTAGTTTATTTCCGTTAAGTGAACATGTGTCACTCACATGTACAAACTAAGGGGGTTATGTATAACTTAATCAAAGTAAGGGGGTAAAGTGAATATAAGGAGGCATCGTTGGACTGAGTTTGAGCGGCCTAACATGGAGGGAAATGGCGGGAGCTAAACGGGGTTGGATGAAGGTCTCGGTGATGAGGGGCGAGATGGAGGTGGGTGTACAGGCCTTGCCCGCATGATCTGGCGTGAGAGAGTGAAGTTTAGAGGCGTGTATGGTGGGTGCCGGAGGAAAGGGAGATCCGGGAGATGGATGGAGGCCGGAGATTGAAATTCGGCAGATGAAGATGGAGAAGCGGGCGGCCGAAGATTGGACTGTGGAGAAGCGGGTTGGATGAAGGTCTGCGGTGATAGAGGGTAGAGATGGAGGTGGGTGTGCAGGCCTTGCCCGCATGCATCCGAGCGTGAGAGAGAAGTTTGGGGCGTGTATGGTGGGTGGAGTCTTTGAAGCGAGAGGAAAGGGAGATCGGGAGATGGATGGAGGCCGGAGATTGAAATTCCGGCAGATCAAGATGGAGATGCGGCGGCCAAGACGGCTGTTGGGCTCGTGGAGACCTTCCGATTTGGGAAAAGGCGGAGCTTTGGGCTGTTGAGGGAAGATGTCGGTTGCTATATGGGGGTCGGAGAAACAGAGGGAGGTCGTGACAGAGAGAGAAAAGTGGGTGATGCTGAGGCGGCGAATATGAGCCGGATGGTCGGTGATTCGTCGATCCATATGGTTAGCCCTATAGCTTCTTCCTCATTCGTCGTCTCTCGCGTGCGGCGTCTTTGAAGGGTCACTTTCCTGGTCTACATCGGAGAAGAGATGGAGCAATTGTCGTCCGCCTCTTAAATCACCCGATCTTCATAAAACTCGTCAATAAATAATTTAGTGTTTAAACATAAAATTGAAACTTAAAATTTGTAATTAATTATTTTTCTAATTAATTAAAAAATTTAATTAATCTATAATTTTACAATGAATATAATTATTTTAAACAATCAGATTGTCAATTGTCAAAGAGTAATCCCTAACTCCTTAAATGGATCACATTACCCCTATATTTTGATGATGTTATACATTGCCCCCTTATTTGGTGCATGTGAGTGGCACATGCTCACTTAACGGAAATAAACTAACGGCGTTAGGGCTAGGGACCTTCTATGAGCAAAAAAGACCTACTTAGGTCGGTGGTGAAACTTTTTGAAGTTTGGGGACTAATGATGGCTTCGGCCAAAGTTCAGGGACTAATGGTACACTTATCCCATTAAAATATGATGAAAAAGTAAGGATAAAGTGGTAAAAGTGTTGTTCTAAAAAATAAAGTTTCTAAGAAAGATAATTATTTTTGGACGAACGAAAAAGAAAAATAAGACAATAATTTTGGTACATAACGAGTTACATATATGCTCTTTCCACGTGTCTGCACGGGTGCAAATACTGGGCCCATTTTGAGTTTAATCTTTGGTCCATTTGAGGTCCGAACAACTAAATTCGTGTGCCAACGCTACCTGCGCACCCAAATGTGTGACTGAGTCCCTTAGTCTAGCCAGCTATTTGTTAAAAAAAAGGGATAAGTGTATCATTAGTCCCTGAACTTTGGCCAAGCACATCATTAGTCCCCAAACTTTCAAAAGTTTCACCACTGACCTAAGTAGGCCTTTTTTGCTCATCGAAGGTCCCTAGCCCTAACGCCTTTTGTTTATTTCCGTTAAGTGAACATGTGCCACTCACATGCACAAAATAAAGGATTTATGTGTAACTTCATCAAAATAGGGGGCAAAGTGAATATAAACTAATTTTTTTCCCTAATCTATTCTCTGTTTTTTCCCTTAATCTTATTTTTCCCCTAATCGATTTTGACTTCCTGTTAGCAAAATCGAGATTATCTTCAGACTCGAGTGTTGCGGTCTCGCGGCTATCAACAACAGCACAGGAACCTGCACCACCGTCGTTAACGAGGTTGGTCCGTGGTCGATTTCGCGGTGGTTGCCGCCGCCGCTAAACCTCTCAACCGAGTCGATTTCGCGGTACCCACGGGGCTCTCTGGCCTCTTTAACGTATTATTATAATTTGCTCTCCTGGGGGACTCGAGCGGCGCCGGTGGTGGCTCCTTACAGGCGGCTCAACGAGTTCGTAGATTGCAAGACTGGGTGGAATTGGAATTGGGATTGGGGTTGACACCCGCAACCACCGTTGGTGGTTTCTCCTCTTCAAGCATGGAAATTTTCATTCTGTCGGCGGTGACGCGAAGATCGAGCATGACCTTCTCGTGAACCACCTCGATTCTGTCATCGCTGTTGCTCAACGGCGATTTGGGATGGGGAGAAGATCTGTTATGGTGGGTGGTGAGTTGTTGTGTTCCGGGGCAGGGACGGAGGTTGACGTCTGATCCCGGATTGGGATTGGAATGGGTGTCGTCGATTTTCATGCAATGGAGGTAGCGTTGGTTGCCCCAACGCAACGTGGGTAAGGTGAAGTTGTGAAGAAGACGTGATCTCTCCGGTGGCAACGCCATAAATTTAGAGCTCTTAGCTCCTCTCTTTCTTTCTTCCCACCACTAACCGGAAAACTCACCAATTAACTTTCTTTCTATTCTAGAAAAAGAAAGTTAGACGGAGAGACGTGGGGAATGGTGGAGCTCAAGAAGAACAGCAATGACAAAATTCAAAGACTTTGTAATCGTTGTTGGAGTGAAAGGAGAGAGAGAGAGAGGGAGATTTTGAAATTGAGGGCGTGGGTTTTCAAAAGCGTGGAAGGGAATGAGAAGGAAAAGAAAGGGAGAGATTGAGAATTGTTGTTGACTGGATCGTGGTTGAAGAGGTCGGAATTAGGGATGGGGTTCGGCTGGGGAGGGGAGAAGACGGAGAGGACGAAACAACAATGAATCTGGAAGTTTATGAAATAGAATTTGGGTTTTGTTTTTTAAAATTTCTTTTGGATTTAAAATTTTCACTTTACCCCCTATTTTGATGATGTTACACATAACTCCCTTATTTTTTGCATGTGAGTTGCACATGTTCATTTAACGGAAATAAACAAACGGCGTTAGGGCTAGGGACCTCCGATGAGAAAAAAAGGCCTACTTAGGCCAGTGGTGAAACTTTTGAAAGTTTGGGGACTAATGATGTGCTTGGCCAAAGTTCAGAGACTAATGATACACTTATCCCTAAAAAAAATAGTGGGGTACATGTGCTTGGATTTTCACGTCAAAATGACATCGTTTAGGTAATATTTTGAGGTTGTGACCACTGACCACTGGACTCGTATAGCATAGAAGCTCTAATGCTCTATCCACATGCCAACACGCGTGCAAATCTTGGGTCAATTCCGAGTTTAATCTTTGATCCATTTCGAGGTCGAGACCACTATTGACGAGTTGTAATTCAACTAGTACTGTTCACTTCTTTTAACTGAGAGATTGGATGTTCAAGTCTCACTAGAGACGTCTTGAACTTTACAACTCGCAATAGAGAGGTCGGGTGTTCAACAAGTCTTTCCAGAGACATTGTTGTTGTTCAAGCCTTTCCAAAGGCCCTATTTAGTTGTTCTCTTATCTTTACGGACTTTACAACTCTCAATAGAGAGGTCGGGTGTTCAAGTCTTTCTAGAAGCATCGTTGTTGTTCAAACTTTCACAAATGCCCTATTTAGCTGCTCTTTTATCTTTACGGAGTGGTCGAGTGTTCAAACCCTACCAAAGATATCTTGGTACTTTACTACTCTTAACCAATAGGTCGGGTCTTTACGGAGTGGTCAAATGTTCATGCCTTACTAGAGGCACACTGGTACTTCACTACTCTCAACCGAGAGATCGGATGTTCAAAGTCTTACCAAAGATACCATTTGTTTTAACCACACCAAAGACATTATATATTTATTATTATAGCATTTCAAGGTATTAAAAAATAAAAATAAAAGTTAAGATACGATCTATATTCCCTCCAACCTTATATAAAAAAATAAAATAAAAGATCTAGACCACTAAACTCGTGTGCCAACTCAACTTTGCATGCTAAAATGTCTGATGAGACCAAACAACGTTTTGTTTAATTTTTCAATGGGGGCACGTGCTTGGAGTTTCACGTCAAAAAGACATCGTTTAGGTAATTTTTTAAAGGGTAATGCTTGAGTCACTCTCATTTTGCACTAAAATATAGGTACTCTGTGATGTGGTACATTTTCACTGACTGAAGTGCTGGGACCCACAAAATGTCTAACCAATGAGAGTATGCCACATCATAAAATATCTATATTTTAGTACAAAATGAGAGTAACCTTAGCATTGACTTTTTTTTTTTAAAAAAAAGTGGGGTCCTGTAACTTGATAGAGGATACATAGGTATGCAACTGCGAGGCATACTACAAAGCACAAACGATTGGTGGATGAAAATCCAAAGGTTTCTTGGCAGTCACAATGCAAGTTTTCAAGTGGACACCAAGCTTTAGATCTGATGTGGAAAGCCCAATTGCTTAAGTATGGTTGCTTTAGACATAGTTCTTGCAGATCATGTAGGTTGAGTCGGGTATGAATTGAGTAGAAATGAGTCGTGATCCGTTATAATCTAAAATTAAATGGGTCAAAATGAGTAATAAATCAGGATGAGTCGATCCGTTTTGACCCACAAAAAAACTAGATTTATATACCCAAAAAAATAACGGGTCAAAATGGGTAACGGTTTTGACCAATTTTAACTTGACCCAAATCGACCTGTTAATTTTTTTGGGTCAAAATGGATAACCCATTTCGAACCAAAAAAATAATGGGTCATGTTGGGCCAGGCAATTTTCAAATCGGTGTGAGTGGATTAATGAGTTTTGAGTTGTAATTGCCAAACTTATTTAGACATGGTGCTCAAGTATGATTTTACTCAACTTCTTATCTACTTATTTCACAAATACTTTCTTGTTGGGTTTTAATCGAAACTAATAAGACATTAACTTTGAAAAACTTTGTCAAGATTCATGTGAATTAATATAAATTAGATTTATAATATTTACCCGATTATTGGAGCAAGCAATCTTCAAAAGAATCACTATTGAATCACGATCACCGTAACAAAATAATTTGCATGAATTTTATATGGTATCCACACGAATTAATATAAACTAGATTCTGTGTCCGTGCCTATGACACGGTGTCAGTATTGACATGATCAATGTATAAAGTGTGTATGATGCAAATAATTAATATATACTTGAGATTTTGTAGTAGTAAGATTTATTAGCTGTAAAATTTGTAACTCATCCAAAAAGTATAATTAAACATCAAAAAACATTCTCTCTCACACACATCAACCTAACACATGTTAATTGAAATAAACTTAAAAATAAAAATATCATCAAACAAAAACCATAAAATAAATTGAATGAGAAAATACTGTCCGAAATCAAAATCACACATATTTCAGACCAATAAGTAAAAGTTTGCATAAATTTTTAAAAAAGAAAGAAATTAAAATACAAAGTATGACTTTTCAAATGAAATTAATTTTTTAATATTGAGGAAGATTAATTTAAAGCATACCATGATAAGATTTATCATTTGTGCTCAAACAGTTTTGCAACTACTTTGTCATAATTCAATTATTTCAAAGAAGAATATTTGGTAGACCAAACTTTCAAAGAATTGTGTACCATTAATTAGGAAGACTCCCACACACCTACAGATGGTAAAAAATCATGTTATACCAAAACCCCATTACCCATGCTTTGAAAATCAATATTCTCATTGAATGTTTACCCATTTTATAAAAAAAAAAGAGTCCTTGAAATTGTGCAGAAGCAAATTGACTCAAAAGAATAAAAGAAATGTGGGAATACTTTTCTTCAGTCTTCGCATCACACTCCTAGTTTTCTTTTCTCTCTTTTTTCTTTTCCCTTGTGTTTGGGATATTTGACATTCACGTTCTCTCATTCTTACTCAAATTCATTCTGTTGGATTGGAAGAAACCAAATATTTCGGTTTAGTAATTTTTGTGAGCAAACTGAGCAAAAGAATAAAAAGAAAAGGAGAAAAATCATAGGCTTTACTTTGAAAGGAGAAAGCAAACCAAACAGGTAACTAATCGTTGAGAGTGAGACTTGATTTTGGAAGAGTTCACCTTCGTTGAACGAATTCAGACAGGGAGGACTGTAGAAGAAAGTGGAGAGAAGGAAAGCTTTGAAAGCAGAATGCTTGAGGGAAGGGTGGAGAAGAAATGGGATGGGTTTTGTAGAAGGGGAAAACTCAGTCCAAATAGCCGAAGGAATCGAAATTGAAGAAGAATTTGGATGAGTGCACAGTGGAAGAAAAGGCGGAAGATAGTTTAAAGAGGGTGAAAGTGACGCTGGAGAGGAATCGAGGAGAGAGAGAGAGGGAGAGTGTGTGTGTGACGACCCGACCCGAATTTTCATAAGAAATCCTAAGGTCGTTCCGTCAAGACAAGCTAAGAGACAGACAAGCACCTGCTAAGCATAATGGTGCGAGTCAAAAAGTCAAAAGATGAGCCATCAAGCTTGAAATAGGAAGGTAAAGCCATAACGGCGATACGAAATAACAAAAACTAAAACCTGCGGAAGCGAATCATAAGTGGAACCTAAGCCTTTAATCCTAAACCAAGGAATGCAAGGCTAAGAGACAACTATCTCTCGACAAATCTACGACGCGCGTGACGCAACATTGCGCACGGGCAACAAACCATCGGCAACCAAAGGTCGGCAAACCAACAAAATCCCAACCTGAAAAACAACCACTAAACGGCTATAACATGCCGGAGGGACAAATCAATTATAAGAACATTATTTCAAATGCTAAACCATCAAACCAAGATCTCACGACTAAAGCTATCGGAGATAGAAATAATAATAATACAATACCAGAATAAGCGAGCTAAACTTTGCTCGAAATGACAACGGAGATTGCTTCTAAAAGATACAACGACTTGACTATACTAGCCGGCTCCCAAATAACACAATAATAAAATACTAATACAATCTACCCAGGTAAAGTCTACATAACTTTACATCCGTGTCTCACCAATAAATAATAACAATAATAATAATAATAACTCCAAACTTATTGCCCGGAAGACCACCTGCTAGAAATCGCTATTCGAAGTCGCCGCGCGTGCTAACGAGATCATTGCACACACTAAGGAAAACAACCACACGGAGTGAGTCATAATGGCCCAGTAAGTTACTAAATGCAACTGTATGACATATTATGTTATGGCATGACATTATGCACAAGCATATAAGAATCATGGTATCATACTAGTATACCAACAATAAACATGCACTTAATTACCAAAGCACATAATCTCACATAAACCACATAGCATAATGTCTTTCATATAAATGCTCATAAATAAACATGTGTAACAAGAAATGTAAATCGAACTGTTACAACAAAAATCCGGGTCTTATGCCCAACCAAACTTACCATGGGATTCATCCTTAACCAAAATCCGGGTTCAACACCCAACCGATCATACCTTGGGTTTCATCCTCAATTGATCACATCTCATCAGTTTCCCTTAATGAGTACTCGTTACATTCATCCAATCCCCGGATGAGAAATGAGAGCTCGAAATCAGGCTAGATGGCTCTAACTCGAGACCACATCCCACTATTGGCCAAATAGTGAGGAGAAAAGGAACAAATGCAACGATTCGTAGCGATTGTTCCCAAAGGCTATGAATCGGCCCATTGCCGACACTACAACCAAACCCACCAGCTAGACTTAAACAAAAAATGCTCAAGTAGGTATTTACTGGCATAACCAAATGAGACCAAGTTCATTAATATCAGACTCATCAAATCATGTATGACATAATGCTCTACAAACTTCCATAACAATGCACTTATTTGCATATAATCAAGTAGGACATAATGCTCTACAAAATCTCATAAACCATGCACATATTTGCATATAACCAACATGTTCAGCTAACTTATGAGTTTAGTTCAAGAACCACATATTGAGGTACTCATAAGTCCCCAAGTTATCACCCAATCAAGAATAGCATGCAAGATCAATAAATCATAGTGCGAGGTCTATAATAATTCTCCACTCAAGATCAAACCAAAGACTACTACGTTAGTCCAAGAATATCCACAAATCAAGACTTAATATTTTAGTCTTTATTTTAAGCACACCGGACTCAATCATAGTCCTAATCGTCGTATATAATCGACATCTCTAATACCATACTCAAGAACCTCATGACTACTCCGTAGTCACTTTCTCACAAGTACTTTTATATGCACGCGACCAAATTCCTTAATGAGAGAATTCTTTCTTAATCTTCTCTTAAATATACCTGAGACCATAGGTTGGTCTCAAATGCTCCGTGCTCTAACAAGCACGCTCAAAATATATTCCAACTATGTCATCATAACATGAGTATCTCATTTGGACACAAAACGAGATACATCGATGTACACAAACAAGATCAACCAAAACCCAATCATTGTAGGGTTTCAATCCAAGGCTCATTATCATATTATTGGCCTTACGAAGACTCCGTTGAGTCTTTATACTACATTTTATTCTTTATGTGTTTCATAAATCCACACTTTAACATTTCATTAAAGTTTACAACAAAATCCCGATATTCATTCAGGCTTGATTCCCAAGCCTAAAAATCCATATAACTCATCATAATCATAATTTCATTTAAAGTTTGGAGGCTATGCATTTCACAACATTAATCAAACGAAACCCAATCGTCGTAGGATTTCAACCCAAGTTCGTTTAACACATTATTGAACTTATAATGACTCCATTGAGTCTAATCTACATTTTCTGAAAATTAGGGCATAGAAACCATTGACCACAATACCCACCTATGTTCATAACTAACATGAATGACAGTTTTCCCAAGGTCATTAAACCAATAGAATCCCAACAAAACACTTAAATAGGCAACATAGAGCAAAATCACAATTTTATGCATAAACCCATTTAAGTCACTTCACCAATCATGCTCTCAATACTTTGAATAAATCACATAGAATTGATTAACATACTACTCTACACATGAATATCATACTAATCATGTTCTCAAGCAAGTTCATCCAACCAAAACCATCATTTAAGCATTTAGGGTTCATAGCATCTCTAAAAAGCCCTAAAATGCACCCATTGACCTCACATAGCACAAAGATTGTTTTCCCTAGGGTCAATGGGGCAAAAACAAAGAGAAAGAGATGTAGTAACTTACCTTGAATCAGCCCCTTCAAGCAACCAAAATGAAATTCCAATCGGTGGGAAAGATTCCCCTCAACCTCCTCTTCAATTCTATGGATTGGATTGGGCAATGGAGCTCTCTAGCTATGACATCCAAGGAAGGGCTCTCAAGAAACCCTAGAAGACTCCCTCTCAAGCTCTCAAGAGACTCTCCCATGTTTTTTTTTAGAAGTGTTGGCTGAATATGAGGGGTTAAGTGAGTTGTTATTGGTCCATATAGGTTAGAAAGTAAGTGGGTTATGTTTTAGATTGATGTAGTTGTTTCCCTTTGATTAACCCCCACTAATCCCTTCTAAAACTCAATTAGATTGATGTAGTTGTTTCCCTTCCCTTCTTGTTCTAGGTCTCTCCCCCTTGCACGAAAGGGTCTAGAATTCAATCTTAAGAGACTCCAATCTATAACCAAAGCAATCAAGGTTCAAACCTCACTCAAAGATGGCTAAGAACTCAAACAGAACACTCCCTAAACAACCCGGAGCGAAACCAAAGCAAGGTGTAACAACTCGCTAACGAAACGTCGAATGAAACCACAAACCGACGGGCAACAACCCAAGATTACTTCAAAGGGATATAGAATAGGCCTGAATCCCTCCCAGATGATGAACAATAGATGGGAGAAAAGAACTCCCGAGAAACGAGACGCTCACACGGCTCAATCTCAAACTACGCGATAAGAAGAATCGCTATCCTCGAAGCGTCAAAACCTCACAAGACTTAAGAGATACATCCAACTAGAAGTCTAAGACATCTAAACATGTTAATAAATCATCATGTAAAGATCTAGGACCAAATTGAGATTAGGAACACAAAACGTAAGTGAACTCTCAATCGCGTCGCATTTTGACTATCGTCGAGTTACAGCTTGTGACTTTAGCAAGTCAACAACTATATGACATCTCTTAATAGCATTTTGATCTTAATGTGATCTCTCATACATAGCTAGACTCTCTCACAAACCAAACGAGAAATCAACTAAGGAAGAAATGCGAGCATTGCACGCAATTCAAGCTAATCGGGAATCGAGGTCTTACAGAGAGAGAGAGAGAGAGAGAGAGAGAGAGAGAAAGGGATTTGGTTTGAGTGCGGGAAGATAACCGAAGAAGAGTCTAGAATAACCACCCTTGGCACATATGAGTGCAGAACGAAAAATTGACCGTAGGATCACCGTAAAACACTAAATCAGGACATTTTTTTTAAATCTCAAATCAATTGTGAGCGTGTTTCCCAAGCTGTATTATAATATATATTAGATTTATAATATTTACTCGATTATTGGAGCAACCAATCTTCAAAAGAATCACTATTGAATCACGATCACCACAACAAAATGATTTACATGACTTTTCTATGGTATCCATACGTATTAATTGAACATGATTATGGGGATACATTAATTGACTATAAAATGAAACATATTTGTTACCCAAACTCGGCTGACCTAATTGAATATGTAATAGGGTCGGGATATATATCGGTGTAAGTGTAACCTAAAAATGGGGGGACCTAGAACCATGGTTCTAAAAAATTGGCCCAAGTGCTAGGTGGCACTCAAGCGCAGCGATTTCCTTCAAATTGGCAAAATCACTAGCTTGCTGAAAAAAAATCGGACTAGTTACCCTAGGCACAGACTACGACGAGTTGTTAGCTGCTGATGCGGAGCAGAGAAAAGGAAAGAACAAAAGAAGGGGGAAGGGTAGGGGCAGCGGAGGTGAGAGTGAACGAGCTTATTTGAAATCGTGTTTTTGGAAGGGGGTTTGACCTGTTGGAGGGAAGAAAAGAAAAGAAAAGAAGAGCAAGTTTATCGATGGGGAAGGTTAGGGGTGGGTGTGGGTGGGAGAAATGGAGAATTGTACAATGTACCCCCAATCTTTAAGTTTTTGCTAGATTTGGTCCTTTATGTTAAAGAAAGTTATAAAGAACCCCTAAATTCAAATTCTTATTTTTTGTGTTTGTATACTTTTAAATTTAGTCGATTTAACAAATTTACACAGTATAGTTAATGTGTGATGAAATGACAAAATAATTTTTTTGAGAAATTTTAAACTTGTGGCCGGTGTTTGATGTATTTTTAAAATTTACATTAAAAAAATCGATAACTATTATAATTATGCCTTAATTTCTAAGCTCCGCCTAGACATTAGGCGCTCGTCTAACCTCTAGCGTCCGTCTAACGACTTTTAGAACATTGCCTAAAACTACTTTTTTTGTAACCTGTGTCGATATAATAAGTTGATAATTGGGACACTAAATTATATTCAGATGTTATGAGAAATTTAGTAGTATCCAAGAATAGGTTTGAAATGATGAGTTCCAAGAGATTGGTAACATATAAATAACATGGGAAATTGTTGTATGAATATGTTCGTTTTATCCATGGAGTATTCTAAGTAGTGTTATAATTTGACATAATGAATTATGGGGATACAATAATTAGCAACTTTACCCCAAAATTATAATATAGTTGTAAATGACTCAACGGAGTCAAAAATTGTACTCCCCCGTTTTTAAACAATTATCCTGTTTTTTTCAGTTCTAAAATAATTGTTATGTTTTCAAACTTTCTTTTTTACAAGAACACATTACCCACTTTATCCTTACATTTTATTGCTACGTCCACAAGCATAATGACATTAAGTAAACTACACACATTACTCTAATATTTGTAATACACTCAATTACTTTTTCTTAAACGGTGTATCAGATCAAACATGACAATTATTTAGAAATGGATGAAGTAGTGATTTAATTATGACGAGACATGTAAGTGCATTAAACTCCGGAATGCTTGTATTTTTTACGAGATTAAATTTATATCGTCTGTTTATCAAAATTACAATTTTTATTTATACACAAGTGATTTTAAAAATGCATTGTTTAATAAGATTTTTTTAACATTGAACATATTGAGTTTTTACCACGTATTAACTACATAATAGATTTCCTAAGCACAAATTATTAAACCCTCAAAAGCACCTGGTTTCCTATCAAAACCTCTTCATATCTACCCATGTATTGTCTCAAGGACATCGATTTCGACTTAGGGTTTAGGTATTTTAATCACTGATAGATTAATATATTTTGCTTCATGTTGTTCAAGTGATGTAGAGATTTCATAGAACATTATAAACTCTAAATTTTGTTAGTTTATGGCTCATTATTATTTTTCTTGGCCTACGTGGTGGGCACTTTCTCTTTTGAATTAGAAAATGGTTTGGTAAGTATTCGTGGTACATCATGGATAGGGTTGGCGATTGAGTGGGTTGAGTCGGGTATGAGTTGGGTCGAAACAGGTAACTGGTCGAAATAGTTGTGAACTGCTTTCTGTTTCCATTGCGCAGGCCCCTTAAGACCAAGGAGCTTTGATACCAGATTGAAGGGAAAAAAAGAAAGAAAGCAGGTAACCTAAGATTTTAGAATTTAAAGTTGAATGAAAAAGAGATGATAAAAGTATGATATTCTGTAAAGGGATATGTTTTATTTATCAGAGACCTCCTACATTTATAGTACACAAAATAGATAACAACCCACTAAACCACTACTAGATTACTCCTAAAGAACATCAACTTAGTCCTAAAGAATAGCAACCATAGCAGCCACTTATTGACTGAGTAAAAAAATAATAAACAAATAACAAACTTGCAGATCTTTAAAGCAAATATCTAATACTCCTCCTGGCTTTAAGAGCTGCAAACTCCAATTTTCTTCCTTAAATGCTCGAACTTGTTGCCTGGAAGTGGTTTTGTAAATAAATCTGCTAACTGATCTTCTGATTTACAGTAGATTAATAGTACTTCTCCATTCTGCTGCACCTCCCTCAAGAAGTAAATCTTGATGTTGAAATGCTTAGTTTTCCCGTGAAACACTGAATTGTTTGAGATTGCAATTGCTGCCTGATTATCAACAAAAGTTTCAGTGCCATCTTTCTGTTCTGTGTGCAAATCATGGAAAATTTTCCTCAACCATAATGCTTGATTTACAGCTGTTGTTGCTGCTATAAATTCCGCCTCAACTGTAGATTGAGCGACAATCTCCTGCTTTTTTGAACTCCATGAGAAGACTCCAGAACCTATGCGGAAGCAATACCCTGAAGTACTCTTCATAGCATCCATGGATCCAGCCCAGTCACTATCTGAGAACCCACTCAGTTTGAAATTTTGACATTTCTCAAACTTTGCACCATAGTCAACAGTACCTTTTATATACCTTAGAACCCTTTTTGCTGCTATTAAATATGTTTCATTAGCACAATGCATAAAACGAGATAATAGACTTACAACAAATAAAATATCGGGCCTTGTAGCAGTAAGATACATCAGACATCCAATCAAGCTTCTATAATAAGCTTCATCAACTCTTTTTGAACCATCCTCATTGATCATCCTCTCCTTTTGATTCATTGGTGTGCTTATTGATTTGCAACCTTCCATCTGAAATTTCTTTAGTATCTCCGTTGCATACTTATTTTGACAGATGAACACCTCATTTATCCTTTGCTGAATCTCCATTCCCAGAAAATACTCAAAATAGGTCATAAGACCAAGATCAGTCATTTCAAAAATCTGCATCATCTCCTCCTTGAACTCTTCGACCAACCTCGTATTATTTCCGG
The DNA here is from genome assembly GCA_013146195.2 of Codonopsis lanceolata. NCBI lineage: Eukaryota > Viridiplantae > Streptophyta > Magnoliopsida > Asterales > Campanulaceae > Codonopsis > Codonopsis lanceolata. Next base: position 41,486,283 of record CM028380.1, read on the forward strand.
TCACCAAAAGATCATCAACATAAAAGGACACCATGACAGAATCATTTCCCTTCTGCTTTACATAAAGAGTGGATTATGAAAAACTCTTTATAAAGCCAAGTTAAACATATGTTCATCTATCTTGTTGTACCAGGCTCGCGGCGCTTGTTTTAAGCCATATAGAGCCTTTTTTAGCAAGTAGACTTTATCTTCTTCACCTCACTTCACGAATCCTCCTGGATGCTCAATGTAGATTTCTTCTTGTAGTATACCATTTAAGAATACGGATTTGACATCCAAATGAAACACTACCCAGCCCTTTTGTGCAGCCATTGCTAGTAACAACCTGATTGTGTCTAACCTTGCAACAGGTGCAAACGTGTCAGAATAATCAACACCGTAAATTTGAGCATACCCTTTAACTATAAGCCTAGCCTTGTATTTGTTGATGGAGCTATCTGCATTAAGCTTTGTTCTATAGACCCATTTTACGCCAATGACTTTTCTATTTTTCGGCATGTTGACCAACTCCTAAGTTTCATTTTTCTGAATCATCAACAATTCTTCCTCCATTGCTCTCTTCCATTTTGGATCTTTGAGTGCTTCTTCATGACTTTTTGGTTCACAAACTGCAACATTACACCTTTGATAAATTTCTGAAAGCAACCTCGTACCTCTAATTGGAGGGTCATCTTCAAGCTCATCGTGCCATTGTTGATCATCAGGAGGATGATCTTCTACATTTGGTGAGCGCGGATTTGTTTCTTGCAAATTCTCCAATCCCATTACTCATCTTCATTGAAGTGAACATCTCTAGTAATAGAAACCTTTCTTGTTTGTGGATGATACACCTTGTAGGCTTTTGAAACTAAACTATAACCCACAAAGATTCCTGGAATTGCCTTCTTATCAAGCTTGTCATGTTTCACCTGAGGAGCATAAGTGAAGCATATACAACCAAAAACTTTAAGAAAGTTTAGTGAAGGCTTATATCCATACCAAACCTCAAATGGAGTTTTACTTTTAATATCCTTGGTGGGAAGGCGATTTTGCAAAAATATTGATGTATTTGCTACTTCCGCCCAAAACTCTTTTGGTAGCTATTTCTCATGCAACATACATCTAACCATCTCCATCAACGATCTATTTCTCCTTTCACTAACTCCATTTTGTTCAGGAGTATAAGGAGCAGTGAGCTGATGTTCAATGCATGCTTCTTCACAAAACAAATTAAATTTATTTGAAGTGTACTCCTTTCCGTTGTCGGACCTGAGAACTTGAATTTTGCAGCCACTCTGATTTTTCACCATTCTCTTGAACGTCCAAAATACTCCAGCAACTTATGACTTGAATTTCATGAAAAAAATTCAACACATTCTTGAAAAATCATCAATAAAAAGAATGTAATATAAGCTACCTTGTAAAGATGGTGTTCTTTGAGGACCTCCAACATCTGTATGAATTAGTTGCAACTTTTGAGTGGCTCTCCAAGTTGATTTGGGAAATGACATCCTGTGTTGTTTACCATACTGACAAGCATTACAATTTGGTAAATTATCAACCACTTCCGATAAACATCTCACCATTTCCTCCCTCTTCATTTTCAACATTCTTTGAAGATGGCAATGGCCAAGCCTCTTATGCCATATCTCCGTGGTATTGGCCTCATTGTAGTATGTTATCTGCTCTTCATTTGTTGGATCAAATGAGAAACTTTTACTTCTCATTTTGATCCTTAACATTTCTTCACCATTGGTGTCAAATATTAGACAATGCTTGTCCTCAAATGACACTCTGAACCCTTTTTCAATCAGTTGATCCACACTTAACAAGTTTTGAGAAATATCAGGTACAAACAAAACATCTGAAATTAACTTTGTACCTGATCTTGTTGTAAGTGCAACAATACCTCTCCCTTTTGCAGCAATATAATCACCGTTACCAATTTTCACCTTTGTGACTTCATAGAGTTGCAGATCCTTGAAAAGTGTTCGGTCAAAAGTCATGTGGTTTGTACAACCACTATCGATCAACCAACATTCTAAAGAACTCTGAGTTGAAATACATGTCGCCATAAACAACTCGTCTTCTTCAATTTGATCAGCCACTTTGGCTTCTGCGTCCCGTGTGGTGACCATTTTGTTTTTGCAAATAACAGCTTCATGTCCCATTTGATTGCAACTACTGCACTTTGTGTCTGGTCTCCTCCAACATTTGAATGGTGGATGACCTAATTTCCCACAATGCTTACAAGATGGATAAAAAATTTTCGGGCCCTTCCTTTGAGTGTAGTTGTTTGCTGCTGTTGGGGATTCACTACTCAACTCATGCTTCTTAGTTCTTTCTGCTTGCTGGTGTTTTTCTGCCAGGGCTCCTTCAATGGAATGATCTTCCCTCATAAGCCTTCGCTGCTCTTGAGCTTGTAAGGCACTTAATAACAATGTCAAGGGAATCTTAGACATATCCTTGGTATTCTCCAACGTAGTTAAAGAAGCCTCATATCTTTCGGGCACTGTTACAAGAATTTTTTAAACAATCCTAGAATCAGAAAGTTCAGTACCAAGTAACCTCACCTTGTTCGCTATGCCCAACAATCTGTCTGAGTACTCTTTGATTGTCTCAGACTCCTTCATCCTTTGCAACTCAAAATCCCTTAATAAATTCAACATCTTCATGCCTATTATCTTTTCATCTCCTGCATATTCTTCCTTCAAATAGTCCCACACCTCTTTGGCTGTTTTGAGGGACATAATTCTTGTGAATATAGTTTCAGAAGCAGCAGAATACAGAAGCTTTCGCTTTGGACTTTCTGACCTTCCTATCTTTATGCAATTTGATCTGAGCCACGGTGGGATTGTTTGGCAGAGGAAGAACTTCATAATCCTCTTCCACAGCTTCCCAAAGATCCAATGCCTCCAAATAAGTCTCCATCCTCACTGCCCATATCTGATAATTTTCGCCATCAAAGGTTTGGGGAGCTAGTTGTGAACTGCTTTCTGTTTCCATTGCATAGCCCCGAGCTTTGATACCAGATTGAAGGGTAAAAAAAGCAGGTAACCTATGATTTTAGAATTTAAAGCTGAATGAAAGAGAGATGATAAAAGTATGATATTCTGTAAAGGGATATATTTTATTCATCAGAGACCTCCTACATTTATAGTACTTAAAACAAAATAGATAACAACCCACTAAACCACTACTAGCTTACTCCTAAAGAACATCAACTTACTCCTAAAGAATAGCAACCACAGCAGCCACTTATTGACTGAGTAAAAATAATAATAAACAAATAACAAACTTGCAGATCTTTAAAGTTAATATCTAATAGTTTATGGCTCATTATTATTTTTCTTGGTCTACGTGGTGGGCACCTTCTCTTTTGAATTAGAAAATGGTTTGGTAAATATTCTTGGTACATCATGGATAGGGTTGGCGATTGGGTGGGTTGAGTCGGGTATAAGTTGGGTCGAAACAGGTAACTGGTCGAAATAGGTCGTGACCCGTTATCACCTAAAATTAAATGGGTCAAAATGGGTTGTGTCGAAATGGGTAACGGGTCAAAACGAGTCTGTCTGTTTCGACCCACAAATTTCCATAAAAAAACTTATATTTATATAACAAAAAATAACGGGTCGAAATGGGTAACGGGTTTGACCAGCTTTAACCCGACCCAAATTGACCGGTTAATTTTTTTAGTAGAAATTGATTATCCATTTCGACCCAAAAAAAATTAACGGGTCAGGTTGGGTTTGGTAATTTTCAAGTCGGATTTGGTGAGTTTGCAGATTTTGGATTGTAATTGTCAAGCCTAATTGTAAGTCCAGATGGCAACAGATAAGGCTAGAGGGGGGGGGGGTGAATAGCCTTTAAAAACTTTTGGGGATTGATTTGAAAATCATAAAATATTGGCAGCGGAAAACTTGATCTTGTCAGTCAACTGAAGAGTTGGTCAGTTGGCTGACACTTTAGAAATTTCTTAAACTGAAGTGAGTTGGTCAGTTGACTGACACAACAGTTTTCAAAAGAAATTTGTTTTGAGGTTTGATCACTGAATATAGAGAAGAAATTCGAACACAAGTTAACTAAACAAGTAAACAAACAAGTGTTGTTAACTGGCTGACACTTAATCAGTTTAAAAACTTCTTAAGTGTTAAGTCGGGGAGGATATAAGAAATGACCGACAATTCGGGTTGAAGTGGTTCACGAGATAAACGCTACGCCCACTACCAAGTTGGTCGAGACTTGGATTTTTGAAGTGCACTAATTTTATTAAAAATCTAATTGATCTCTAATGGATCAGTGTACAACAAAAGACCGGTGTTTGGGAGAATGATTGAGAAACAATCAAACTCGTGAGACAAACTGACTGAGTTCGAAATAATTTGAAATGAAGTACTCAGTGTTTTGCCTAAACAATAACTAGAAAGAAATTTTCAATGGCAAGTATCTAGCTAAAGTTTTTCAAGAGACGAAGGCGAGAGTTTGTAGTGGAAAGTTTCTTGACTTGAAAAATTCTTCAGATTCGTTGTCTTCACCAGTGCTTCCAATGGGTATATATAGATAGACTTTGCAAGCAACCCGTTAGGAACACATTTGAATTTTGAAAAATGTGTTATGACAGAAGCAAGATCACAAAGGATCTTGAGAGATATTATATGGCAGGACATCTATCACAAACACAAAGTGGGAAAGAGTTAGTACAAGTGCATGATTAAACAAATAAGGAAAGGTAAACTCATTCTATAGCAACGTATAGATCAACTGAAAAGGTTAGCTGACACAATGATATTCAGCTGACCAATTATAATCTGCTTGTTCTGGCTGATAATCAAGTGAAATGTTTTTAAGCAAATCTTTTAAATTTCAAGATTCAACACTAATCATGGATGTAAATTAAATTACATGTCATCTTTTGGCCTCATCAAGACGTATGAAAATCAATGAAGGGACCGAGGATAACATTTAAGATAAACCTTTGATTGAAATATTTATACAAAAAGAATAATCAAAATTTAAAGAATCAAATATATTTATTGATACAATTTGCATCATTACATAAGAGGACACTCTATACATTCTAAAGATTCTCATACAACTTAAACAATAAAAGAATGATTAGTATTTACATTTTAAAGAATTACATAGCTAATGAATCAAAACTTAACAATTAAAGAATGATAATTAATTTATGGTTCGAAGAGTCATTCTTGTTTTTGTTTTTTGCTCTTCATTCAACAAGCATGAGAGCCTTATTATTCGAAACTCTTTGAAGAATTATTTTCCGCTACTAATTTGATGTTACTGTTTAAGATAGATGACTCTTCCATAAGAATGCTCTTCAACCATATAGCAGATTTCTTTGGGTATCTCAGTAGATTATTTTTATAATCCACGTAGTGAAGACCGAAGCGTACAGTGTAACCCGAAGACCACTCATAATTATCCAGCAACGACCATATGAAATATCCTTTAAGTTGGCTACCATCCCTACAAAAGATCAAGTCATAAATTGTTAAGCTTAATGAATGAAAATTATACGACAACATAATAAATAACTTTAAGTGAAACTAAGAACTTACTTGATTGCGTCAAGTAGGCAACACATATGGTCGTGGAGATAGTCTACCCTCATATTGTCATTAAGTGATTCCTCCTGTGTTAATGTAGGATCGTTTGCCTCGGCCACCCCTAAACCATAATGAAAACTAATCAATATAATTCAAAGATTTTAAATGTTATATTTATATCTATAAAAGTAAGATATTTGGCATCAAGTAAAAATATTATTATGTGTAGTAAAGTAAGAAATATTTTACTTACCATTTTCTGTAATGACAATTGGTGGGTTATTATAAGTTGTTCTTATGTAGCTCAAAAGTCCCCAAATTCCTTTTGGATAAATGTACAACCAATCAATACCAGCGTGCTTGCCAATAGGAATTCCATCTCGAACACCTATCAAAGAGAAAAAAAAAAAAAGGAAAGGGTTAGTTTCACATGATTTTAATTAGGTAGGTTGGTGTAGGAGAAGCAAGAGTTGTTTCCAGCCTTACTTGTGATATCAATTTGAGAGTCTGTAATGTAGCTAAATGGTTCCATTAGTAGTGTCACGAGGCGCATCCTTTACATAAGTTGCTGTATAGTAATTCATACCAATAAAATCAAAAGACCCCTTTAACATCCTTGATTCACTTGGTGTGAAAGTTGGAAGTCGACTTCCCACTAGTGCCCGCATACTCTCCGGATATGAACCAAAGATTATAGGATCCATGAACCTGCCATGAAAACAAAAATAGAAAAATTAAATTAACTCATATGTTTGCGAAAGTCTACTTAGACAAAGATCTATTAAAATAATAAAAGTTCACTAAAAGGAGATTAGGAATTTAGAAATGCATTACATACCATCCTAGCATAAAATCAAACGCACGTTTTTGAGCCAATTGATCGGCGGTTGAGTTGGAGTAAGGCACAAACCAATATGAAACAAGTGTAATCCCGATGCTGCCATTTTGATGTGCCTGCATAATTATGACTATTATGTAAGGAAGACAGTTTGCATTCACTAATGCAATGATATAACTTTTGGAAATGTTGATTTTTGTTTTGTTATAATATAAAAAGTAAGTAGAACCTGATATTTTTTCTTGTATAGTTGTACGGTAGCTGCATGGGCGAGAAGCTGGTGATGTGTGACAGTATACGGTTCCACGCCAGAATCACCACCTAAACAAGTAGTATGATCAGAACAACGTCCTGGAGCAAATTCGCCTGTTGCATAACCCATTCGGCTAAAAGACCATGGCTCATTCACAGTAATCCAATTTTTCACTCGGTCGCCAAAATTTTTAAAGCAAACATCCGCATAGTATTCAAATTCTTTCCTGTTAAAATTGAGCAAAAAGAGTTGATAACTACAATCTACTTAACATAAAAGTCTATGGAACTAAAGAAAAAAAAAGTTACTCACACAATCTTTCTGCTTAAGAAACCGCCGTAACGCTTTTCTAGAGTAAGTGGAACATCCCAATGAAAAAGAGTCACATAAGGCTCTATACCTGCAAGTTTTAAAAATAACAAATGAATTATTCTGGTGACAAAGACTCGTAACTAAAGAGTAGATTGAGAGTGCAAGAGAGAGTTGAGGTTAAATATTTAATTCCTCACCATTTAGTAGCAGCTCATCTATTAATCTGTTATAATATTCAATTCCTTTTTGGTTCACACGTCCACCGAATAATCTACCGTCTGCAAATCACAGTGAATTGTAATTAGTTCATGAATATTCCAAAAGTTCAATTATGCCTATTAAAGTAACAACTAATTGTATCAACTTAATAGTATCTGCACATAAGGATTCATATTAGAACTTCATTCCATGACTAAGTTCAAATTTTTAGATAAATTTTATGATAAACTACATGACAATTTGAGGGGTGCGGATTTTTTTAAATCATGTACATACTCATATAATTAGGTTAAACAAATACTTACGAGGTAAAATACGGGACCATGAGATTGAGAATCGGTAGGAATTTAAACCCATGTCCTTACCAAGATGTACATCATCCTGCAACATGGTTAAAAACAAATGATTATGGTAACGAACTATGTTATATATGATCAAGATTTAGGTTGCACGGACACTCCTTCAATCTAGCGTATCCGACAGTATCCGTGACAAAGATACTTCCGGATACTCTAGGTTGAAGGCGTGTCCATGCAACCTTGATCAAGATCTAAGCTTTCTGATTTTTAAAGAAATGATTCAGTAATAACATGATACCTTATATCGAAGGTAAGAATTAGTGGCGACATCGCCATTGCTACCATCTGCAATCCTTTCGGGATGAGCATGAGTATAGTAATCCCAGTTACTTAAGCCTTTGCCGTCGTGGTTAAAAGCACCTTCAAACTGATAAGCAGAAGCTGCTGCCCCAAACTTGAATCCATCTGGGAAGTTGCTCCGTTTAACTCCATCGACACACTTACACTTAACTCCATCATCCCCATCACAACAAAGGGCAATACTCATAGAAAGAGAAAACACCAGTAGGAGGATTAAAGCAGAAAACTTTTGAATAGCCATTAGTAATTATAATACTATAAAGTGCAAAGAATTTGAATGGTTTATTTTCAATAGAAAGAATGAATTTGAATGATTTTGTTTGTTGGCTTACATTAGTAATCGTAGCTCTTATATAGGTAACATGACTTAGGTTTGCTGCTATGACTTCGTGCTCACTTCTTGGAACTTGCCTTATGGAGTTAATTCTTGTGTTCTCCCCTATAGTTTGTGTAATAACATTGTATGCCCCTAATATTTTGAACTTAGGCAGTAACCTCCAAAGTAAGGAGATAGGTTTTTTATTTTACATATAATGTGGGGTTAATAACTTTCTTTACCATCATACAAATTGAAGGTTACCGATTTGACCGACAAACTTCTAATATCTATAATGTAACCAATTTGGATATTTAGTTAACGACATCGATCACATTTTGGATTATGGGTATATCAGCATCTCTGTTATCAATTTGAATGTCATTTTGCCTAAATCATGACTAAGTTGATCACATTTTGGACATTAAATTTTTTTTGTCAAATCGGTTACTCCTAATTTGTACCATGGTCAAAAAAGTATTTAACCCTATATGGTGAGGGATTTCAGTCATGTCCATGTTCAAAGGACGTTAATTTGAAACAAAAAGTTTAAATTAAATGCTTATTACTGGTTCAAAAGAGTGTAGATTGATGTATTTTTCACCATAATTTCCTACTCTTGTCCCTTGGAATAATTTTTGTTTAATTTGTTAAGTTGGAATAAAGAATTTACAGTTATAGTGGCAAGAATGAACATCTTTGTTAATAATGGGTGGGATCTGCTATTTAGACAAATCTGAGGGGAAGACACCAAAATTGACCCATATGTAGCAAGAAAGTTGGTAGGGGACTTCTATCGCAGTCAAGCTAACATTATTTATTGCATCAATTCTTTGAACCTTCTCCGGTCGTAGTCATTTTTCGCTATATATCTATTCTTATATTTGCAAGTCTTTTTTGACTGCTCCGAATAACAGCACATGTTCTTTTTTTCATTATATATAAATATGGGCTCGTTTTATAGGCACGATATCGGTATAAAATGAGTTTAATAAATAGTTGGTATAAATAAAACTTATAACTGACAGAGTAATTCAAACAAAACTCACAACTGAAGGTTTTATATGTAATTGTAGAGGGGTAATTCAAACATAACTCATAACTGAAGGGTTCATTTGTAACTCACATACTTACGAATCAATCTCGACCGTCGCTTGAAGACAATTTGATTCCAAGACAGCTATTTTATACTTCTGTCCTAAAAAATTAACTTTCAAACAGCCCTCCTTTCAAATATTTCAAATTACAAAACTTACGATTTTTTTTAAAAAAATTTAATTTGTATACGAAATTACGGGTTGGAAAAATATTAAATTGATTAAGTTAATTATGATAACAATTAAAAATAAAAAAGTACAAATACAAATTTTCGCAACCATAAAACTTTAATATCCGGTAAAACAAATATAAAATAAATGGGATTTTTCGGTTTTGGAAGACATACTTTAATTATGGTGCAAACACTTACACATGAACTTTTTTCGTCAAATTGAAAACTACATTGATCATTAAATATAATGGAGGCCAATATGTAAATAATCAAGTCAATTGGAATTAATTTTTTAAAAAATCAAATCAACTATAACAATTATTTAAATAGTAATATATATATATATACATATATATATATATAAACAAAAGGACAATGCTAAATGTCCATATTCTGGTCAACAAGAATCGTACGAGTTATCATTTTGATCTTAAACTACTCAATTTGTCATTTAAATTACTCATTAGGTCGTTTAAACGGTTTAATTTGGTCTTTTAAACAACTCATAAGTCTATATTAGACATTTTTACCTTGATAAATACCAAAAATACCCTTAAAATAGCTGGACATGCAATGAGTCAACCATATTATTATGAGATATTTTACTTTAAAAGATTACTTTAAAAAAACTATATTTATAATCTCCATAATATTTCAACTTTACTCTCTACATTTGATATTAACATATTGGTTATGGCAAAAACTTGTACAGGACGGTCTTACGGATCCCATTTAGAAATTCACGGGTTAATAAGTAAACCTGTTAATATACATTACAAAAGTTGGTTGGATGAGTTGGTGAAGAGTGAGTTTTAAAGACTTAACCCATGCGCTGGTCTAAGGCTCCGTTTGTTTCACGGAAAATGACTTCCAGAAAACGTTTTCCTCATTTTCCGGTGTTTGGTAACCTGAGGAAAATGACTTAAAAGTTTTCGAGTCATGAATCATTTTCCGTAAGTCATTTTCCAAATGTTCGAGCACCCTCCACCCCCTTTCACAATTACACATATTTATTTACACACACAATATTTCACTCGACAAATAAATTGTTTAGAATTATAAATAAAGTTTGTGCATACTATTTATAAATTATAATTTTAATAAATGCTTACTATGTTCTAAAATTAGTCACCTATATTATTTAGGGACATCCTAATCATTGTCAATCTTCTATTTTAAAACGTTTTTTTTTTCATATCAATTATCAAAAAATTTATTTGCAATTGTAAGATTGAAAAAAAATAGATATTGATTTGACACCATTAATGATAAATTGAGAGTTACTAAAGAAAAATTACTTAAAGTTCAACATTATTTTATATTCAATATGTGCATTAATATTAGAATATATTTTATTTGTATTTATTCATATATAGTTTTCCATAACATTTTCTAGGGACATCCTAAACAATGTCTATTTTCTATTTTAAAACATTTTTTTCATATCAATTATTAAAAAAATTATTTGTAATTGTGAGATTAAAAAAAGATGGACTTTATTAAAAAAAGATGGTCCTTATTGATTTTCTAGGGACATCCTAAACACTGTTTATTTTCTATTTTTATTTTTGTATTTATTCATATATTGTTTTTCGTAACATTTTTCGTGTGTTTGCCAAACAACCGTAAATGTTTTCTGACATATTTTCAAAAGATTTACCAAACACCTGAAAATGAAATCTTTTGATTTTCCGGAAATCATTTTCCAGAAATCATTTTCTGGGAATGATTTTCCGTGAAACAAACGGAGCCTAAGATTCGAATCCCTCCGTCAACAAAATTTATTTTTAATGCTCATTTCCTTTATTTGCTCTGGTGCCCCTCCACTTTCGATGTTTTCAATGTTTGTTAGCTCCGTTAGCCTCAATTGCCTTGGGATACTTGACAGATCCTAACGGACTTTGACGAAATGTTAAATGACACATTTAAAACCAAACGTGACACATTAAAAACATAAAAAGTGACACATTTTAATGTTAAAAGTGACACTATAAATGAAAATTTATTATAATTTTTATTAAAATACAAAGTAATACTCTTAATACTAAAACGTGACACATTTACTACTAAAAAGTGACACTCTTAATACTAAAAAGTGACACTCTTAATACAAAAAGTGACACATTTAATAATAAAAAGTGACACTCTTAATACTAAAAAGTGACACATTTATTTAATATTAAAAAGTGACATTCTTCCTTAAATAATTTACCGGACCGAAATGAATCATCTCGTGTTTCAAGTTCATCTTCTACATGCCTAGATCCTGCTCGTTCTGTTACGAAGGAAAAGAGAAAAAGACTAATGATTTTTCTGATTTCCATCAAGCCAAGGAATTTGGTTCCAAGACTCCTAATGCTCGGTTATTTTAGACATATTTTCAGTAAATTTTATAAGTTTGAGTAAGAAACATATACTTTACCTTGAAAAAGTTATGATTTTGTGTTTTTAACGATTGACACTTGGGATTATATACATTTCTATGAATGAGAAGATATGTTTCAGTAGTGTTCAATTGGTTATTGCTGTTAACATCACTAGCTCAAAAGTGACACACTTTAGTCCTAAAAATAACACATTCCAAGTCTAAAAGTGACACTCTTATTGATACAAATTGTATGATTATAAAAATGAGTTGTTTTGCCAAAAGTGACACACCTAATACCTAAAAGTGACACAATTAATACATAAAAGTGACATACTAAACGTGACACTTATGAATAAAAATTTAAAGATGAAAAGTGATTTTTTTGCCAAAAGTGACACATGTAAAACTTAAAAATGACACATTCTATGTTTAAAAGTGACATTCTGATTTAAAGTAACTAAGTAAAACTTATAATCAAACCTCAGGCAACAATTATCCAAAAGTGACATACTTTTGTTCTCAAAGTGACACACGTCAAGCCTAAAAGTAACACTCTGATTGATCGTAAATGTAAACAATATCAAAATGACACATCTCTAGTAATAAAACTTTAAAAAAAGTCCTAGGAGGTTTCAAACCTTAGACAAGACATGCAAATTCCAACAACTTATGAGATATGTTGTGAACCATCTCACCATATTAGTTTTTATAACTTTTTATAACGTTTTATTAATTTATTATGACCCGCAAATTTATAATTCACATTAAAAAGAATTAATTTATAATTCTCATTAAAAAAATTAAAAACAAATTATGTAGAAAAGGAGTTTTGAACCACCAACCTCTGAGTTAACCAAATCTTCAAACAACACTTCCATCCATCTTGCCAAACTCATGATTATGATTTTTATTAACATATTTAGTTATTAACCCGTGAATTCCTAAATAAGGCTCGTCTTACAGGAGACCACCTCATTGCTTATTATGATCAAACATTTGTATAATTATGATCAAGTTTAATGTATATTACATATCCATTAATAATTAGATTTTTTAAACATAGACTCGTTGGGTGGAATGGAGGGAGTAACTATAATTCAAATGGAGAAATGTAGTGTAACATTTGATACACATAATACATAGATGATCAAAAGGAATTTTTTTTTAAAAAAGATTTAGTTCCGCTTACTTTGCTCTTATCAAAATGATTTATTTCTTTTCTTCATTATCAAAAAGATTTATTTCTTTTCTTCATGATGCAAAAATCATAGAACCAAGTTTATAAAGCTCAACGCAAAATCTAATAATAAAAGGGTTAAATAACATACAAAATTATATACTTAATTTTGAAACCAGTTTAGGGTAAATGAGACGTTTTAAAATGAAAGTAGTTCTTGATAATAAACAACAGACTTTCATTAACAAGCAAAAGAAACGCTAAATATATAGGCAAAAATTTAAGATTGACGGTACCTAACGGGTAGAGTTGTGAGGTTCCTCTTACGAATTAAGATCTGTAAAATCGTTAAAAATTATGTTTATCATCTCCATACAATTTCAACTTTACCCTCACATTTGCTATTAACATTTTGATTATCCTCAAACATTTTTTAATTATGATAAACTTTAATACTAGTTATATATCTCAAATATTTTGGGTGTTGTGGGATCTTTATAAATGTTACTCAAATAATTAGACTTTTCAAATAATCATGGCCGACTTTAATGCTACTCAAATAATTAGACTTTTTAAACATGAATTTTTTGGGTGGAATACAGAAAGTATTTGATTTTTATACCATGAATGGGAAAGGTTATTTGGTTATTGTGGTCTCTTAATAAAAGTTATGTTGTGCTGAAATATTTGACAACGAATTATGTGACGTGTTACGAGGATAAATTATTTGCAAATAATTTCTTGCTAATACAGTGTGTAGTATGTACCAATGACATGTTCGTGTTGTTAGTTATGATAACGAGTAAATATCTACTTGTTAATCGAGTCTTGCTATGCATTCAGGGGGTATGATGTCGTACAATTATTGTGAGGGTCGGAGCTAGCGATAACTGTGGGCCATCATGCTCAATCGACCCCACTATTGGTCGTAGTTAACACCACTTTTATAGAAATAAGCGTAAATTGTGGATAACTATGCTTCGTTATATATGTTGAGCAGCAGCGGAAGACTTTGCAAACAAACAAAGAGTAATAGCCATATCGATTAAGGAGACAGAGGGAGAGGGAGAGAGATCGGACTCTTGAAATTTTATTATGTCAACCTTAAGCACGTTCTAGGGTTACAAATATATATACGGATACAATATCAAACCCTAAAAGCCTAATTAAGAAAACAGACAAAACAAGTTGCCGCAATAACGCGATCGCCTTCTTCAACTAGACGCGACCGCGTCGATGTTGGACGCGGTCCCCTTCCCTGGTTTACGCGGTCGCCTATTTTCCAGTAACACTCCTGCATTTCATCCTTGGATATGCGATCGCCTTCACTTAGCACGCGACCGCCTTGTAACACGGTCGCCTTGTACATCGAAGACCCGACCGCCTTGTCCAAAACCTAAAAGTCCGTACCGTGCCAAGGTAATCGAGTCATCCCATTCTCAACACGTTAGTATTCGAGGTTATAAGGATTATAAAGTGTTGAAGTAAAATAACTTTGGTTATTTTCTTCCTCCTCTTTGTCGTGTCCTAACTATTAGGTCACATGTTATTATTGTCTTTTTAGGTAATTACTAAAAAGCTTGGTAGTTGCTTTCTTTAAGGACTCAAATATGGCAATCCTTAACTTGTAGGAATTAGAAGTTTATTTCCATAATAAAATTGATAATCCTAACATTGTCTTGTTGAGTGTTTTACTTGGAAGACATGTTTCCTAAAGCTCTATATAAAGGAGTGAACGGCCTTGGACATCCTCATCCAAGCAGAGAATTTTCAGAGAGAGTTTTTGCATGAAGTACTGTCAGGAAGTCAATGAGCCAACCGATGATACACCATTGCAAGCCTTATCAGACTTGTTGTTCACTGCCTTCATATACACTCTTTGTTTTCTTTTCATAAATGTGTGTTTCCAAGAGTATTTAGTATATAATAGATACATCATTTCTCACAGAGTTTTCGTAATGATTTTCACTCTCTAAAGTGGGTGCGGCCCAAAGCAGGACTGGGCGCGGCGCCCATAATGGGTTGGGGCAGCGCCCAGCCCTTTTTCCTTTCCAATTTTGGCACTTTGGCCCTCTGAAATCCACTGTTTATGCATCCTTATTTTCTTTTGCATCTTTTACATTTTAAACCCTATAACTTGACATCTATTAGTTCTTTTAACAGGTCTTGATATTTTATGGCATATGATACATCAGGGGTATGAAATTGGGGTGTCTACAGAGCCCCTCAACGATGGAGTTTACGAGTAAACGAACATCGTTGATAAGAAATAGACTCCCAAATTTCGTGGAAATTATAATGGGGAGAAATGCAATATGCAACAGTTTATAGATGCAACAGTTTAGGATGCAGCAGTTCAAATCACACATACCCTAAACAATTTTAGTTGGTTATAGTTGGTCATCATAGTTTTTAGAGCAGATATGCAACGAAGTGCTCTAATGGTCGTGCACTCGTGCCTACTAGGTAGGCTGCCTACGTATCCCTTTCTCAAGAATCAGAGCAAACGTAGTTCGGTTCAAGCAAACAAGCAATAACAAGCATTGGGTGGGATAGATGGTGCGTTTTGTCCAGCATAGACAAAACATGTGGGAATTCTAAAATGCTCTTCCCCAGAATAGGAAACCGATACAACTTCTTAAAATGTGTTTTCCCCAGAATAGGGAAAATGATGCAACTCTAAAATGCTCTTCCCCAAAATAGGGAAACCGATGCAACTTTTAAAACACGTTTCCCCCAGAATAGGGAAAACAATGCCACTTTTAAAACGTATTTTCCACATAATATGAAAAACGATGCAACTTTTAAAACACGTTTCCCCCAGAATAGGGAAAATGATGCAACTTTTAAAACACGTTTCCCCCAGAATAGGGAAAATGATGCAACTTTTAAAACACGTTTCCCCCAGAATAAGGAAAACGATGCAACTTTTAAAGCGCATTTCCCCCAAAATAGGAAAAACGATGCCACTTTTAAAACGCGTTTCCTCCAGAATAGGGAAAACGATGCAACTTTTAAAATGTGTTTCCCCTATAATAAGGAAAACAATACCACTTTTAAAACACGTTTCCCCCAGAATAGGGAAAACGATGCAACTTTTAAAACACGTTTCCCCATAATAGGGAAAACATTGCTACTTTTAAAATGTGTTTCCCTCAGAATAGGAAAAATGATCCCACTTTTAAAACGCGTTTCCCCCAGAATAGGGAAAACGATGCAACTTTTAAAACGTGTTTCCCCCAGAATAGGGAAAATGATGAAACTTTTAAAACGCGTTTCCCCCAGAATAGGGAAGACGATGCAACTTTTAAACGCGTCTCCCCTAGAATAGGGAAGATGATGCAACTTTTAAAACACGTCTCCCCCAGAATAGGGAAAACTATGCAACTCTTAAAACACGTTTCCCCCAGAATATGGAACACGATGCCACTTTTAAAACGCGTTTCTCCCAGAATTAGGAAAACGATGCCACTTTTAAAATGCATTTCCCCTAGAATAGGGAAAACGATGCAACCTTTTAAAACGTGTCTCCCCAGAATAGGGAATATGATGCAACCTTTTAAAACACGTCTCCCCCAGAATAGGGAAAATGATGCAACCTTTAAAACGCATTTCCTCCAGAATAGGGAAAATGATGCAACCTTTTAAAACGCGTCTCCCCCATAATAGGGAAAACTATGCCACTTTTAAAACGCGTCCCCCCCATAATAGGGAAAACGATGCCACTTTTAAAACGCGTCTCCCCTAGAATAGGGAAGACGATGCAACCTTTTAAAACACGTTGCCCCCAGAATAGGGAAAACGATGCAACCTTTAAAATGTGTCTCCCCGATAATAGGGAAAACGATGCAACCTTTTAAAAATGTGTTTCCCCCAGAATAGGGAAAACGATGCAACCTTTTAAAACGCATCTCCCCCAAAATAGCGAAAACGAAACAACCTTTTAAAACGCATCTCCCCCAGAATAGGGAAAATGATGCAACTTTTAAAACGTGTCTCTCTCAGAATAGGGAAAACGATGCCACTTTTAAAATGCATCTCCTCCATAATAGGGAAAACAATGCAACCTTTTAAAACGCGTCTCCCCCAGAATAGGGAAAACGATGCAACCTTTTAAAACGCGTCTCCCCAGAATAGGGAAAACGATGCAACCTTTAAAACACGTCTCCCCCAGAATAGGGAAAACGATGCAACCTTTAAAACGCGTCTCCCCTAGAATAGGGAAAACGATGCAACCTTTTAAAACGCGTCTCCCCTAGCTAGAATAGAGAAAATGATGCAACCTTTTAAAACACGTCTCCCCCAGAATAGGGAAAACGATGCCACTTTTAAAACGTGTTTCCCCCTAGAATAGGGAAAATGATGCAACCTTTAAAACGCGTCTTCCCCAGAATAGGGAAAGAAACATTTTTAAAACGGGCTTTTCCCAGCAAAGGAAAAGCGATGCTGCTTTTCAACATGCGGTTAACCCAGAATAGGAAAAGCGATGCGATTTTTTAAAATGTGTTTATTCCAGCATAGGAGTAGCGATGCAGCTTTTCAAAATGCGCTTAACCTAGAATAGGAAAAGCGATACGATTTTTTAAAAATGAGTTTCCCCCAGAATAGGGAAAGAAGTGTTTTTAAAACATGCCTTTCCCAGTAAAGGAAAAACGATGATACTTTTCAAAATGCGCTTAACCAACAATAGGAAAAGCGATGCGATTTTTTTTAAAATGTGCTTATCCCAGCATAGGAGAAGCGATGATTATGAAGCGTTGTGGCGGAATGCTGTCGATGATCGGCTTGTGTAGCTTTTGATGATGCTGCTGAGGATCTTTGGAAGATGATCCTTGGCGAGATGCTGGCAGAACATTTATACTTTTCCAAGGGCTGATCGAGAAGACCTGATAAGATGCAGTAAAAGGATGCAAACAAAAGATGCAAGCATGCGAATGAAACTTGTTTTTTCTTAAAAAATAGACTTTTGAATGTGCATGTGTGTCATCCGTTTCTTAAACATGTTAAGACAAGATAAGGCAAGGTGATAGAAATGTAATATAAGAGCTTGAGATGTGGCTTCTGGTTGGCTTTGAATGGTTATGAGTATAGGAGTTGATGGTGATATTTGAGATGGAGGTGGGTGAAGTTTAGGGTTACCTTTCAGTTTTTTGACTAGTGCATCATTCAAGAAAGGAATTAAATAAGGATTAGTGAGTCCTACTAATTAATTCCTCGAAGAGACCACTTTTTTTTTTCTTTCTTTCTTATTTCTTTTTTTTTTTTGCTCTAACTTTTGACTAGGCCGCCCTTTCGGGTTTTCAACCTAGCGAGCCTTTACCTCATAGGGAGTTGGTCTTTCAATGCATGTGAAGATAAGTCACTTATTCTTGAGGGATCACGTCTTTGTAGCCTCTTCATTTCTTCTGGAAGAGATGGAAATGAAAGTTGTTTCTTGAGATGATGAGCCTTTATCTATCAAATGAGTTTGGCGGGAGATAAACCCCGGGATGACTCGATGAACCAAATTTTGTAAAATGGGATGGGAAAATTTCTGAAGAGATTAACTGGAGACAGCTCCAGAAAGACTCGATTTGAAGAGACTTTTGAGGGGACGGAAATGAGTATGCTTAGAGAAAGAGGATGACCCTAATGGACAAAAAGATGAGTCATGATCCAGAGTTTATTGTCGAGTATCACAAGTTTCATGGACCCTACTTAACATTTATCTTTTGACGATTTTATATGTTTTTTTTAAGCAAGGAGTTATGTCCTGGACTCAGATCACGTTATAACCGATTGAAACAAAGCTATATGTGGCAACTAGGTTAGGGTATAATTTTTAAGTGTTTGTGATGGATTGGCCTTAGGGTTGAGGATCTGATTGGCCTTTGGTTCAAAGGTATTTTGGGTTGTGGATTTGGTTATTTTCAGAAAGGCAATCGCAAGATGATCATTGGCTGACCTTCTAGGCTGTGGGTTTGGATGGGAAGTTGGTTTTTGGACCTGGTTGTGGGTATGGTTGGGAGATTGGTTTTTGGCTTGGTTGTGGATTATGGGGTTGTCCAAAAGTGATTGCTTATTTTTCTTTTGTAATTTTTTTTGCAAGAGAGAGATTTTGAGGAAGTCTCTTAGGAGAGACTTCTTTTCTTTTTCTTTTTCTCTTTTTTTTTCTTTTTATGCATAGGCCTTTTAAAAAAAATTCAACCTTGCTCTTTTTTTTCTTCTTCTCTTTTTTTTTTTTTTTTTTTGTTGACCTCTCGGAGCAATTTGAGAGAGTGCTTGAAGAGATATCTGTCTTTTCTCTCTTGAGATAAAAAGGTTGTCACTCTTGGTGGATATACATATAAGGGTGGAGTAGCCCCAGTTTTGGGAAGCTAGATCTTAGAAATGGTTGTTTAGCTGGTGATATTGGAAGGTCTTAGTTTCGGTCGTGGTTGGTTTTGACATGTGGTGGATTTGTTTTTAGGTGTTTGGAAGAGGTTTGGTGTATGGTTTGAAGCCCCTAGTGTGCTACTTAATAGCTCGGCCACAATGGGTCGAAGATGACATTTTACCAAGACATAAGGTTGCTTTATCGAACTAACATTTTTAATAGTTTGTGGGTTCATATTTCGAAATGACTAATTATCAACCCGTGTAGTTTTATCATGTTTTTACATGAGTTGATTCGTCATCATTTCATTTTTTGTTTTTATTTTTTTTAGCAGACACTTCGGCGATAGGTGGTGCTCAAAGATCAACAAGAAGACTCGACAAGCTAATATAGGAAAAGTAAGAATTTACTAAACTCGAATATAAATATATACCTTTGGAAAGCTCGATTTGAGGACTTGGTTGGACTTTTTGAAATAACAGAGATCAAATGAAACTTAAATATAAACAATAAACTTAAATATGAACATCATCTTATCTTCACATAGTAAGAATAAGAAAAATGTACAATCTCTATTCCAAAGAAAAAAGGTACGCCTTAACTTGTCATTGTGTGACCACACTATCAACTTTGCTTTAATTTTTTTCGAAGCTTATTTTAGTTGATTTTTTTATTAGAAATTCACGAACTAGGGAGGATTTTTGTAATATTATTTTTGATAAACTAAAAAGGAAATATGTTCGTTCGACTCTTTGAAATCCGAGAGGAGTGCTAAATCTCTTTTTCTTTCTTTCTATACCCCTCATTTTTATGAGTAAATATTCATCTAATAACTAGGTAATATATTAAGGCTTAAATCATAATTTTGTCACCCTACTTTCACACTTTTTGCAATACGGTGACTTTACAAATTTTTTTCAATTTAGTCATTATACTTGGTTTGGACATTCAATAAGGTTACTCAAGCATTTCCGTTTGTTATGTTGGATGGAAATGCTTAAAAGACTAAAATACTCTCGAACAAAATCAAATTGTTTTGACTTAATCGCAATTTGGTCACCCTACTTCCCCACTATTGCAATAAGGTGACTCTCTACAAAAAATAAAGAAATTTCAATTTTTCAACCCCTTTCTAATGTAACCCTTTTTCACCCTTCATTCCACCATAGCCATCACATTGTGTTTTTGAAAGAAGATTTCAAATCTGAATATTTTAGAATAGTGAAAGAGAGACTTTGCCTCTTGGTTGTCCAAAAAATTAACAATTACACACACACACACACAGAGGTGAAGGATTCAAATGGATTAAACATCCTTTCAAGTAGGATGGAAGTCATTTGATGTGATTTGCAGCCAAAAGGATAATGGTGTGCTTTTTCGGTGGATGGAAAGGAATAGAGGAACAGTTCATGTAGCAGTGTTCTCTTATGTCGAAGTCCTCTGGATTTTTTTATGGTTGGAGAAAGCCTCTTCGGGTATAGAAGTTTTTTGGAAGAAATTATCGGAGACAAGGCGTGAGGTTCTTCTTGAAAAGAGGAGAAACGAGCATGGTTTTTACTTGTGTATCTCTGCCAAAGGTAGAGGTAGATCCTCGAAGATTTTTACCCCAGCTGTAGCAAAGGAGGGCGACTGGGATATGATCATTGGCAAAATTCGAAGGTTCGCTCAATCTAAAAATGTCAACATAAAGTGTAGGAGTTTCAAAATGGAAAGAAAGGTTGAACATAGAAAATCAGCTTCTTCGTTTGTTGAGATAGCAAGGATCCCCCCTTGGCCAAACCTCTCTATCCGAGTTCAATGACTTCCGAAAGGGTCTGGGGAAGTTTCATAGTAGAGGATAAGTCGTGCGAGGAGGCAATGACCTATATGGATAGATGCCTGGTCGGAAGAGTTGGGAAACTGAGCTGTCGGGTACCTTTGCAAATGGAGTTGTAGGCTTGGGTGGACACAAAATGGAAGATAGTAGGTGGAGTCCGAGTGGCGGCAATCAACAACGTCGTTTTTTTGTTCGAATTCCCGTCTAAAAAGGAAGCGAGTGGGATTTTACTCGAAAATAACTGGAAGTTTCAGCAAGAGGTGTTGCTTTTGGAGAGATGGTGCCAAGAAAAATATTGCAACGGAGAAGGAAATCTGCCGAAAGAAGTTTAGATTAGGGCTTTTGGTCTCCCTCTTCGTTTGTGGGGACGATCTGTGTTTCAACATATTGGAGACACATTATTGCAAGAAGTGGGAAAGTATAGTGGCCAAATTACGTTTTAAGCCCAAGGGTATTTTTGAGTTTCTACAATTGTTTTAAGCTTTCCATCCAAAATATTGGATGGAGTGATGGACGTGCTATATGTTTCCAAGTATAATGATCAAATTGCAAAAAAAATTGTAGAGTCATCATATTGCAAAAAGCGTGAAAGTAGGGTGACCAAATTGCGATTTAAGCCATATATCAACAACCTTATCTTTAATCGTGTTATTCACATCAAAAAAATCATTAACTAGTTTTTCCAGTTAGACTAGGATTCAAATCTTTAATCTCACATATGTCTCATTTAATCTTAGCCTTACGTGTGTCATTATTATTTTACCAATCATTTTTTTTTAACAAAAGAACAACTTAGATTCAATGGACAAGAATGTGACAAAGGATAAAGTAAAATATTTCAAGCCCTTATACTATTATTGAATATAAAAATTAAGGGTTGGGGTTTGGTCTATGTCTCCTCCAACCATTATGAAAAAAATATATCTCTTACTATAAAAGTCAAGCTTGTTTCTTACAATTTAATTGATAGTCAAAAATAACCCTTTCACTAAATAAACTACCCACAATTTAATTAAGGACAAAACAAGTAAATTTACCATGACAAAAAGTAATGTTTGTATAAAAATACCTCTAACTATAATAAATCACTCACTATTAATTAAGGTTGAACAAGTAAATTTGTCATAGGCTAATTAATTCCATGAATAATTAAATAATAATTTGATCCCTTGACTTGTACCTATTTTAAAGTTAGGTCCTACATTATTGAATTCTATTCATTTCGTCTTGTATTTTGATTTTGTTATCATTTTCCCCCTCCTACCATTATCGTTACAAATATCGTCCAATATATTCTAAAATGACAAAAATACATTTACTCAAGAGACTAAAACTTTATTTGAAACTAAAAAAATATTTGAAACTAAAAAATAATATAGTTTTATTTCTTTATTTCTTAAATATATATGTTTGGGAAAGACATTATTAGATGTATATAGAAAATTGTAACTATAATGATAGATTTGTTAGTGAGTATCAAACTATTAAGCAAATATGTAGCGTGTTTAGTTATTACCCATGAATAAGCTAAGAGAAACGGGTTAAGAAAATGTGTCATAATGTCAAGAAGATGAAGAAAATGAAGAACCAATTGATGAATCTATGAGTTTTATTAGAAAAGAATGTTAAAATCTACTATTTACTTCTTTAAATTTTCAGACTACTAGAACAGCTTTTAAAACTATCAATGGTCCCTAACTTATAGATATTACAAACAAAACCAATGTTAGTAATCGCAAATAACTGGATTCAAAATATTTTACTCATTTTCATACCTGAGTTCCAAACCTCTAACCTCTTTTGGTCTTAATTTGCTTGCTCCTCTTCATCGGACTCGAGGTAGTTACATGTGAGAATCTCTATATTCCCTCCTCTGACTATCAACTTTCTTTCTTCTACCGCAACTCTCCTTTTATTGAAATAGGTTGTCACCAACTGACATCCTTTTAAGTAATCTCATCCTAAAATTAGATTTTCTCCTTACTTAGTAATTTGCACAAAAAGTGTATTGGAACTAAGAAATGATAGATGTTTAAAGAAAGAAGTTCGACTAAACGAAAGTTAAAGAGATTTTATGTCTCCATTTGAGCAAGGTGAGGTGAGTGTGTTTCTTGGTGATGGTGATAACGGTGTTGACGACTGCAAGGATAGTGGTGTTAGGGGCGGTGATGACGGTGATTGTAAGGATGACATTGGTGGTTTAGATGAAATATAACATTGTGAGATTTCCAAAATCATCAAATTTTCAAAGATCCATATGAGTTTCAGTTTCAATTTGAAAATTTGAAAAATTTAAAAATTGAATTTGAGTTTGTAAAAAATGAAATTTAAGGTTGTGGTTGTGGTGTGTCCATAAATGATGGCTTTTGCAAATGAGTTATTTTGAAGGTAGAAGTAAGGAATTAGAAAATGAAATAAAATCAAATAAAAAATTAACTTTTGTGCTAATGGTGAAATTTGAGGTGGTAGTAGTGGTGAGTCTATGAATAATGAGGTTGACGGTAGAAAGTGAAGGATGAAAAAATAAATTGAATAGAATCTAAATTTTTTTTTTTTTGGAGTAATGCATTTTTTTCGCTTTCGAATTTAAAATGAGACAAAGTATAACTATTGAAATAATTATTTATTATTTTAATTAAAATATATTTTAAATATCAAATGACAAACTAAATTATGAAAATATAATCAAATCTCACTTTCCGTCACAAGTAAAATATGATCAAAATAATCCTAACATGTATGATTTTCCATTCTTTTTAACACCCATGAGCGAGGAGATGACAAAGTCGGACAAATATAAAAATTATGTATGAAAGTGAGACATCATAGGTTGGGAAAGACATTATTAGAGGTATATGAAAAAATGTAACTATAATAATGCATTTGTTGGTGAGTATCAAAATATTAGGCACTTATGTAGCATGTTTAATAATTACTAATTGTGAATAATCTAAGAAAATGCGTTAAGGCAATGTGATATAATGTCAAGAAGATTAAAAAAGATGGAGAACTTCGTTGACAAATCTTTGCATTTTGTTAGAGAAGAACACTAGAATGTATATGAGATACGTTTGAAGAAAGCAATTCGATTTAATGGAAGCCATTTTAGCAAGGTGGTATTTCTTGGTGGTGGTGATACGGTGGTGGTAGTTGGATGTTGGTAGTGGTGGTTAGAGTTAGTGGTGGGGGCGATTGTAACCATGGCAGTGGTGGTTTAGGTGTGGAATACGATATTGTTAGATTTCCAAATCATCAAATTTTCAAATCTTCATATGGGTTTGGGTTTCAATCATCAAATTTAAAAATTCAAAAAATTGAATTTAGGTTTGTAAATAGTGAAATTTAAGGTTCTGGTGGTGATGGGTCTATAAATGATGAGTCTTGCATATGTGTTAATTTGAACGAAGGAGTAAGAAATTAGACAAAGAAATAAAATAAAAAATAAAAAATTGATTTTTGGGTTAATGATGTTATTTGAGGTGGTAGTGGTGGTAATGGTGGAGGGTCTATGAGAGATGAGGTTGATGGAAGAAAATGAAGAATAACAAAATAAATTAAATAACTTCTAAATTTCATTTTTTGAGAGTAATGTATTTTTTTAACTTTAAATTTAAATATGATACAAATTATAATTACAACATTGCTAGCCTTACAACTAATTTTATAACTTTTCTTACAACTACTAATTCTTATAAGGATAGTATTTTCCTTATAATTATACCAAATTACAATCCCTCCCCCCAAAGTATCCACCAAATCACAGTGCACCTCAACCTAAGGTTTGTCTCATAATGATATCTGACGTTATATTTTTTCATATTTTCTACCCTAGCCGCGACAACGGTTAGAAAAGTCACGTTAAATAACACGTGGTCTTCCACGATGTTAACTTGAGGGAAATATTAGGAATTCGATGTAAACTTTGGGGTGCTTAAAGTTCAAATGTTAAAATGGAGTGGAGTCCACAATTCCATTTTTTCCTACTGAAAGAAAATCTAGAGAAAAGACCAACCATTTTTTTCGATCTTCACTTTCCACAACAAAAATTAACCCATAACCCGATCTTGGTTTTGTCTACTCCCTCCAAATTTTCTCTTAAATTTCTCTCTTAACCCAGATGATAGATATGCATTTTTCCATTTCATTGTCAATTTTCTTATCTTGATAATGAAAACAAAGTAAACGAAAGATATGAAAAAAAAAACTCTTACCCATAGTTACACGTCTCCATTTTCAATTTCATGTATGAAATTGAATCCACGTACCCACCTTCTCTGGTGAAACCCATCCACCATCGAAATTAATCAATTTCTCATCCCCTTCATCCTCTTACATGACTTTACCTTTACTTTATCTCTCCTAATTCTTTAAATAAACCAACATCGCCATGGCATGCCTTCTATAATGTCAAAATCATCTAAAGTCATAGTTTCTTCAACATTTTCTCAATTTTGATACTTTGTTTTAAACCATATGTATATCGGCTGTATGCCCAATTTTCTCCCGCAAAATTGAAGAGTATTTCAATAAAACCCATAACTATTTCTCTTTATTCAAGCCCGTCTCTCTCTCTTTGATGAACTCGTCAATAAGGTTTATGGGTTTTCTGTCAATTGCATGTTTTTTCAAGGGTTTTTAGTAAGTATACTCTATAGCCTTTGATTTCTACTTTAAGCACGACTTTTGCAGGGGAGAGAATGAGGGAGATCGGAGATGGAGCTTGGCTAGAATCGAAGGAGGACGATGCTAGAGTTATGATAGGCGTGACCAGAGTGGGAAGGGTTTGGGCATGATATGGGAACTTGCACCTAGAGATGGCGGTGGCTATGGTGGGGCTAACTGGAGATTGCGGCTATTACGGTGGACCCGGAAATGGGAACTTACACCGTGAGAAGAGAGAAGGAGAGGGTGTGAGATTAGGGTTTGTACTTTTAATACATTTACTCCTTAACCAGATAAGAGAAATGACATTTTCGCCCCGTACGTGGAAGACCACATGCTATTTAACGTGAATTTTCTAACGTCCATCAGTAGTAGGGTGGAAAATTGGGGGGGGGGAAGTAAAGTCAGATACCATTATGAGACAAACTTTACATAGGGGTAAACTATACGATTTTGTGGATACTTTGGGGGGAAATTGTAATTTGGCCCTATAATTATTTTTGAATTATTAAAATAATTATTTTTATTTTTATTTAAAAACATATTCTAAATACTAAATGGTTAATTAAGGCCAAAATATGAAAAACACCCCAAAGTAACCACCCAATCCCATAATGCCCCCCAATGTCAAATTTTTCCCAACTTCATACCCAATATTACCATTTGTCTCAGTTAGGACCCTCCCGTCAATGACCATTAGAAATGCTAACGGATGAGTGGTCATTTTGGTCATTTGATTCGGGAGGCAAAGTGGGATTTGGTTATAGTTCATTATTTAATTGATATTTAGGATATTTTAAGTGAAAAATGGTTTTATAACAATCAAAATATTTTTTTTGAAAAATTATATTATTTAAAAAAATTAAAAACAATATAATAGTGAGATTTGATTAATAATTAATTTTTATCATTAATTGAACTTGCATATGTGGGATGTGTATACATTTAGTTAATCAAAATTATTTGTAATTATTAAAAAATTATAATTCAAAATTATTTTAAAAATCAAAAGATTAACTACCACAATTATTTTTAAGTGAAAAATTAAAAAAATTATTCAAAATTATTTTTAAGTGAATATTTGATATAACTACCACAATATTATACCGAGTTTTTTACCAAAATATTGTAGTTTTAATTAAATATTACCAAACTATAGTATTTCTTAATCTCTCTTTTGATTCAACATGATATTGACCTGAGATAAAATTATCCATTAATTATTTTCTTTTGAAAAGTTAAAAATATCAACAATGTAATTAGGCTAATTAGCCCTTATTATAATGTTGACCAAGGGGATTGGACTGTGATGCAATTGCCACCGACTCCGACAATCCAATCGGAACCAAGCTCCCCCGACACACCTCCAAAATTGTCTTTTCTGATCCTCCTGCTTATGCGATCCGACGCCTCTAATTCACCATTTCATCCACGCCATTTTCGGCCAGCACCTTCGCCGCCGATACACCTATTCAATGTTAAATCATACATGCCATGAATAGCCATCGTTGGTGGCGGAGATGGAGGGAGAGACGACAAACGTGGGGAGCCTGTGATGCAGCTTCACAGCTTTAACTTATCTGGGTTTCGAAAAGTTACATCTATATCTAATTAATCTGGGTTTCGAAAGAAAGTAGGAGACTGATCATTCATCCTCTGTTCTTACCTCCATAGAAATCGAAGCTGAAGAGGCTGGAGATAGAGAAGGGGTTTGAACTGGGAGGAGAGAAGAAATGGGATCCCAATGCTTTGGGATGAAATCGCTGGAAAGGCTAGACCAGATGGTGGTTACTTGCTTTGCCGGATTTGTAGATGGAGAATGGAAAAATTCATCCTCTGTTCTTGCCTCCATAGAAATCGAAGCTGAAGAGGCTGGAGATACATAAGGGGTTTAAACTGGGAGGAGAGAAGAAATGGGATCCCAATGCTTTTAGGATGAAATCGCTGGAAAGGCTAGACCAGATGGTGGTTACTTGCTTTGCCGGATTTGTAGATAGAGAATGGAAAATTGTCGGCCTGAGACTGAGAAGGAGGCTGGTGGTGGAGCAAGGGCGAGGTTGCTGCATTCGGGGTGGGTTTGGTCGGAATGAAAGAGAGAGAGATGAAGAGATGGTGGAGGCGAAGGAGCCTGGATTTGAATTATAATTTTCTAATAATTACAAATAATTTTGATTAACTAAATGTATACCCATCCCACATATGCAAGTTCAATTAATGATAAAAATTAATTATTAACCAAATCTCACTATTATATTGTTTTTAATTTTTTAAAATAATATAATTTTTCAAAAAAATATATATTTTGATTGTTATAAAACCATTTTTCACTTAAAATATCCTAAATATCAATTAAATGATGAACTATAACTAAATCCCACTTTGTCCCCCGAAACAAATGACCAAAATGGCCCCTCATCCGTTAGCATTTCTAACGGTCATTGACGGGAGGGTCCTAACTGAGACAAATGGTAAGATTGGGTATGAAGTTGGGAAAATTTTAACATTGAGGGGCATTATAGGATTGGGTGGTTACTTTGGGGTGTTTTTCATATTTTGGCCGTTAATTAAATATTGAATTTATAGCTAATTCCCATTTTGTGCGCTAAGCAAAATGACCAAAATAATCTTCATGTGACGTGCATATACTATTTTCTGTTACTATTTTTAACGCCCATAGATGAGATGGGGCAAAGTCGGACAAATAGATAAATAAGTTATGAAAGTGAGACACTTCATAGATTGGAGTGCAATATGAGATTTGATGTGTAATTTAGGGAGCTAATCATATTTTGGCCCTATCGAAATTAGTCCAAAATACAAATTTCCCCCTAAAGTATCCATCAAATCCACTTTGGCCCACGGTGTAATTTTTTAGCATTTCCATATCACATATCAAATTTGGTGATGAGATGTCATCTCTGGTAATCGTAGTGATAAATATAGTGTGGCGAATAATGTTTAAAATCGAGAATTTGCTCCAATCAAAGCATAAACAATATCAACGGTGTTGATGAGAAATTTGTTGGAGTTTAAGCTATGAACGATGAAAACGGATTGAACTATGGTTTGTCACATCATTGTCGTATACGTATGTGATGGATTCAAATATGAGATTTGAAATTCTTGGTATATGTTCGTGTATTATATTGTACGAGGGAGAAAATGGGACATTCTTGGTGTATGCTTGTGTGTTATGTTGTACGTCTTTAATTTTTTGGTGGGTTCTTATTCGTGGTGGCCTTAACACCTAAATGTGATTAACTGATCTTGAATTCAATATCTCTGACATGATTCCGCTCTATTTTTATTTATATTTCTATATAATAATTTGAATAAAACATTAATACACTTTTGAGTTTTATCTCACTTAAAATTTACATACGAAGTCATTGCCAGAGAAGGTGCAAAGAAAGCGTTGCCGGAGAAGAAGAAACGGAAGTTTCTCTTTGGGTAATAAAAGTAGAGAAAACATTGCAAAAAATGACTAAAATGCCCTACACGTAAAATACCATGTGCACATTAACGTCAGATTGGTAATCGTCGCCGTGGCTAGGGGGAAAACTAGAAAAGAATTATAAAATGAGATATGAAAATGATACAAAACTTAGGTTGGGTGGTAAAGTGGGGCTTTATATATATTTTGTGGGAATTTCGTATTTTTAGTATAAGTATATATACTTTGGGGTTGAAAGTTTGATTTCTCTAACATAATATATTATTTTCTATATGGAGTCATAAATTTCAGAAATAACATAAACAAAATCTCCAACAGCAATGTGTTTATCAAAGATAGTAAGTTTGGATTATTTTCAATTCACACACTCATAAAAGTGAATGAATTCATATTTGGTAATAAAAAAAGAAAATGAAAATAACCAACAAAAAAACAAATTTGTAGGATAAGTTGTTATACAATGACTAAAAGTATACATTATAAATGACCGAAAAACAAAGTATCAAAAAAGCTAAAAGCACAACAGCACAATTTATAAGTTTCAAAAATTGTAATTATTAAAATACAAAAAAAAACATCCAATGATTAAAAATAAACAGAAAAATGAAGAAACTAACAAATCATTTTTTTAAAAAATCATTAACACCACGTGTAACACACGTGAACCTTACTAGTCACTAGAAAAGGAGAGGCCAAATTATGAGAACACAAAAAACCTCTAATTATGTGGGATTGGTCAAATATGGTCATTTGACCCGGTTGATGAACATATATAGCCTTTGACCATAAACCACTTGGTCGACCTGTCGACCACACTTGTCGACCAAGTGGTTTACACTGGCTTATTAAACAGTGTAAACCACTTGGTTGACAACTGGTCGATCTCCATTTCGTTTTGCAACAATGATGATTTTCGAATTCAAAGTGTGTTGCCGGAACTATTGAAGGAGACGATGACATTTTCAGAACAATATTTCGAAAAATGGTCTTTTACGGTTGAAAAAAATAACAGTAAACTTTTAGATTTAGAAACTTTGAAAAAATGACTAACAGAATTTTACCTAATAAAGATTTGACCTTGGCCAGTATTGCTCTAATTATGACTTATGAGTATTGCTAGGACCCAAAATATATTTTATTTACAAAAGCTTACTGTAAATTATTATAGGGTAGGGCACTAGGGCTATATGCATCCAATAATGTACTCTATACACCCCATTTGTGCATACATTAGAATGACTTTGTGAAGAAATGGGGTGTACGGAGTACATTATGGGGTGCATATAGCCCCACCATTTATTATACTATCTCCATTTGAGTCAAATAGTCAATTATTTCATTTTTGATATTATTAATTGACTATTAAAAGTGTTATTTTTAAAAAACAAATTGTCTTTCAAATGAGAACTATTTACCCGGAACGAATGTAGTACAAAACACTAAAAATGGTGATTTAAGCTTTTTAAGCCATTTCAATCTGTGAACTAGGGGTGAGCAGAAATTTTCCGGAACCGGACCGGACCAATGGAACCGGACCGGACCAGTCAAAAATGGACCGGACCAATACTTTGGATTGGTCATGGATCTGAATTTTCACAGAACCGGATAATTGGGTCGGTCCACGGTTCCAGAAACAAAAAACACAGAACCGGACCGAACCGGACCAATGTACATAATATATATATATATATATATATATATATATATATATATATATATATATATATATATATATATACTAAATTAATAACCCTAAAACTAAATCGTGTGAAACAGAAAGTCAGAAACAGAGACCCTCAGTCCCTCACCCTCTCGCCGATCGGCCTCTCTCCGTCTCTCGACTCATAGGCCATAGCATATTCCTATTTCCTCCGACCTCGACTCTCCGTCCGTCCGGCCGTCCGCCATTAACGCCCTCTGCCAGCGTCCAGGTACATCACCTCTCTCTCCTCTCTTCTTTATCTCTCTCAATTCTCAAACCCTAGATCTCTAAATACACTGATTTGGGGGTGGCGGTTGTAGTACATATGTTTATTTATCTAAATACTAACCTCATGACGTTATCTTATCCTTGTCTTGCATACTCATCAATCATCATCCTGTTCTTCTCAGGAGCATACTATTCAGACAAATTATTCCAGGGCTGGAACCTTTGTTAAGTTCATTAAGAGAAATTGCACAAAAGAGACGTAAAACCATACCCCAAGACCCAAGTATGTACTTGTTCTTTCTTTGTTAATTGCTTCATGTTCAACTGCTTTGACAGATCCATTGAAGTTGCGACCTTGAGTTTTACTTGGACCCTGTGTACTATAGGTTGATGCTTACTTCCTTTCTTTGACTTGGCTCAACTTTTGATTGTTCATTTTACTGGAAGTATCATTCTTACCTAAAAGCGAAAGTGTGGATATTATTTTGTCACATCAAACTATAAATCAAGATTCTATGTATTTATTTATCTATAGTTATACACATTTTTAATTTATCTAAGCAAAAGAATCAAGATTCTTACATAGTTGCTTTCTGTTTCTGTGTGGCATATACAATGCTTAGCTTAGCTTTTAGCATTTAAAAAAATTACTCTCTCTCTCTCTCTCTCTCTATATATATATATATATATATATATATATATATATATAACTGCTTCATCTTAATTTTGCAAAGATGCTTGGAATCTACAATCTAGTATATAAGTTTATAAGTTAAGACCGACCATGTCTTAATTTAATTAGCTTAATTCCCAGCTTAATATAAATAATTTTCCTAGGGGAACTTTAAGTGGGGAATAAGTTCAGGTACACTACCCTTTATATATTGATCAGGCATAGGTTTTGAGCAAACTTTCCAAGAATCTTAAATTGATTGTGTTTTTACATATGTTAATTGAAATGGATAGGAACTGAACATTCATGGTTCATTGAACAACATTTTGTGACACAAGTTTAATTAAAGAAAGTCTTAAAGGCTTATATATATACCTGTCTCTGTGTGTGGTCCAACAAAGAAAAATGAAAAACATCCAAGCCTCCCTTCCCTTCAAATTAAAGGAAGATATATATATATATATATATATATATATATATATATATATATATATATATATATATATATATATATATATATACATGTCTCTGTGTGTGGTCCAACAAAGAAAAATGAAAAAGAAATTATATCATACGCCTTTCATTCCTAAAAATGTGACTTCTATATTTACTTCAACAAATAAATTAAGAAAATTTAGTTGATTATATTATAAATTATTCTCTCCGTTCCTGAATAAATGACATGTTTGTTTTTCGATCAGTTTTCAAAAAATTATCTTGTTTTCAAACTTTTTCTTTTTATGAAAGCTCTTTTAGTATTTTACCTTTATTTTTTTTTCATACTTTAAAACTTGAACTAAACAATTGATAGGGATTATTTTGAAACTATAACATTTAACGAAATTAAACTTGCTAAAAGTTAGAGAAGATAGAGGGACAGAGAAGAATAACTTACAAGTTACAACAGATTATGATTTAAAATTTCTCTTGATGATTTGCTTTTCTTTCCATAATGCTTAAAATACTTATCCCGCTCATTATCATTTAAATCTAGTATCTCATGAAATTGGTAGTGTTCAATGATTGGCGACTCCTTTTTGGTTTTTAAGGAATATGCAGGTTGTCATGGCTAATATACTTATTGAGAAATTATTAAACAGTGAATGCTTATGTCAAGCAAGGCACTAGGTCCCGGCCAGTTGCAATCAACCTAAATTAACCAAGCCACCATCTCGTGTATATATATAGGTCTCGGTTGAAGTTTACGCCTTTGTGATATTCAGCCATTTTAGGTGTTCATTGAGGGATATGCACTCATGATATGTTTCTGCAAACAAAATGAATAGCACCATTGTGAAACACTGGCCTTGGACTGAGTTACACTTTTCTGCTCGAGTACATGAGGCCAGACTAGCATGTCCAAAAGTTCAATACAGAAAACTTACAACATGACTTTTGATTAGATTGGTATCAGTTAGGGTATGCAACAAAACCGTTGCAGCAAATTTATGGAAGTGTTAAGTTGCATTATACACATGTGAAATTTCCATTCCAGACAAGTTCAATAACCTTTACTACATTGCTGCCTTGTGTCAGTTTTGATTTTCCAGATACCAAAGCAGTATTTTTTAGGTCTGAATGTGGCTTTTTACATTAAACTCTTTGAACACGTGCCTATAATAAACACTAAACTCTTTGATGGACAAGAGCCATTGCACACCTATAATCAGAAGCGCAAAAAGGAATCGGAATCAGAAAATGGTAAATGAAGTCCTATTAATGTTTTTGTATATGTAATTTAAGTGCAAATGGCTAAAAACAAATAAAAGTTCGAATGAAAACATACTACTGACCACATGACAAATTTTTACTTAAGAAAAGAACACATAATCCACTAATTGAATATATACAAAGTACAAATTAGCTAACCACAATCCGATATTCTTATTTATTTTTCTTTTGCAATTGAACTCATAAATTACAGAAAAATACTTGAATACAAACATAACGTCTAATAAATTGTACCCAAAGCATGAAATCTGCACCGATAATTTATCTTGTTTATCAAATTCCAGCACATTTCCGACAGGTTTGAACTCTAAATCATGTGCCTAATCAAATGCAGATGACTGGTGGCTTCATTTATGCTCATTTGCTCTTGTGGGGACTCCATAGAGCATGCAACTCCAATTTTAACTAGCGAAATCAAGCACTCTTCTATTTTAGGATTATATGTATTGTTGTTGGTTGTTGCTGCAACCGATATTATCTCTTCTTCTTCTTCTTCTTCTTCTTCTTCTTCTTCTTCTTCATTTCTAAAGAGAAATGGTTCCAGAATTTCCATCACTCGATCAGGTAAGGCCATTCTAGCATACTCATGAAAGCTATGGCCTTCTTGGAACATAGGGTCTATAGGCCTCTTCCCTGTAATCATCTCCAACAATAGAATCCCAAAACTGAAGACATCGTCACTTGTTGATGCCTCATTTCCTAGACCGTACTCTGAAACAAACATGTTTTTACGTGATAAAGTAACAATATAATATTAGAGCAAGGATGAAGAAAATTATGAATCCTAAATGAATGTTGCAGGAAACTAATGTGGTACTTGGAACAAGTAATTGTAGGTAAGAAAAAGGCTCCAAGTCTTTGCAAATGAAAAGATGTGTGTGGTTCGTTTCTTTGTTTACCTGGAGCTACATATCCAACAGTCCCCCTTACCCCAGCGGAACTGCTTTGATTTGTATTCAAGAGTTCCGGAAGGAAAACTCTTGCTAGCCCGAAATCTCCAACATGAGCCACCATCTCTGCATCAAGTAGAATATTGCTCGGCTTCAAGTCAGAATGCAAGATTGGCGCTTCCAACTGGTGATGAAGATAATCAACGGTATTTGCCACATCAATTGCAATGTTTAGATGTAGACAATGCAGAAGTGAATAATGTGGCTAATCCTCATGCCAATAATGTGCACAGATCAAACAAGATGAAGGCAGACTTACAAAGATTCTACAAGGCTATCCAACTACCATGTGTGGATGTATGGAGATGATTTCCACTTCCAGTAAAGCTAGTTCTGTAAATGATCTAGGGGCATTTTTGTAACTGTTTTGTTGATGTTGTTGATATTAGTTTTAGATATTTCTTTGCCAGGCTGTAAGTTAGTTAGATGCAAGTTTGTTAGTGGAGGTTGGTAGTGGTGTTTGTAACTATATAGTGGGAGTTGCTACTCCATTTCTTTCTGTAACAAAAATACAATACATGAAAGAGAAACATTTTCCCTCCAAAACCTTCACCACACTGTTTGATCTGCAATCTTCATTTCCAAAGTTTTCATGGTATCAGAGCCTTTCGATTCTATGCTTCCTTTCGTTTTGAAGTTCGTTTGAACTCTTGATTCTCATACTTTCAGAATCCCTATTATCGAATCCTTTTTGATTATTTCTGATCGAATTTCATCTGAACTTTTACATTCGATTTATCTCATGGCTGAAGCAAGTAATTCAGAGCAGAATACCTCTTCCAATGGAGCAAGAGAAGGAACCAGAACATCTACTTCAATGGAAATTTCCATAGATTCAAACATGCATCCGATGTACATTCATAACAATGATCATCCAGGTTTGGTTCTAATCTCGATTAAACTCACTGGTAGTGATAACTATAGTGCTTGGTCTAGGTCCATGCAGATTTCCTTATCTGCTAAGAACAAATCTTCCTTAATCAGTGGTAATTACCCCATCCCTGAAACAACTTCTGTTCTGTATCCTCTTTGGGCAAGAGCCAATGATATGGTAATTTCATGGATTTTCAATGTTGTTTCAGAAGAAATTAGCAATAGCCTGAGGTATATTTCATCCGCATTCGTAGTTTGGTCTGAATTAAAGGAGAGGTATTCTAATATTGATGGACATAGGGCTTTCCAATTAGAAAAGGATTTGTACAGGCTAGAACAAATGGATGGATCTGTTGAGGCCTATTATCATAAGATGAAGGGATTATGGGATGAATGTGTTGCCCTAGACACCATTACAGCTTGTACTTGTAACAGCTGTATGTGTGGTGCTGTCAAAGCACAAGAACTTAGAGAGCAAAGGAAGAAACTCATGCAATTTCTTATGGGATTGCATGATAGTTATGCTAATATTAGAAGCCAAATTTTAAGAATGAAACCTTTACCTAGCATTGGAGAGGCATATTACATGGTACGACAGGAAGAATCATTGAAGATAGGGTACATTACTGATCACAATATTGTGGCTGCTAACATGACCAAGACTAGTTAAGAAACTGAATTAAAGTTGGCTGCCAATTACACAACAAACTTTAGATCCACTGATAGGTCTTCTTCTGGACATGGAAATAAAGCCAGTTATGTGAAAGCACCTTTTAAAAAGGGAATTATCTGTAACTATTGCAATAAAGAAGGTCATGTTAAGTCTGAGTGTTTCAAGCTGCATGGATTCCCAGTGGGACATCCAGCTTATTCTTTGAACAACCAGAAACAGTTCAAGGGTTCTGGAGATGGACACAAAGGCCAGAATATTGGGAATGTGGGAGCTAAGGCAATGCAAGTACAAGGTAAAATTGCAGATGAGGGGACTCAGTCAGAAATTGAGCAATTAAAGACACAACTAGGCCAGGTTATGTCTATGTTGAAGGGAAAAGATCATCCAGAGGATCGCCTTGTTGCTTCCACTTTTCACTTCAGGTTCCAATATTCCCTTTGCAGGTATGTGTACTTCTAATAGCTGTCATGACAAGTTTATATCCTCGATTCAAGGTGTTAATGTTTGGGTAGTAGATTCAGGTGCTACTGACCATGTTTGCATCTCCATTCAGCTTATGCATTCTGTTGTTTCATTACACACACATATTATTCTATCCCTTCCTAATGGAAATCATGCCACTGTCACACCGAAAGGGTCTGTTAATGTGACATCTGATTTTGTTTTGCATGATGTCTTATATGTCCCTGGTTTCAAGTTCAATCTTCTATTAGTTTCCAAGTTGCTTTCTAATACCTCATACTTAGTTTCATTCACCAATTCTAAGTGCATCTTCCAGGACCAGATGAAGAAGGTCATCACCACTGGTGATCTTCATGGAGGATTGTTTTTGCTGCAAGGACAATCCACATTCATTCCCATTGTGCCTAATTTGGTTGGATCAACATTAGTCATGCCCAACCTGAACATTTCTGAGCTATGGCACAGAAGATTGGGTCATTCTTCTCTCCACACCTTGAAGAAAATCCCTCAATTGTCTCATGTTTTTCATTCCAAGACAATAAATCATGAATGTATCTCAGTTTGTTCTGTCTGTCCACTAGCCAAACAACATAAACTCCCATTCCAAAGTAGTGTATCTCATGCTTCTAAATGTTTTGATTTGATTCATTGTGACCTATGGGGTCCTTACAAAATACCTACTATGCAAGGTTGTAGATATTTTCTTACCATTGTGGATGACTGTTCCATATGTGTATGGACCTTTTTACTTCCTACAAAGTACCATGTATTCAAAGTATTGCCGGATTTCATTGCTTATGTTCAGAATCATTTTCAATCCACAGTTAAAACTGTTAAATCCATTAGAACATATCATGGTTCTGAGTTTTTCAATCAAGAACTTACCCCTTTTCTAGCCAAACTAGGAATCTCCCACCAGTCTTCATGTACTTACACACCACACAAAATGGTATTGTAGAAAGAAAACACAAACAACTTCTTGAAATGGCTAGAGCTCTGAGGTTTCAAGCTAGTCTACCAAAACACTTTTGGGGTTATTGTCTTCTCACAGCTACTTATTTGATTAATAGACTACCCACTAGTGCCACAGATTTTAAGATCCCTCATGAACTTCTGTTCAACACTCCAATTAACTACACTGACCTCAAAAGTTTTGGCTGCCTGTGTTATGCCTCCATACATGATCCTGATAAATTTGAACCTAGGGCCATCAAATCAGTCTTTCTTGGTTATCCTCATGGACAGAAGGAGTACATTTTATATGATCTTACCTCCAAGAAATTCTTCATAAGTAGGCATGTAGTATTTCATGAACACATATTTCCTTTTTCTTCCACTTCTTCTCCTATTCCTTCAGACACCACTTCCCTACCTTGGCCTGTTGATGATCCTCCTCCTATCTATCATACTTGTCCTTCAACCCCTCCTCCTATAGTTCATGCTTCTCCTCAAACTTCTGGACAAGCTCCTATTCCAGATTCTGTATCTCCTCAGGTCCCTTCCTCACCTCAGATACCTGAACAAGATCCTCAAATTCCTCCTCCAGCCCCTCTTAGGAAGTCTTCTAGAGTTTCCATTCCCCCTGTTAGATTTAAAGACTATGTTACTCCCTTTTCTAAACATCACATAAATCACTTCACAACTTATCACCATTTTGATCCTTCACATCTTCATTTTGTTAATGCTTTACATGGTAATGTAGAACCTGCATCTTATAATCAGGCCATTAAACACCAACATTGGATTGATGCCATGAATAAGGAATTGACAGCTTTAGAAGATAATCATACTTGGGAATTGGTTCCTTTACCTCCTGGCAAGAAGACCATAGGATGTAAATGGGTATATAAGGTTAAGTATAATTCAGATGGAAGTGTTGAGAGATACAAGGCCAGATTAGTAGCCAAAGGGTACGCACAATCTGAGGGCGTAGACTATCATGAAACTTTTTCTCCTGTTGCAAAGATGGTTTCTGTTAGAGTTCTACTTTCAATTGCAGCTGCCAATGGTTGGGATGTTCATCAATTGGACGTTAATAATGCATTTGTACATGGGGATCTTCATGAAGAAGTATACATGCCTATGCCCCAAGGTTTTTCTTTGACCAAAGATCCAGGACTTGTTTGTAAACTCAAGAAGTCACTGTATGGTCTAAAACAGGCTTCTAGAGAGTGGTTTGCTAAACTTACAGACTCTTTACTAAACATTGGATTTATTCAATCTCATGCAGACTATTCTATGTTTACCATGAAACACAATGACAAGTTCACTGCCCTTCTAGTTTATGTTGATGATATCATCATCAAAGGGAATGATCCTGCTGCCATCAAGTTTTTAAAGCAATTTCTTGATTCTCAATTTAGTATCAAGGATCTAGGTTTCATCAAATATTACTTGGGGATTGAAGTGACAAGGTCTGCTCATGGTTTTCACCTCAGCCAAAGAAAATATGTACTGGATCTGATAGATGATACAGGTGTAGACACCCCAATTTCGTACCCCTGGTATGTGACATGACATAAAATATCAAGACCTGTTAAAACATTAACAAATGTCAAGTTACAGGGTCAAAAATGCAAAAGTACAAAGCAGGATGCGCAAAAGGACAAATTGCAGGGACCAGAGTGTCAAAAATGGGCCAAGTTTGGAATTTGGGCGTGGCTCCCATAGAGTTTGGGCATGGCGCCCAAATCTCTATAGGGTGGCGCCCAATTCCCAAATCCCCAGCCACTGTTCATCAACAATTTGCCGTAAAATGCAATTGATCCAGCGCAGTGTACAACCGGCTGATGCGCTTAAGAAGATTTCTAATTCCATCGATGTCCCTGCTCTCCTCCTATAAATAGCAGAGGTCGGCTCCTCATTTCGACACAGAAACTTTGCGTAAAGCTTCTCCGCGTTAACGTTACGCTGGAGAATTAGAGAGCGGTGTGAGATAGTGAGAGATCACCTCCAAAGCCTCGAAGCCCTGCCAAACCTCTGCCAAACACAAATCCAACCGATAGAAGTGTACCTTAGCCCCCCAGCTAGGTATCCATCCTATTCCCCCGGACCAAATACAGTCAATAACCCTCTACCTCAAATCAACATGATTGAGGTTGATGAAAAAGTCACTGTGCCCAAGTTCGAAAAAATTAGCCACCCATTACCATATATTCTCATTCCTTTCTCTCCATCTACATCCATAAAAGAGCCTAGCTGCAATATGCTCTCTTGGGACACTATCCTGGGTAGCCAAAATACTTGCAACATCGAAAAAGCCACTTGGGTCGGTGGGGATGTTAGCCACCTTACTAGATCTGGCCGAGCCTACCAACCAAACCTGGAAAAAGGTGACCACTCAGGCAAAGACAAAGAAACAGATACTGGGGCTAAGGAGGTGGAAGATACTCTGTTAGCTCAAATGAAGAAAACTCAGGCCAATATTTCCATCAGGGGCTTACTCTGTGCTTCAAAAACCCACCGTGATACCCTGGCCAAATCTCTAAGTCAGGCAATTGTTCCCATTGAGACTTCCCCAAATGAGCTCACTCAGATGATCGGTAACATTCATTTTGGGAATGTCATAATGTTCACTGATCTAGATCTAGCTTTACGGATTGGTCATCTACCGATCCGCTCCCTAATAATGAGGATCTCAAACCCCAGGTCCTCAATAATGTAATAAGCCCCGTGCAGTTTGCTATTAATGATAATATGAATGTCTTTGCTTATTCCTTAGTTGCACCTACATTAAAAGATACATTAAATAATCATAATAATGAGTCATTTAATGAAATGGACCCAAAAGATAAAAAATATTTGCTTGAGCTTGTAAAGTCAGTTGAGCAACAGAACAACATCACTCGGCGGCGGCGTGAAGACTTGTCAATCATCAATCTGGGCTGAACAACCAAGTCAAAGAAATCAAAATTGGCAACTACCTGCAAGGCTCTGAAAGGGTAGCACTCATCGACCTCCTCAAAGAGTTCGTAGACATCTTTCCTGGTCCTATGAAGATATGCCGGGGCTAGATCCAGCCATAGTCGAACACCGGATCCCTACCTATCCAGATGCTCGGCCAATCAAGAAGAAGCTCCGCCGAATCAAACCAGAATGGTCACTTCAAGTCAAAGAAGAAATTATGAAGCAGCTCCATGTCAACTTCATTCGGGTGGTTGAATACCCGATCTGGCTATCCAACATAGTGACTGTTCCCAAGCCCAACGGGAAGGTTCGAATCTGCGTCGACTTCCGCGACCTCAACAAAGCATCACCCAAAGATGATTTCCCGCTACCCAACATTGATATTGTGGTAGATGCTGTTGCTGCTCACAAGATCAGATCCTTCGTCGACGGCATGCTCGGCTACAATCAAATTAAAATGGCAGCAGAAGACCAAGAGAAGACTTCATTCACCACTCCTTGGGGTACCTACTGCTATAATGTCATGCCATTTGGACTCAAAAATGCCGGGGCTACTTATCAAAGGGCTGCCACCACTCTCTTCCACGACATGATCCACAAAGAAATCGAGGTCTACGTCGACGACATGATCGTACATTCAGCGCCATGCGGTGCTCATATCGAGAGATCTTCGAAAGTTCTTCGAAAGACTCAGAAAGCATCAGATGAAACTCAACCCCACCAAATGCACATTCGGGGTCACTAGAGGCAAGGTCCTGGGATTCCTAGTGACTGAGCAAGGCATTGAGATCGAGCCAGCAAAGATCAAAGCTATTATGGAGATGCCGCAGCCAAAAACTCCAATAGAAGTCAAAGGCTTCCTAGGCCGACTACAGTATATCAGCCGCTTCATCAGACAGCTCACCACCACATGTGGGCCCCTCTTCAAGCTTTTAAAGAAAATCGACCAAGTGCAGGACGAAATGCCGGTAGCCTTGAAAAAATAAAAGCCTATCTTACCAATCCTCCTTTGCTAGCCCCAGCCCATACACATAAACCTCTCCTCATATACTTAACCGTCACAGACACGTCAGTAGGAGCCATGCTTGCCCAAGAAAAGAAAGACTCCTACACCGAAAACGCTATATACTTCATCAGTAGGAAGATGCAAGGAAGCGAGCTTGTGGGTCCCAATGGCCACAATAATAAGCTAGAAGGGGGGGGGGTTGAATAGCTTATTAAACACTTAAAACTTTTAGTAGATACTTTGAAAGATACTTGCAACCTATCGAAAGGATTCAAGTAGCGGAAGACCTTCAAGGTAGTTGTTCCAGGTCTGCCGATAAGGACTACAGGTAGACCCTTTACAGGTTACTTAAGTTTTGCTGTAAATGGATAAAGATAATCAAGGTAATGACTAAGTCAAATGACAAACAAACAGATAAGAAATAACACAAGTACTTTGGGATGGTTCACACTACAAAGAGTGCTACGTCCACCACCAAGGCAGTCAACCTTGGATTTAAATAGTGCACTATGTTTTCCACTAGATCAATTACAAAGAATATCCCTAATGGATCGTGTACAAAATATTGACTTGTGTTTGGGGTCTATGGAATTAAATATCTGTAAATACAAGATATTTAATTCGTGCAGAAGTATAGTTAATGAAAGTAAACAACAAAAAGATAAAACAATAAGTGTTGATGAGCAACTTCTTGTTGTTGAGGACTTCTAGATCGTAGAGGATCTCTTGATTGCACCGGTAGTAAGACTTGAAGTTATGAAGTTTCAGAGCAATCCTTTTAGTGTTCGATTGATTCTGTACAGTGCTATTATTTCAGTCTTCAATGGCAGTATTTAAAGTAGGTGCACTTCAAAAGATCCTGCTTTTCGGAAAGTTGCTTTCGGCGGCTTGACATGTCAGGGAATGTCTTGGATTAATTCAAATAAAGATGTAGAATAAGCTTGAATTAATCCAATGAGTCATTGCTGGATTGGATACGTCATAAGAGACCGTGGACACAAGGTCCGCCGCTTCTAAGCTTTAAGCAGTGTCTTCAGGTGAAGGCTGTGAAGAGGTCTTCCGTGAACTGTGAAGTCCTATAAAAACTATACTAGGCAAAGTTCTATACACAGTTGCCACGCTAATCGATACGCAG
The DNA here is from genome assembly GCA_013146195.2 of Codonopsis lanceolata. Classification (NCBI taxonomy): domain Eukaryota; kingdom Viridiplantae; phylum Streptophyta; class Magnoliopsida; order Asterales; family Campanulaceae; genus Codonopsis; species Codonopsis lanceolata. The sequence goes on from CM028380.1 coordinate 41,528,867, forward strand.
CCCGATTAGCCACTGAAGTATAAAACTAATGTAATGAATTGAGCAGATATAAATCTAACATAAGAATCAACAATCTCCTCCTATTTATATCTGGTCATCATTACTACAAATGAGGGCTTTAAAACAGACTATTTGATAGATAATAACATGTCTGAGAAATTTATATATAGAGTAACAGAAGACATGCCTCTATCAAACAGAATAACACCTCAAATGTAAGGGACTAATCTAAGTGCATACAAAGGTAAAAAAATCATAGAACATCACACAGATTAGCAGCAGTTCAAATAAATTTAAACTGATTGTTTAAATTCTAAACAGATATGAATATAAAGCAACAAGAATTTAAACAAGATAACCTTTTTGAAAAACAAGTAATCTTCTGTATTTATAAACAAGAAGTTTACATATCACAGAGTTTTCAAAAATGAAGATAAATACAAAGGTAAGGGAAGAAAAGATACATAAACTACCAAGGTCTTTTCCCTTTTCCTTTGTCTGCAGCCTCCTTTTCTCTTCGTTCTCGCTCAAGCTCTTCCATTCTTCGTTCGTATTCGTCATCTGCATCAGTCGGAGGTCTGGTGGAACGAGAACGGTAGTCCAGTTCTTCACGAAGACGGCTGTTCTCTTCCATCAGCATTCTGTTGATTGACCTCATTTGCTTCTCCTCCGTGATGGCCAGATCACGATCACGGTTGGCATTCATGACGTTGTGAGCAGAGTCTCGAGCAATACGGTTGAGTTCGAGAACAGGAGGACGACCGTTGCCGAGATGGAGAGTGATGGCATGGAATAATTCGTAGAAAAGCGAGGAGCAGATACAGACACACTCATCTCGTTGAGCTTCAACGTTGATCTTGACATCGGTAAAGTCGTGTCGTATCTGTCCAAAGCGAGTCCAGACATCCTCTTGGAATTGTCGAAGAAGAGCGGCAGTGCGGTCGTTGGCTTTGGACGCAGCAGTGGCTATTTCGGCGGTAGCGGTAGTGATGCTGGTAAGCGCGCCTAGCCTTTCATAGATAGCATCCAGCCGGGACAAAATTTCATCATTGGCAGGTGGATGAGAAGTAGTTGCTTGGCCAATATGAATGGTGCCGGCAGAGGTAGAGTCTGCAGGCCGTATGGGCTGTTGGAGTGGAGGAGTGATGGAGTCGGAAGAGGACGAGTCTTGGGTTGGTATGGTGTTGGTGGAGGAAGATATGGTAATGGGTGGAGGGGGAGTTGGTGGGGAATCCAGTTCCATATCAGTGTCAGAATTGTCACTGATATGGGAGGATTCGGGGAAGGGTCAGAAGAAAACCAGAAAGAGGGGGCAGGGTAGAAGAGGGATTTTGGTTTTCTAAGGGAAGGTTGAGAAGGTTGAGGAGGTTGATGGGTAGGGGTAAATAGGTCTGCTACTGACGAAAGTTCGAAAAGGAACTTGGCAGCAGCAGAGTCTAATGGCTGGGTGGGAGGGATTTGAGTTGGCTGTGGTGTGGTTGATGAAGTTGGTTGGGATTGGGGAGGTGAGGAAGGGGTAGATGGGTCAGGTGAGTAGTTAAAGGGTGAAGGAGGAGGAGGAGTGGGGGTTCTGGCTGGCTCCTCCTGAGGGATAGACTCCTCCGGAGGTGGTGAATTCCTCTGAGTAGATGACTCAGGAGGAATAGATGAAGGGTTGACAGGAATAGATGAAGGGTTGACAGTTGAGGGTTGGGTGACGGTAGATGGTTGGGCGTCGGTAGTGGTAGTTGGTTTGGCTGCGGTAGAGGGTTTGGGACCGGTAGCTCTCCTTTTCTTCCTTAGCGGCTGAATAGGAGACTCACCTGCTTCATCGGTAGTGGTTGGAGGAACTGCCGGTGGCTGGTCTTCAAAGGTTTTACGAAGTCTCCTTCGTTTGGGTTTAGGAGTTGGTGCAGGAGAGGGTGATGTTGATTGAGTGGTTTGGGTAGGAGGCTGTGAGGATGGCTGGGCTTGGGCTGGCTGTTGAGTTTGAGAGGTTGGCTGGGTTTGGGCTGGTGAAGGTGAGGAATGGCTGGATTGGCCTGGTGCCTTGTTCTTTTGGCCTTCCTTCATCTCCTTCCTAACCCATTTGGCCTGCTCCTCTTCAGTTGGAGTGGCCTCTTCCAGCCTAGTCTTTTTGCCTTGCCCTTGGTCGCCATCTTGGTCCTTAGCAAATGCTCCGCCTCATCGCCCAAGTCTTTGGCCTTTTGATGGAGGGACGCGGCCACTTGATCGTCGAATTTTGCAGAGGCCTTTTTGTGGGTTCTGCTTGCCGCGTCATGTGCTTCCATGTTGAAGCGAGTGACCAAGATAGGTGCAGGCTTGGCCACTTTGTCGAGAGTGACTGGCGGTAGACCCTTCTGCAGCCGTCGCTTATTCTCGTACTCAGTGTACTTACTGAAGAACGAGGTTGTGAGCTGCTTCTCCTTGGCCACAACAATCAATTCATCTTCCTTTAAGGAAGAGTTGACATTAGCATCATCCCTTAGAAGGGCATTGATTAGCCCGACGAAGGGGCGCTTTGCAAGTGGGGTTGTTCTTTGCTTTCTCCACCCACCGCTTTAGCTCATCAAGATGATGGCCCCCCAGTTGAGACGGAGCTGAAGAAATACGGCACTTGTCAAGTTGATTTGTTGGGCCGTAAACATATCATGTGCTCCACTCTTGAATAGGAGCCCTTTGTCAAGGAGGTGGCTTGTGCAGTATACGTCCAGAGGGAAAAGATTTCTGAGCATTTTCCCTTGGGGTTCCCTGTAGGTTTCTACACCTCTCATTGCTTCCTGTGCATGTACAACCTTGGTTGCTTCAAGAGGTCCACCAAAGTGTACGCCGATGATGGTGGAAATTTTCTTGGCGGTGATGGAGATAGGTCGGCCCCTAATCCATCCTCGAAGAGCATTCGGGCTCATGAGCTCCATCCTCTGATAAAATTCTTCTGCCAGGAAGATACTGTAGTTTTTGTCGTTGAGGCAGAAGAGAGGGAGTATGCCAGAAGCGTTCATGTCATCGCATGCTTTGACAGCAGCGGTTATTGAGCAGACAGTAGGGAGGTCAATGCACATTCCTGGAACATATAGCTTTGAGTCCAGGGCGACTATGATGTCATGAGAGGCGGGAAAGGTTGGGTAGCCCTAAGGTTGACATCCGCACTAGGAGGAATGTCGGCTGGGTTCGCTTTCTGCCGCGCTTTGATTTTGAAGTTCTTGCCCGAAAGAAATACAAATAAAATTAGGGCTTTTCACTTTTAAGAACTAAACAAGCAGAAATTTCAAGGTTTCCTGAAATAATTGGAATTTTCAAAGCGAAAACTTGAAACCCTAGAATGTTTAGAGTAACCACACCCGAGAAATGTAAAACAGAAGTTTTCCATAAGAATAAACGATGAATATACATAAACGACTGTTAGTATTCTTAGGTTTTTAAGAACAACAATGGCGAATACTGAAGAAACTCGAAAATGACTGTTTGTATTCCAAAACAAATCTAGGTTATGAACTGAAATGCGAAACACAAAACAATAAGTTTCAAGTTGAGAGGAGAGGAGCGTACCATTGTCGTCGATGAGAAGAAGAAACAAGAAATACTTGATTTGCGTAAAGCATTACATGTAGAGAAAGAACGAATAGAGAGAGAAATATTTTGTCAAAGGGGTTCCGTAAAGTTTGGCAAATGACGGTTCAAGGACTATTTAAAGGCGAGAAAATTTTAGTTGACAAAGCGGGAACTTAAGATATTTTCTTAAGTACCAAATTTTATCCTTGACCCCCCTTTTTGCTTTAGAAACCTTTTTAACATAAAAGACTAAGTAATAATACTAACCTTGAAGTCTTCCTAGAAAGAGAGACTTACGCCTTCCGATTAGTCTAAAACTAAGTCTACCGGTATGAAAGAAATATTAACAAATAACTTTGAGTTTAAGCAAGAGGATCAATCATACCAAGATTTCTCCTCAAATAAGCAAACCCGGTGGCATCCAAGGGTTTTGTGAGAATGTCCGCTAATTGATGCTCGCTTGGAACATATTCCAAACCGATGTTACCTTTTTCCACATGATCTTTGAGGAAGTGATAACGGATATCAATGTGCTTTGTCTTGGAGTGCATCATCGATTTTTGGAGACCGAATTGCCGATGTGTTGTCACACATGATTGGGCGCTTGCGCCTTGATGTTGTAGTCCACTAGTTGTTGCTTCATCCATAGTAGTTGAGAGCAACAAATGCTTGCAAAGAATGTATTCAAATTCGTGGTTGAATTTGCAACCGATCCTTGTTTCTTGCAAGACCATGAGACAAGTCTATTTCCAAGGAATTGACAAGTCCCACCGGTGCTTCTTCTCGCCACTTTGCAGTCGCATAATCTGATCCGAGTATCCAACTAGATCGAAGTTGTTGTTTTTGGAATACCATATGCCTAGATTGGTTGTTTTCGAAACATATCTAATGATACGCTTGGCAAGAAGCAAATGTGACTCTTTGGATCTCGCCTCGAAATCTAGCACAAACACAAACAACAAACATAATGTCGTCTACTAGCAGTAAGGTAAAGAAGTGAACCTATGATTCCTCGGTACTTGGTCATGTTCTCTTGCTTTCCCTTCTCATCTTTGTCAAGATGGCAGTCGGTAGACATTGGAGTTTCGAATCCTTTAGCTGAATCAAGACCGAACTTCTTGATTAGTTCCTTTGCATATTTGGTTTGGCTGATGAAGATTCCATCCAAGTCCGTTGTATCTCGCAGCCCTAGAAAGTAGGTAAGTTCACCCATCATGCTCATCTCGAACTTGCTTTGCATCGCCTTCTCGAATCTTTTACATAGGCTTTGGTTAGTTGATCCAAAGATGATGTCGCCGAAGAGAATGGCCTTTGTGCTTGAGGATGAATAAAGTAGTGTCTATTCTTCCTCTCACGAATCCTTGTTCTATTAAGAACTTGGATAGAGTTTCATACCAAGCTCTAGGAGCTTGCTTCAGGCCGTAGAGAGCTTTCTTGAGTCGGTAGACGTGATCCAGTTTGTCTGAAATGATAAATCCTGGAGGTTGTTCCACGTATACAGTTTCTTGAAGATCTCCATTCAGAAAGGCACTCTTTACATCCATCTGATACACTTTGAAGTCCATGAACGATGCATAGGCTAGAAAGAGTCTGATTGCCTCTAGTCTAGCAACAGGAGCAAAAGTTTCATCAAAGTCAATTCCTTCTTCCCTGTAGCCCCGAGCAACCGCCTAGCTTTATTTCTCGTGACATTTCCTTCTTCATCTCTTTTGTTTCGAAAACCCACTTGGTGCCGATGACCGGATGATCGGCTTTGAACTAAGCTCCACACCTTACATCTTTCAAACCGGTTCAGCTCTTCTTGCATAGCTTCAATCCAGCTTATGATCTTCGATAGCTTCATCAATCTTCTTTGGTTCGAAGTTCGATACAAATGCATAAGCAAACATAGTTTCTTCTCGAACTTTATTTCTCGTATTTAACTCCTGTGTTTAGATCACCAATGATTTGAGAAATGGGATGATCTCTTGCTTCAATAATGGTTGGAGGAAGATCACTTCTGATGGGTTCTTCCGTCCAGAATTCCGGAGTAGGTTGAGAGGGTGATTCACCAAAATCTGGTTCAGAAGAAATAGGATCTTCAAAACCTTCATTTTCTGGTGAACAAGAAGGATGAGTGATCTGTAAAGGTGCTTGGGGTAAAACAGAAGAGATGGGTTCAGGGTCAACAGAAGAGTTGTTATCGGTACCGGCAGAGTTCTTGTCTACCGGTGAAGGGTTATCGGTACTTGAGGGGTCTGCAGTTGCCGTTTTGTGATGAGGAGTGGAAGTGGATGTTGTATTAGTACCTGTCTCATCATTATCAGAATCATTAGCAACGTTCGGAGCCTTTCTAGGCTCTAACAAGTCATATTCATCAAAAGAAACATGCACAGATTCTAAAATTTTTAAATTAGTTTTACTGAAAATGCGAAATGCTTTTGAATGTTTGGAATACCCCAGAAAAATTCCTTCGTCTGATTTTGCATCAAATTTTCCTCTATATTCTTTTCCATTATAAAGAATGAAACATTTACAGCCGAAGATTTTAAGAAATCCTATGTTTGGGGATCTTCCTCTCCATATTTCATATGGAGTTTTGTTATGAAACTTGTTTACTAGGGATCTATTTTGGGTAAAACATGCAAGTGTTGATCGCCGCCTGTAAATACTTCTGAAGTTTAGCTTCGCCAAAGATTGTTCTTGCCGCTTCAATCGTTGTTCTCGTTCTTCCGCTCGCCTACACCATTTTGTTGAGGAGTACCGGCAGAGAAGTTGTGGTCGATCCCGTGGTCATCGCAAAGATTTTCTACACCATTGTTCTTGAATTCGTTGTCTGATCTTATGTCGCTTATGTCTTCAAGCTTTTGAGTTTGAAGTCTTCTGAAAAGAGCAGTGACTAGATCATACGTTTCATCTTTAGATGTCATTGTTTCAATCCAAGTGAATCTAGAGTAGTCGTCAACTACTACAAGTGTGTACTTGTCTCCTGAAATACTGGCTGTTGTGATAGGTCCAAAGAGATCCATATGCGTGTTGAAGAGGTCTGCTTTGTAGACAATACACTTTCTTTTGAAGGAAGACTTGGAAAGTTTTCCTAGTTGACAAGCTTTACAACTTCTCGTCATGGTCGGCAGACACCGTAGGTAGACCTTGACAAGCCCGCTTTTTGGAGAGCTTGGAGAGGTGCTTAAAGTTGAGGTGATCGAGACGCTTGTGCCATAGCCACCGTTGTCACGAACATTGTTGGCTACTAGACACGTGTTTGAGAATCTCCCTAGAAGATTTAAGTCCACGACATAGACGCTTTCCTTGTCTATTGCCTGGCCAAGATTGTAGAGCAGATTCACCGCTTTGATGAGGCACCGGTTGGAGTTGAATTGGCATAGAAGTCCTTTGTCGCACTGAGATATGCTCAAAGATTGTGCTTTAAACCACTCACTAGAGAAACTTTGTTGATGGAGAGACTTCCTCTAGTAATTGAGCCATATCCAATTGTTTTTCCTCTTGCATTATCTCCGAAAATAACAAGGGTCCTTTTGCTTCAGCCTATATTCAGAAGAAGACTTCTGCTCCCATATGTGTCTTGAGCAGCCACCGCCTAGGTACCGATGTCTTTGTTTTCTCGATTCTATAGCCATGAAGCATTCCTCGAAAAGAAATTAAAGCAAACAAGGTACCCTTTATTTTCTTTTGGGTCCTAAGGATTAGCAACCTTTGGAACCCATACCGCTTGACCTTGAGAGAACTAGGTCTCTCGATCTTGAGTGAACCTTAGCAGCATTCCGTGCCGATGGCCTAGACAATTGCAAGAATGACATAAATGGAAAGTCCATAGAGAACTGTTAGTGACTTCAACTGAAGAGTACTTATGATTATTCCTTTTCTTGACATCCATTCTTGGTTCAATTTTGTTTGTTGATGGTAGACTTAATTGGTTTCTTTCGAATCTTCCTAGGTAGGTTACCAATGCACTTAGCTTTAGCTTTTCTCGTTGATTACTTTTTCGTAGGATTCGGTAGAATACCTTTAAGTTTACCTTCAACAGTAAAGGAGCCTTGCTCGCTTCATAGACAAACTTGATAGTTACCTAGAGGTTTAGTAGGTCTACCGCCACAGACTTTGCCTTAGCATAGTTGTTGCCTAAGACTTCACTTTCTACCGTTACCTTTTCAGTTTCTCATTTGAGTCACTATTTTGGCTTTTCCTTTCTCGAACTTTGGGGTAAACGTAAGGGACACTTGAATAACCAAGGCCTTGTTTCCCTATATTTCCAAATGTCTGCTTAGAGAAGGAAATATCATTTGCGCCTCTGAGGATTCACCTTTCTATGACTCAAGAGATTGTCTGAAGAGGCACATCCGAATATCCTATGCCGCTTTATCATTACTAGATTTTTGGCTTGAAAGGATTTCTTCGAATGCATCCTCGAGTCGCTCCAGAGTCAATTGTCTTTGCAAGGCAATTTTCTAGGTCAAGTCCTTTGATGTGCTCGATAGACAATCAATTTTGTCATAAAGGAATTTGTTTTCTTCCTTCGCTTGATACTCTCTTGTTGACAACTATTGAGAGTTTGAATCTCACCGCCATCATAGATTTCTCACCGTAAGTTTTCACGCTTCTTGGCCGCTTTAACATAGGCTACTCTAAAGGAATTAAATTCTTCAAGCATATCCCGATTATCCTTGAGAAGTTCTTCCTCATCGAAGTCACCGTTGGTTTCATTTTTGTCCAAAGGACTAGGTGAAACTACAACTTCATTTTCAGAGTCATAGGTAGGACCTGAATCATGAGCTATTAAGCATATGTTAGCTTGCTCACAATCCTCTTCCTCCTCTTCTCGAATCGGCCTCAAACCATGTAGCAACCTGTTTGTCTTCTATGTCTTCACCAACATACCCTTTTGTTTTTGAAATTTTCTAAAAGAGGGTTTTCGGTATGCTTCAAATTTTGGCTTAGGATATTTTGAGGCAAAATGACCAGCTTTCCTACAATTATAACACACAAGCTCTTCCTTAGATGAGCTTTCACCATTCTTCCTTAAAGGTTGTTGGTGTGTGTTCTTCCTTCCATATTTTGCAAATTTTTGAAAACGTTTTACAAACATGGCAAATTGTTCATCGATAAAAATCATTTTCACAGAAGAAGTAGAAGGTTTGGTTTCAACAAGGATTTCTTCTTGGACCATGGCGGCAAAGACACGCTCGAACTGCTTGTCTTGCTCTAGAGCTTGATTAACTTCAAGTTCATAAACCTTCAAACTTGCGTAGAGACTACGAAGAGTCATCTCGCTTAAGTTCTTGGATTCTTTCATAGCCGTGGTCTTAACATGCCATAAGCTACCTAGAGAGCCTAAAAACCTCATGTTCATTTCCTTTTTGTCATACGTTTTACCAAGAGAAAAGTAACTATTAATTACCTCACTGAAGCGATCGTATGCTTGTCTCAAGGTTTCCTTAGGATCCTTTTGAAAGAATCAAACCGCTGGATGTATGTATATTTTCTCGTTATCTCTTGTGTCTTGGTCTCCTTCCAAGTATTCCACAAGAGCTTCCCACATCTCTTTGCAGCTTGTACATCGAATCACTTGCGGTATGTGCTTGTGTCTAGAGAGTCGGTGATTATGTTGATTGCTTTATCACAAGTTCTACCAGCCTTTCTATCATCCTCTGTCCATTCGATTCTTCTTTAGGTACTTCGCAGATTCCCAAAGAATGGAGGCTAGAAGATTTGCCTTCATTGGTACATGTTGACCTGCAGAACACATTTCCATAACTGTTGTCAATAGAGTTCATAAATCTCATTACTTTATCCTTCCATACATCAAAATGTCCTTCGTCCAATATTGGGACGTGGTTAGCATTAGATGTAGGCAGATGTAGTGTGTTTGTGCCATTATATCGTATCTCTCAAGAGTTTAATCTTGGAAAAACTTGTTTTCAAAGAGTAAGGCTCGATACCAATTGTGGGTCCCAATGGGCACAATAATAAGCTAGAAGGGGGTTGAATAGCTTATTAAACACTTAAAACTTTTAGTAAATACTTTGAAAGATACTTGCAATCTATCGAAAAGATTCAAGTAGCGGAAGACCTTCAAGGTAGTTGTTCCAGTGTCCGCCGATAAGGACTACCTAGACCTTTTACAAGTTACTTAAGTTCTCAGTAAATGGATAAAGATAATCAAAGTAATGACTAAGTCAAATGACAAACAAACAATAAGAAATAACACAAGTATTTTGGGATGGTTCACACTATAAAGAGTGCTACGCCCACCACCAAGGCAATAACCTTTGATTTAAATAGTGCACTATGTTTTCCACTAGATCAATTACAAAGAATATCCCTAATGGATCGTGTACAAAATATTGACTTGTGTTTGTCTATGGAATTAAATATCTGTAAATACAAGATATTTAATTGCAAGTGTATATAGTTAATGAAAGTAAACAACAAGAAGATAAAACAATAAGTGTTGATGAGCGCTTCTTGTTGTTGACGAGGACTTCTAGATCTGAGGATCTCTTTGATTGCACCGAAGTAGTAAGACTTGAAGTTATGAAGTTTCGAGCAATCCTTTAGTGTTCGATTGATTCTCGCATGCTGCTTTTGTTCCCTTTTCAATGGCAGATTTATAGCAGAAAAAGTGCACTTCAAAAGATCCGTTGGAGAAGACGAATACTTCAACAAATCTTTTTCATCAATGCATTAAATGCATGGGGTCAATACAATAATGATTTTCGCCTTCACGTATATCTAGAAGTGGAATGATTTCGAGATCTTCAAAAAAGGTGGGCGATTAGGTGTCGATCCGAGAGTTGTCAGAAACTGGGGACACTGCTTTTTCCTCGCTTTCATCGCTCAGACGAAAAGTCTTCCCGCTGAAAGTTGCTTTCTGCGGCTTGACATGTCGGGGAATGTCTTGGATTAATTCAAATAAAGATGTAATAAGTTTGAATTAATCCAATGAGTCATTGCTGATAGGACACGCCATAAGAGACCGGTGGACACAAGTTCCGCCGCTCTTGCTTTTAAGCTGAAGTCTCCTGAAGAGGTCTTCCGCCGAACCCGTGAAGTCCTATAAAACTATACTAGGCAAAGTTCTATACACATTGCCACGCTAATCGATACGCAGCCCGATTAGCCACCGAAGTATAAAACTAATGTAATGAATTGAACAGATATAAATCTAACATAAGAATCAA
>CM028380.1:41539678-41607993 GCA_013146195.2 Codonopsis lanceolata
AAACCTCTACGGTAACTATCAAGTTTGTCATGAAGCTTGACAAGCTCTTTACGGTGAAGGTAAACTTAAGGTATTCTACCAAATCCTCTGAAAAGGTAATCGAGAAAAGCTAAAGCTAAGTCTAATGGTAACCTACCTAGGAAGATTCAAAAGAAAGCAAAAGCTGAACCAAGAATGGATGTCAAGAAAAGAAATGATCATAATCACTCTTCGCTTAAAGTCACTAACGCCTCTATGGACTTTCCATTTATGTCATTCTTGCAATTGTCTAGGCCATCTCGCACCGTAATGCCCGCTAAGGTTCACTCCAAGATCCGAGAGACCTAGTTCTCTCAAGGTCAAGTGTATGGGTTCCAAAAGGTTGCTAATCCTCAGGACCCGAAAGAAAATAAAGGGTACTGCTTACTTTAATTTTTTCAGAATGCTTCATGGCTATAGAATCGAAACAAAGACATTCGGTACCTAGACAAGGGTCGCCAAGACACATGACAGAAACGTAAGTCTTCTTACGTATATAGTCAAGCAAAAGGACCCACCGTTATTTTCTGAGATAATGCAAGAGGAAAGACAATTGATATGGCTCAATCACTAGAGGAAGTCTCTCCATCAACAAAGTCTCTAGTGAGTGGCCTAAAGCACAATTTGTCGAGCATATCCCACCTCGCGACAAAGGCTTCTATGCCAATTCAACTCCAACCAAAGTGCCTCATCAAAGACAAATGAATCCTCGCTCTACAATACCGACCGGCATAGAAGGAAATGTCTATGTCGTTGACTTAAATCTTCTAGGGAGATTCTCAAGCCTTTGCCTAGTAGCTAACAACGTCAGGACAACACCGGGCTATGGCACAGAGCTGCCTCGCCTCACCTCAACTTCAAGCACCTCTCCAAGCCTCCAAAAATGTGGCTTAAGGTCTACCTACGGTGTCCTCCGACCATGACGTATTGTAAAGTTTGCCAACTAGGAAAACTTTCCAAGCTCCGATAAAGATGAAACGTATGATCTAGTCAGGCTCTATTGAGGAAGACTTCAAACTCAGCTTGAAGACATTAGTGACATAAGATCGGACAATGGCGAATTCAGAACAATGTTGTAGAAATGCTGCGATGACCACGGGATCGGCCCGCAACTTCTCTGTAGGTACTCCTCAACAAAAGCGGTGTAGGCTGAGCGGAAGAAACGAGAACGATTGAAGCGGCAAGAACAATCTTTGGCGTAAGCTAAACTTCTAAGTATTTACGGGCAGAAAAGGTAAGCCGCCAACACCGCATGTTTTACTCGGAATAGATCCCCACAGGTAAACAAGTTTCATAATAAAACTCCATATGAAATATGGAGAGGAAGATCCCCAACATAGGATTTCTTAAAATCTTCGGTTGTAAATGTTTTATTCTTTATAATGGAAAAGAATATAGAGGAAAATTTGATGCAAAATCGGGGCGATTAAGGAATTTTTAAGGGTATTCCAAACATTCAAAAGCATTTCGCATTTTCAAGAAACTAATTTAAAAATTTTAGAATAAATGCATGTTTCTTTTGATGAATATGACTTGTTAGAGCCTAGAAAGGCTCAGAAACGTTGCTAATGATTACGATAATGATGAGACAGTACAAATACAACATCTACTTCCACTCCTCATCGAAAAACGCAAGCTGAGAACCCACAATGCAACCGCTAACCCTTCACTTGGGTAGAGCGAGAACTGCTTTGGTACCGATTACAACTCTTACGTTGACCACTGAACCCATCTCTTTGTTTTACCCCAAGCACCTTTACGGATCACTCATCCTTCTTGTTCACCGAGGAAAATGAAGGTTTTGAAGATCCTATCTCTTGAACAGATTTTGGTGAATCTCCTTCTCAACCTACTCGGAATTCTTAAGGGAAGAACCCACTGAAGTGATCTTCCTCAAGCGTTATTGAAGCAAGAGATCATCCCATCTCTCAAATCATTGGTGATCTCAACACGGGAGTTCGCATTTGAGAAATAAAGTTCGAGAAGAGACTATGTTTGCTTATGCATTTGTATCCGAACTCGAACCAAAGAAGATTGATGAAGCTATCGAAGATCATAAGCTGGATTGAAGCTATGCAAGAAGAGCTGAACCAGGTTTGAAAGATGTAAGGTGTGGAGCTTAGTTCAAAGCCAGAGCGATCATCCGGTCATCGGCACCAAGTGGGTTTTCGAAACAAAAGAGATGAAGAAGGAAATGTCACGAGACAAAAGCTAGGCTGGTTGCCTGGGGCTACCGAGCGAGGAAGAAGGAATTGACTTTGATGAAACTTTTGCTCTGTTGCTAGACTAGAGGCAATCGGAATCTTTCTAGCCTATGCCTCGTTCATGAACTTCAAAGTGTATCGGATGGATGTAAAGAGTGCCTTTACGAATGGTGATCTTCAAGAAATCAGCGTATCGTGGAATGCCTCAGGATTTGTCATTTCGAGACAAAGGATCACGTCTGGAACCGACTCAAGAAAGCTCTCTACGACTGAAGCAAGCTCCTAGAGCTTGGTATGAAACTCTATCCAAGTTCTTAATAGAACAAGGATTCGTGAGAGGAAGAATAGACACTACTTTATTCATCCTCAAGCACAAAGGCCTGAATGTGTTCTCTTACAGTACAAATCTATGTGGGCGACATCATCTTTGGATCAACTAACCAAAGCACTGTGTAAAAGATTCGAGAGTCGAGGCGTCTGCAAAGCAAGTTCGAGATGAGCATGATGGGTGAACTTACCTACTTTCTAGCTGAGATACAACGATTCCGACTTCGGCGGAATCTTCATCGACCAAACCAAATATGCAAAGGAACTAATCAAGAAGTTCGGCCTTGATTCGACTAAAGGATTCGAAACTCCAATGTCTACAAGCGACCGCCATCTTGACAAAGATGAGAAGGGAAAGCAAGAGAACAGTCTGACCAAGTACCGAGGAATCATAGGTTCACTTCTTTACCTTAATGCTAGTAGACGACATTATGTTTGTTGTTTGTGTTTGTGCTAGATTTCGAGGCAGATCCAAAGGAGTCACATTTGCTTCTTGCGCCAAGCGTATCATCGGATATGTTTCAAAACAACAAATCTAGGCATATGGTATTCAAAAACAACAATTTCGATCTAGTTGGATACTCGGATGCGATTATGCACTGCAAAGTGAGCGTAAGAAGCACCGTGGGACTTGTCAATTCCTTGAAATAGACTTGTCTCATGGTCTTGCAAGAAACAAGGATCGGTTGCAAACTCAACCACGAAGGCTGTTTAATACATAGTTGCTTTGCAAGCATTGTATTTGCTCTCAACTACTATGGATGAAGCAACAACTAGTGGACTACAACATCAAGGCGCAAGCGCCCAATCATGTGTGACAACACATCGGCAATTCGAGTCTCAAAAATCGATGATGCACTCCAAGACTAAGCACATTGATATCCGTTATCACTTCCTCAAAGATCATGTGGAGAAAGGTAACATCGGTTTGGAATATGTTCCAAGCGAGCATCAATTAGGTCGACATTCTCACAAAACCACTGGATGCCACCAGGTTTGCTTATTTAAGGAGAAATCTTGGTATGATTGATCCTACTGCTTAATTTCAAAGTTATTTGTTAATGTTTCTTTCATACTGGTAGACTTAGTTTTAGACTAATCGGAAGGCGTAAGTTCTCCTTTAGGAAGACTTAAAGGTTAGTATTTTTACTTAGTCTATTTTTTTTTGCTAAAGAGGTTTCTAAAGCAATAAAGGGGTCAAGGATAAAATTTGGTACTTAAGAAAATATCTTAAGTTCCGCTTTCTCAAATTTCTCGCCTTTAAATAGACCTTGAACCGCCTTTTGCCAAATTATTTTCACGGAACCCCTTTGACAAAAATATTTCTCTCTCTATTCATACTCTCTCTGCATTGTATAGCGCTTTATGCAATCCAAGTATTTCTTGTTTCTTCTTCTCAATCAACGACAATGGTACGTTCCTCTCTTCTCTACTTGAAACTTACTACGTACTGTTCTGCATTTCATTTCATAACCTAAAATTATTTTGGAATTCAAACAGTCATTTTCGAGTTTCATACAGTTTCCGCCATTGTTGTTCTTAAAAACCTAGAAAACTAACAGACGTTTATGTATATTCATCTTTTATTCTTATGAAAAACTTTTGTTATACATTTCTATTGTTTGGATCCTCTAAACATTCTAGGGTTTCAAGTTTTCTCTTCAAAAATTTCAAATTATTTTAGGAAACTTTGTGCTTGTTTAGTTCTTGAGGTGAAAAGCCCTAATTTTATTTGTATTTCTTTCAGACAAGAACTTCAAAATCGAAGAGCGACAGCGAAAAGAAATTAAACCCATAAACTAATATTCCTCCAAGTACGGATGTCAACCTTCCGGGATATCCAACCTTTCCCGCCTCTCATGACATCATAGTCGCTCTGGACCCGAAGCTGTATATTCCAGGGATGTGCATTGACCTCCCTGCTGTCTGCTCAATAGCTTCTGGCGTGAAAGCATGCGAGGACATGAACGCCTCTGGCATACTCCCTCTCTTCTGCCTCAACGACAAGAACTACAGTATCTTTCTAGCAGAAGAATTCTATCAGAGGATGAAGCTCATGAGCCCTAATGCTCTACGAGGATGGATTAGGGGCCAAACAATCTCCATCACCGCCAAGAAAATCTCCACCATCATCGGCGTACACTTTGGTGGACCTCTTGAAGCAACCACTTTCACGAGGTACATGCACGGGAAGCAATGAGAGGAGTAGACACTTACAGAGAGAACCTCAAGGAAAATGCTCTGAAATCGCTCCTCTTGACGTCATCGCACGGCCACCTTATAGACAAGGGGCTTCTACTCAAGAGTGGAGCACATGACATGTTCACGGCTCAACAAATCAACCTCACCAGTGCCGTGTTCCTTCAGCTTCATCTCAACTGGGGGGGCCGTCATTTTCAACGAATTAAAGCAGTGGGTAGAGAAAGCCAAGAACAACCCCACCTGCAAGCGCCCCTTCGTTAGGCTGATCAATGCCCTTCTTAGAGATGATGCTAATGTCAACTCTTCCTTGAAGGAAGATGAATTGATTATAGTGGCCAAGGAGAAGCAACTCATAGCCTCGTTCTTCAGTAAGTACACTAAATACGAGAACAAGCGGCTTTGCGAGAAGTCTACCGCCAGTCACCCTTGATAAAGGCTAAGCCCTGCATCGATCTTGGTAACTCGCCAACATGGAAGCACATGGCGGCTAGCGTAACCCACAAAAGGCCTGCAAAGTTCAATGACCATGTGGCGCTTCCTCCATCAAAAGGCCAAAGACACAGGCGATGAGGCGGAAGCATTGCTTAGAACCAAGATGGCGACCAAGGGCAAAGCAAAGAAGACAAGGCCGGAAGAGCCCACTCCAACTGAAGAGGAGCAGGCCAAATGGATTAGGAAGGAGATGAAGGAAGGCCAAAAGAACAAGGCACCAGGCCAGTCTAACCATCCTTCACCTTCACCAGCCCAAGCCCAGCCAACCTCTCGAACTCAACAAACCACTTCCTCCCAGCCACCTACCCAAACCAGTCAATCACCCTCACCATCTCCTGCACCCACTCCCAAACCAAAACGAAGGAGACTTCATAAAACCTTTGAAGACCAGCCACTGGCAGACACTCCTGCCACTACCGATGAAGCATTGAGTCTCCTATTCATTCGGCTAAGGAAGAAAAGGAGAGCTGCCGGTCCCAAACACTCTACCACCCGGCCAACCAACTACCACCGGCCTTGACCAACCACCAACACCCCAACCTCTACCGCCACACCCACCACTTCATCTATTCCTCCTGAGTCATCTACTCAAAGGAATTCACCACCTCCGGAGGAGCCTATCCCTCAGGAGAAGCCTCAAACTCAGGAGGAGCCAGCCAGAACCCCTACTCCTCCTCCACCTTCCCCTTTTAACTACTCACCTGACGCATCTACCCCGTCCTCACCTCCCCAATCCCAACCAACTTCATCAACCACACTACAGCCACCTCAAATCCCTCCCCCACAGCCAATAGACTCTGCTGCCGCCAAGTTCCTTTTCGAACTATCGTCGATGCTGACCTATTATCCCTACCCATCAACCTCCTCAATCTTCCCTTAGAAAACCAAAATCCCTCTTCTACCCTGCCCCTTCTTTCTGGTTTTCTACCGACCCCTTACCCGAATCATCTCATATCAGTGACAATTCTGACACTGACATTGAGATTGATTCCCCTCCAACCCCTCCTCCCCCTCCACCCATTACCATATCTTCCTCCACCAACACCATACCAACCTAAGACTCGTCCTCTTCCGACTCCATCACTCCTCCACTCCAACAGCCCATACGGCCTGCCGACTCTACCTCTGCCGGCACCATTCATATTGGCCAGGCCACTACTTCTCATCAGCCAGCCAATGATGAAATTTTGTCACGGCTGGACGCCATATATGAACGGCTAGGCGCGCTTACCAGCATCACTACCGCTACCGCCGAAATAGCCACTGCCGCGTCCAAAGCCAATGACCGCACTGCAGCCCTTCTACGACAATTCCAAGAGGATGTCTGGACTCGCTTCGGACAGATACGACACGACTTCATAGATGTCAAGATCAACGTTGAAGCTCAACGAGATGAGTGTGTCCGTATCTGCTCCTCCCTTTTCTATGAGCTTTTCCATGCCATCACTCTCCATCTCGGCAATGGCCGCCCTCCGGTTCTAGAGCTCAACCGCATTGCTCGCGACTCTGCTCACGACGTTATGAATACCAATCGTGATCGTGATCTGGCCATCACGGAGGAGAAGCAAATGAGGTCAATCAACAGAATGCTGATGGAAGAGAACAGTTGTCTTCGTGAAGAACTGGACTACCGTTCTCGTTCCACCAGACCTCCTACTGATGCAGATGACGAATACGAACGAAGAATGGAAGAGCTAGAGCAAGAACGAAAGGAAAAAGAAGCCGCAGACAAAGGCAAAGGGAAAAGACCGTGGTAGTTCTGTATCTTTTCTTCCCTTACCTTTTTATCTATCTTATATTTTGAAAACTCTGTAATCTGTAAACATCTTGTTTATAAATACAGAAGAATATATGTTTTTCAAAATTGTCTTGTTTAAATTCTTGTTACTTTACTTTTCATATTTGTTTAGAATTTAAACGTTCAGTTTAAATTTATTTTAAACTCCTGCTAATCTGTGTACTGTGCTATGATTTTTTTTATATATACCCTTGTATGCACTTAGATTAGTTCTTTACACTTGAGGTGCTCGTCTGTTTGATAGAGGCATGTCTTCTGCTACTTTATATATAAAACTCTCAGACATGCTATTATAACATAGTCTGTTTTTAGCCCTCATTTGTAGTAATGATGACCAGATATAAATAGGAGGAGATTGTTGATTCTTATGTTTGATTTATATCTGTTCAGTTCATTACATTTAGTTTTATACTTCAGTGGCTAATCGGGCTGCGTATCGATTAGCGTGGCAACTGTGTATAGAACTTTGCCCAGTATAGTTTTTATAGGACTTTACAGGTTCAGCGGAAGACCTCTCCACAAGTTTTATCGGAAGACCTGCTTAAAGCCCACAAACAGTAGACCTCGTGTCCACCTAACCTTCTATGACGTGTCCTATCCAGCAATGACTCATTGGATTAATTCAAACTTATCCTAATCTTTATTTGAATTAATCCAAGACATTCCCTGACATATCAAGCCGCCGAAAGCAACTTTCCAAAAAGCAAGAAGACTTTTCGTCCTGAACAGTGAAAGCAAGAAAAGCAGACTGTCTCCTACTTTCTGCAACAACTCTCAGATCTGACACCTAAATCGCCCACCTTTTGAAGATCTCAGAAATCATTCCCTGCTCTAGATATCTGTGAAGACAAAAATCCTTGACTGACAGCCCCATGCATTTAATGCATTGTTGAAAAGAGCTGTTGAAGTATTCGTCTTCTCCAACGGATCTTTTGAAGTGCACCTGCTATAAATGCTGCCATTGAAGACTGGAAAAATAAGCAACTGTACAGAATCAATCGAACACTTAAAGGATTGCTATGAAACTTCATAACTCCTAGTCTTACAGCTCAGTGCAATCAAGAGATCCTTAACAGATCTAGAAGTCCTCGTCAACAACAAGAAGCTGCTCATCAACACTTATTGTTTTTAACTTCTTGTTGTTTACATTCATTTACTATACTTTCGCACGAATTAAATATCTTGTATTTACAGATATTTAATTCCATAGACCCCAAACACAAGTCAATATTTTGTACACGATCCATTAGGGATATTCTTTGTAATTGATCTAGTGGAAAACATAGTGCACTATTTAAATCCAAGGTTGACTGCCTTGGTGGTGGACGTAGCACTCTTTATAGTGTGAACCATCTCAAAATACTTGTGTTATTTCTTATCTGTTTGTTTGTCATTTGATCTAGTCATTACTTTGATTATCTTTATCCATTTACAGCAAAACTTAAGTATCTTGTAAACGGTCTACCGGTAGTCCTTATCGGCAGACCTGGAACAACTATCTTGAAGGTCTTCCGCTACTTCATTCTCTTCAATAGATTGCAAGTATCCTTCAAAGAATTTACAAAAAATTTTAAGTGTTTAATAAGCTATTCAACCCCCCCTTCTAGCTTATTATTGTGGCCATTGGGACCCACAGTGCTGAAAATCAAATGTTTGACAGACATTACAAAATTGGTCAGCCAGTAGCTGACACATATTCACAACTGACGTCTCATAAGTTAACATGTGATCAACTGAAAAATTCTTCCTCTCATTCATTAGCTGACAACATAGTGACTGACGTTATAGTCACTGTCCAGGTAGCCTCTGATCCTTAAGTCAAAGCAGATCGTATCTCAGCTAAGATTTACTCTAAAAATCATTAAAAAATTTCCTTATTTAATTCCCGCCTTTTATTCTCCCTTGGAACTCGCGAAGCTTTTTTGAAAAGCCAAATTGACCTTTCTACTATCCCACCAACTATGGCGGTTGAAATGACGTGTTTACACAAAAACGACTCATCATTGTAATAATAACTTTCTGTCATAAATCACTATTTTTATCACAAAAACCAAAATTATGTGTACTTTATCACTACACTCCATATCTTCACTTTTAAAACCCACTAACTCTTATAAGCATCCGTACCTATCTCTTCTGTATTTAAAACACACTCTCGTCATTTTTCACTTATCTCTCTCTCACTAAAAATATTTTTCTTTCAAACCTCTTCCTTCTTCAAACCCAAAAAACAAACTCTTCTGGTGACAACAATCTTCTTTCTTCTCTCTCATTTTCTTTAGCTCTGTTTCTTCTCTAACTATTCTGTGAATTCAGGAAAATGGCTTCTAACACTGCAATCGGATGTCTTCTGGATGTCGTCTCACTGAATGAAGAATCATTAGGGCTCGAGCTTATCCACTTGTTACTGCATCTTGGTTAATGCCGCTACTCTCCTTCAACATTCACACTTACAGTGGCCAGCTGACTGAAGAGTTTTTCATGGCCATGGAAGAGAACCCAGCTGACCCTTTTTCTCTCACCGGCACTATCAGAGGAGTCCTTATCTTTGACTCTGAATCTATCACAGCCGCCTTTCCAGATCTGTACGATGATGGCTCAACAACTTACACCATTCCAGAAGACACTCAAAGAGCTGGATGGATAACCATGAGAGGTGAAGTACCAGTTGAACTGGCATTTGACAGACACAAGCACTGATTTGCACCTCTTCATTATGCCCTGGCTACTGTTTTGGACAAGTGCCTCATTATTAAATCTGGAGGGCACGACAAAATCACGGAAGCTCAACTATTTCTTATGGAAGGCATTGTGGAAAACTGTGAAATGAATTAGGGAGCAGTTTTAGTTGAATGAGTAAAGGTGAATATAGCCAAGTACAAGGAGAATATGGCTACGGGGAACCCAAGGCTTACCCACCATTTAATCATCAATCAGTTTCTTCGCTCACTCCCCAATCTTCAACATCAACTCATCAAGATTAGTGACCTAGAAGCTGTTAAAGTCAAGAAATATGTTGCAGCTGACAACAGGCGGGCCAATGTCTCAAGTCATTTTGGTCAGGAAATGTCCATAGCCCAGCCAAGCAGAAGACCAAGAAGAACTTACCCAAGCTCTTACGGTTGTTTCATCCAGTCATCCAGCTGACGTTGCTCAGCAACTTGAAATCGATCAGCCAAGTGGTCAGCCAGTCAGAGGTTAGTCAAGAACTGGTCAGCCAGCTGAGGATGCTCCACCAAATGAAGTTGGTCACCCAGCTGATATGCAAGCAGCTGAAATTCATGATAGAAGGCAAACTAGAAGGAGGAGACTGACATTTGCCGCTGATACTGCTCCTAAGAGGCAAAGAAGAAATCATGAACTGAACCCAGGTACATTTGTTCCTTTTTCCC
Organism: Codonopsis lanceolata; assembly: GCA_013146195.2. Classification (NCBI taxonomy): domain Eukaryota; kingdom Viridiplantae; phylum Streptophyta; class Magnoliopsida; order Asterales; family Campanulaceae; genus Codonopsis; species Codonopsis lanceolata. The sequence continues at coordinate 41,550,112 of CM028380.1, forward strand.
CAACTCCTGTTCCTACTGTCACTAATCATGTACCAGTCTCTCCCCCCTCCAATCCTAGGTCTCCCAAAACTGCACCAATCAAGTTCTTCCAACCTATTAGGAATCCAACTTTCCATCCTAGACATTCCTACTACTAGGCCAATCCTGTTGTAATTTCTACCAAAAGAGAAGGAAAGAAATTACCTTAACAAGGATCGTTCTAAGACAAGTCGTTTTGTTGGTGTAGAAACCGCACCCCCTACCTAAAGAGATAGGATACCTGGTTTAGAAGCGCCACAACCAAACATACCAAGCTTGGCTGATAAGCTAGGAAAGACGCCACAAGTTTTGTAGGAGATTATAAACTTGATAAGTCTAAAGTTCTCAAAGAACCAAAAGAGTTGAATAAAATTCACTCAAGAATAACATACATGATCTAATTTTGCAAGGCTACAAAAGAGGCCTATTTATAGGCTAAATTGGTGGAGAATACAATGTTCATGATAAGCTATCAAAGACTCTTGAGTTCTCCAAGTTCATGAATGGATCCAACTTATCTTGAATGGGATTTTCTAGATTTAGAAGAGAAAATTCGGATGCCTCCTTTGTTGACTTTGAAAAGGATGAATTTTGGTCTTGTTTTGGGCTCAAAATGTACTCCTTCTTTGGGCTAGAGTTCCATCACCATGAGACTCCATTTTGCACTTCAATTGGGCCTTCTTTCTTGTGCTTTTGAGCTAGACCAATCCAAGACTAGGGCCTAGTCTTGATTAATAACTTGGACTAAAAGGACTTGATTTGTTTGGTTTCCTTGAGTTGTAACTTGAGCTTGAACCCAACAAGTTCCAATTAAACCATTGATAGTATTCTTGAATTCTTTGGACTTGGACCTAGTGGTAGGTTCAACTTGCCATTTCAATGGGTCTTGTTCTCTTAGAGTTGAGCTCTCAGATGGAACTACATCATCCCCCCCCCCCTTCTTGAGAGTGATTTGTCCTCAAATCTTTAAGTGCAACTATATGATTCGCTCTTGAGAAGAGAGACATCCAATGAGCCCATTGTGTAGAGAAGAAGTGTGATTGTTGATAAGCCGCTTGATGAACCAATGTAAGCATGGAATTGGAACGTCGGAGTCAAATGGGTCTTCATATGCATGCATCATATTCAACTCTTCTCGAACCACATTTAACTTTCTTTCATTCTCCTCTCTCTCTACCCTTCCTTGTTCAAATTCTTTTTTTCTCCTCTCCCTTTCAATCAAAGCACTCTCTTGTATTTTTGTCACTTTTTCAATATATTCTCGCTCTTGTTTTTCTCTTTCTTTTTCTTTTCTCTCTTTTTCAATCTTTTCTTTTTCTTGCTCAATTTTCTCTCTTTCAAGGAAACTTTTGTTGGTGACAACATCATACATAGCTCGATTTTCATATTTCCATGGAAGACCTAGTAAAAAGATGCCAACCTTGCATTGGTATAACATCACACAAAACATGATCTTCGTACTTCCCAATGCTAAATGTTACACGCACTTGTTTATCCACCTTAATCACACCATGACAATCGAGCAATTGCAAGCTATAAGGGTGCTTATGTCTAACAATGGGAAGTCCCAAATCTTCAACCAATAGAGTGCTAACAACATTAGCACCGCTATCACTATTTATAATCATACTAAACATCTTGTCTTGAACACAACATCTAGTACGACATATATTTCGAAACACCTCTGTTTTTCCCTTGCCTCGCACACTTAAAACCCTCAACAATTCAGCTTGCATATTCGTTTCCATTTGGTAGTTCAATTACCGATTTAGAATGTGATGACAAGGAAGGAAGAAAATGGAAATATCGAATGGCTGAAACAATTTTTTTGTTTTAATTTTATTTTGTAGATAGAAGAAGATATATAGATTTAGAGAGGATAGATGAAGAAGAAGACTTAAAGAAGATAGGATGAAATCAAGAACTCAATCTCAATTTTCAGATTTTTTTTGTAGGACAAGAATAACAAGAACAATTTCAAATTTTTTGTAGGACAAAGATAACAAGAACAATTTCAATTTTTTTGCTTTTTTTGGACTAGATAATTTAAAGAAAAAAATAAAAAAAGAATTGATTTCCCAACCCCCCAAGATTCACTGATAAAATTCCTTGCCAACTTGTGACAAAGCCCAATATCAAGATGTGATACGATCTTCTCGGAAGACTTCGTTGAAGAACGAATTACTCACGCGGCGGAAGCTTAGGATCGAAGGATGTGTGCGGGGGTGACACCTCGACCCAACAATTAGCACGAAAAGAACCTTGGCATGTACAGCGCAACCCGCAATCGAAGCAATTGAAGAACCTTAGTATTGTGAATAACGCCACAATAGGTATGGAATTCCTATTGATAAGTTAGCTTTCGAACACAACGGAATCACACCGAAGTATTCACAGGTTTTGAAGAAAACACTCAAAACTATATTATCTCAAATCAACTAAAACATAAACTGTTTTACAATGAAAGGAAGAGGCCTATTTATAACCTTACAAGTAAACCCTAATACTTGGAGAAAAAGAAACCCTAAAAATAACTAAAATAAAGAAAACCCTAACAATCCCGTTTTTCTACATGGGCCTATTTTCCAAAAATGCATTTTGGCCCCAAAAGTCTTCCAATAGTTATTAAAAGCTCCCCAAGTCATATATGAATATATGGGGACCCATTTAAAGGCTTCCTTTTCCATAATAAATCGTTTAAAAGCTGAAACGGCACAACTGGACAGGTTCGGGGACCCTGGCGGCCGCAAGCCCTTTGGCCCCTTGCGTCCGCAAGGTCGGCAGAAAATCAGTCCGATAAATGACAGGCCTTGCGGTCGCAAGCCTATTTTAACCTTGCGTCGCAAGGTCTCAAGAATGTCAGCTTCGCGATCTTCTTGTTCTGAATCACGCTCATCAGCCTCTTTTGATTCGTCGAGTATCCATGATAGTAGCCCGAATCTCCAATGAACCCACAAATCAAGTTGGTGTAGAATTCTTGAATCTTCCAATCATATTCCACGCCTCTTAAAGAGTTAATCTGATTTCTTGGGCACTTGGTTTCTTGATCAATCACGAACTCTCCATGCTTGATCAACATTTGACTTTGACACGGACTTAGGCTTGACAGGATCTCATCAAGATGTGAATAATGAAATACCAAGAAAATCAAAAGATGAGAAGAGAAGGATAGTATGACTTCTTAGAATTGTCTCTGATACCAAATGATGTAATTTCTACCAAAAGAGAAGGAAAGAAATTACCTTAACAAGGATTGTTCTAAGACAAGTCATTTTGTTGGTGTAGAAACCGTACCCCCTACCTAAAGAGATAGGATACTTGGTTTAGAAGCGCCACAACCAAACACACCAAGCTTGGCTGATAAGCTAGGAAAGACGCCATAAGTTTTGTAGGAGACTATAAACTTGATAAGTCTAGAGTTCTCAAAGAACCAAAAGAGTTGAATAAAATTCACTCAAGAATAACATACATGATCTGATTTTGCAAGGCTACAAAAGAGGCCTATTTATAGGCTAAAGTGGTGGAGAATACAATGTTCATGATAAGCTATCAAAGACTCTTGAGTTCTCCAAGTTCATGAATGGATCCAACTTATCTTGAATGGAATTTTCTAGATTTAGAAGAGAAAATTCGGATGCCTCCTTTGTTGACTTTGAAAAGGATGAATTTTGGTCTTGTTTTGGGCTCAAAATGTACTCCTTCTTTGGGCTAGAGTTCCATCACCATGAGACTCCATTTTGCACTTCAATTGGGCCTTCTTTCTTGTGCTTTTGAGCTAGACCAATCCAAGACTAGGGCCTAGTCTTGATTAATAACTTGGACTAAAAGGACTTGATTTATTTGGTTTCCTTGAGTTGTAACTTGAGTTTGAACCCAACAAGTTCCAGTTAAACCATTGATAGTATTCTTGAATTCATTGGACTTGGACCTATTGGTAGGTTCAACTTGCCATTTCAATGGGTCTTGTTCTCTTAGGTTATTCCCCGAGTAGCAGCTTGTGGAGTCCTGTTTCTTTTATCATCGTCATTTGTATATTGTACTTTACTATTCTTGTGAGATCGAACATGTAAAGTTATCTAGACTTTACGGTCGGGTAGATACTTGGGTATTTGTATTGTTTCGTTCTTGGGCCGACGTGTTGTGTCGTGCCTTGTTCCTGGTTTCCATATTTATTTCAGTTGTCTCCCGGGCACGCAGTAGCTTTGGGGCTTTTCTTTATTCTAGTTGTTATTGCTATTGGTTAACCCCGGTATGCTTTAGCCGTGGGTGATTTGTTATATCAGGTTAATTCTCTGTTTAGACGCCGGCCTAGAGTGCCGATGGTTTGTTCAGCGTCTTCAATGTTGTGGCACGCGAGTTTTGATTTCCCCCCTTTGAGAGATAATGTCTCTCTTGGTTTTTTTGGCTTTGGTTTTGAGCTTCATAGTTCGGGACTTCATTTCTTTATTGCTTCCGCTAATTCGATTTTTGAAATCCCGTATTTTAGTATGGCTTTATGTTCATGTTTAGAGCTTGTTAGCTCAACTGTTCGACTCGCACTACTGTTTAATAAGTGCTTGTCTTCTTCTTATGTTAGTTTCAGCGGCACGACTATGTGATTTTGTGTTGAAATCCGGGTCGGGTCGTGACATGTGATTCATCCTTCAAGTACTTACGAAGCATAGAAACATGAAACACATCATGGACACCCAATATAGACGGTGGTAACGCAAGTCGATAAGCCAAAGATCCAATCCGCTCTAAAATCTCAAACAAACTAATAAATCTCAGTGAAAGTTTCTCTTTCTTCCCAAACCGCTTAGTACCGCGCCGGGGCGATACCTTCAAGAACACATAGTCACCAACCTAAAACTCAAGATCACGTCTCCGGTTGTCAGCGTAGCTTTTATGTCTACTCTGAGCTGTAAGCAATTTGTCTCTAATCAGTTTCACACTCTCAGCCGACTGTTGTACCATCTCCGAACCCCATAACCTAGCCTCACCAACCTCATCCCAGCAAATCGGTGATCGACACATACGCCCATACAAAGCCTAATGAGTACATCCCCAACAATGTCAACAACTCAAAAGAGAGAACGATTTACTCACGGGGAGATGATGAGATCCTGTCAAGCCTAAGTTCGAGTCAAAGTCAAATGTTGATCAAGCATGCAGAGTTTGTGATTAATCAAGAAACCAAGTGCCCAAGAAATCAGATTAACTCTTTAAGAGACGTGGAATATGTTTGGAAGATTCAAGAATTCTACACCAACTTGATTCGTGGGTTCATTGGAGATTCGGGCTACTATAATGGATACTCGACGAATCAAAAGAGGCTGGTGAGCGTGATTCAGAACAAGAAGATCGCGAGGCTGACATTCTGGAGACCTTGCGAACACAAGGTTAACATAGGCTTGCGATCGCAAGGCCATGATATTTCAAGACTGATTTTCTGCCGACCTTGCGGACGCAAGGTGCCAAAAGGCTTACGACCGCAAGGTTCCCCGAACCTGCCCAGTTGTGCCGTTTCAGCTTTTAAACATTTCATTACAGAAAAGGAAGCCTTTAAATGGGTCCCCATATATTCATGTATGACTTGGGGAGCTTTTAATAACTATTGGAAGACTTTTGGGGCCAAAATGCAATTTTGGAAAATAGGCCCATGTAGAAAAACGGGATTATTAGGGTTTTCATTATTTTAGTTATTTTAAGGGTTTCTTTTTGATGTAGTTCCATCCGAGAGCTCAACTCTAAGAGAACAAGACCCATTGAAATGCCAAGTTGGAGGACCTATCACTAGGTCCAAGTCCAAAGAATTCAAGAAAGAAGGCCCAATTGAAGTGCAAAATGGAGTCTCATGGTGATGGAACTCTAGCCCAAAGAAGGAGTACATTTTGAGCCCAAAACAAGACCAAAATTCAGTCTTTTCAAAGTCAACAAAGGAGGCATCCGAATTTTCTCTTCTTTATCTAGAAAATTTCATTCAAGATATGTTGGATCCATTCATGAACTTGGAGAACTCAAGAGTCTTTGATAGCTTATCATGAACATTGATTCTCCACCACTTTAGCCTATAAATAGGCCTCTTTTGTAGCCTTGCAAAATCAGATCATGTATGTTATTCTTGAGTGAATGTTATTCAACTCTTTTGGTTCTTTGTGAACTTTAGACTTATCAAGTTTATAGTCTCCTACAAAACTTGTGGCGTCTTTCCTAGCTTATCAACCAACCTTGGTGTAATTGGTTGTGGCGCTTCAAACCAAGTATCCTATCTCTTTAGGTAGGGGGTGCGGTTTCTACACCAACAAAACGACTTGTCTTAGAACGATCTTGGTTAAGGTAATTTCTTTCATTTCTCTTTTGGTAGAAATTACATCATTTGGTATCAGAGCCAATTCTAAGAAGTCATACTATTCTTCTTCTTCTTCTAATCTTTTGATTTTCTCGGTATTTCATTATTCACATCTTGATATTGGGCTTTGTCACAAGTTGGCAAGGAATTTTATTAGTGAATCTTGGGGGGTTGGGAAATCAATTCTTCTTTTTTATTTTTTTCTTTAAATTATCTAGTCCAAAAAAACAAAACAAAAAAAATTGAAATAGTTCTTGTTATCTTTGTCCTACAAAAAAAGTTGGAAATTGATATTGAGCTCTTGATTTCATCCTATTTTCTTTAAGTCTTCTTCTTCATCTATCCTCTCTATTTTTCATTTCTAAATCTATATATCTTCTTCTATCCACAAAATAAAATTAAAACAAAAAAATTGTTGCAGCCTTTCGATATTTTTATTTTCTTCCTTCCTTGTCATTCCAGTCTAAATCGGTAATTGAACACCAAATGGAAACATATATGCAAGCAGAATTGTTGAGGGTTTTAAGTGTGCGAGGCAAGGGAAAAACAGAGGTGTTTCGAAATATATGTCGTAGTAGATGTTGTAAGACCCCGATTCCCGGTTAGCTTGAATTGCGTGCAATACTCGCATTTCTTCTTTGGTTGATTGCTCGTTGGGTTTGTGAGAGAGTCTAAATGTGTATGAGAGTTCACATTAAGACCAAAACACTTTTAAGGATGCCATATAGTTGTGGACTTGTTAAAGTCGCAAGTCGTAGCTCGACGATAGTCGAAATGCGACGCGATTGAGAATTCGCTTGTGTTTCGTGTTCCTGACCTTGTTTTGGTCCTAGATATTTACATGATGATTAAATAACATGTTTACATGTATTAGACTTCTAGTTGGAGGCATTACCTAAGTCTTGTGAAGTTTCGACGCTTCGAGGATAACAATTCTCCTTATCGCGTAGTTTGAGTTTGAGCCGGGTGATCGTCTTGCCCTTCGGGAGTCCTTTTCTCTTATCTATTGTTCATCATCTGAGAGGCATTCAGGCCTATTTTATATCCCTTTTAGGTGTTTATAACCATGGGTGGTTGCCCGTCGATTTGTGGTTTCATTCGACGTTTCGTTAGCGAGATGTCGCGCCTTGCGTCGGTTTTGCTTCGGGTTGTTTTGGAAGTTGTTGTGAGGGTTTTGGACCTACTTTGAGGGTGGTTTGAGACTTGTTTTGTTTAGTTAAGAGTATGAGGACATTAAGGGTTGAACTATAAGCCGTTTCGAAGCTTTAAGGCTTGCGGTTGCATGCGGGAGAGACCTAGGCCGAACAAGGAAACAAGAAATTGGGAGGGCTGATTTTAAGGGACCATGCGGTCGCTTTGAAGGATTCCATGCCAGCGCATGGGGCAGCAGATCCCTGTTACGGGATTTTTGAAGAGTTTCACCCATTTTCCCATCTTAACCCCACCCAAAGCCATCCTAAACTAATCCTAAACCCTCCTAACTAACCTAAGACACATCCTAAATATCTAATTGACGTTTGGAGGTAGATTAAGGTGGTTAATTAAGGAGAAATAACCCCACCCACCTAAACTAAACCCATTTACTTTCTAACACATATACGCCACAAAACACGACTTAAACCTCCCGTTTTCAGCCTACACTCCACAAAAACGTGGGAGAGCTTGAGAGAGGATATTTCTAGGGTTCTTGAGGGTTCGACCTTGGAGGCCATAGCTTGGGACCTTCTTCCCTCAATCCACACCATAAATTTGAAGAGAAGGTTGAGGAGAACAAGATCCACCAATTGGAATTTCGAGTTGGAAGCTTGAATGGGCTGAATCAAGGTAAGTTACTACCCCTATTTCTCTTTCTTTTGGCCCCATTGACCCTAGGGAAAACAACCTTGGTGCTATGTGAGGTCAATGGGTGCAATTTTAGGGCTTGTTTAGAGATGCCATGAACCCTAGATTTCTAGATGACGAATTGGCTTGGGTGAACCTATTTGGGACCTTGATTTATATGATATTCATATGTTAAGTAGCCTATTCATCCTTGCTATGTGATTTATTTCATGTTTATGAGCATGATTGGTGAAGTTACTTGGAAGGGGTTATGCCCAAATGATGATTTGGCTTAATGAACATGATTGTAACCTTGATTAATATGTTATATATGTGTAGTATAGTGTATTAATCCATGTTATGTGATTTATTCAAGTTTTGGAAAGTATGATTGGTGAGGTGATTTAAATGGATTTATGCCCTAAATGTGTTGTGTACCCTATGTTACCTAATTAATTGTTTTGTTAGGTTTATATGGGTTTAATGAACTTGGGAATGTGGTGATTGGTGATAGTTATGAACATAGGGGGGGTAATTGTAGCCCATGCTTCTATGCCCTAATTTTCGAAAAGTGTACATTAAACTCAACGGAGTCATTATAAGTTCGATAATGTGCTAAACGAACTTGGGTTGAAATCCTACGACGATTGGATTTCGTTTGATTAATGTTGTGAAATGCATAGTCGCCAAACTTTAAATGGAATTATGATTATGATGAACTTTATGGATTATTAGGCTTGGGAATCAAGCCCGAATGAATATTGGGATTTTGTTGTAAACGTTAATGAGATATTAAAGTGTGGATTTATGAAACACATAAAGAATGAAATGTAGTATTAAGACTCAACCGAGTCGTTATAAGGCCAATAAAATGTTAATGAGCCTTGGGTTGAAACCCTACAATGTTTGGGTTTGTTTGGTTATGATTGTGCACACCGGGTTTTTGGGTTTGTGTCCAATTGAGACATTCATGTTATGGAGACTTATTAGAAATATATTTTGAGCATGCTTGTTAGAGCACGGGACATTAAAGACCAACGTATGGTCACGAGTATAATTAAGAGAAGATTAAGAAAGAATTCTCTCCTTAAGGATTTTGGTCACGTGCATATAAGAGTACTTGTGAGAAAGTGACTACGGAGTAGTCATGATGTTCTTGAGTATGGAATTAGTGATGTCGATCATATATGACGATTAGGACTATGATCGAGTCCGGTGTACTTAAAATAAAGACTAAAATATTAAGTCTTGAGTTGTGGATATTCTTAGACTAACGTAGTAGTCTTTGGTTGATTTTGAGTAGAGGATTATTGTAGACCTCACATTATGATTTATTAAGCTTATATGCTACCTTTGATTTGAGTGATGACTTGAGGAATAATGAGTACCTCAATATGTGGTTCTTGAACTAAACTTGTAAGTTAGTTGAATATGTTGGTCATATGCAAATATATGCATTGTTTATGAGATGTTGTAGAACATTATGTCCTACTTGTTTATGTGCAAATATATGTATTGTTTATGAGATGTTGTAGAACATTATGTCCTACTTGTTTATATGCAAATATGTGCATGGTTTATGAGGTGTTGTAGAGCATTATGTCCTACATGATTTAATGAGCCTGATATTAATGAACTTGGTCTCATTGGTTTATGCAAGTAAATATCTACTTGAGCATTTTGGTTTAAGTCCAGCTGGCGGGTTTGGTTGTTGTGTCGGCAATGGGACGATTCATAGTCTTTGGAAACAATCTCTATGAATCGTTGCATTGGTTCCCTTTCTCCTCACTATTTGGCCAATAGTGGGATGTGATCTCGAGTTATGCCATCTAGCCTGACATCGAGCTCTCATTTCTCATCCTAGGTTGGATGAATGTAACGAGTACTCATTAAAGGAAAACTAATGAGTTGTGATTATTTGGGGATGAAACCCAAGGTATGATTGGTTGGGTGTTGAGCCCGGATTTTGGTTTGAAAATGGATCTCATGGTAAGTTTGGTTGGGTGTTGGACCCGGATTTGGTTGTAATGGTTCGATTTACGTTTCTTGTTACACATGTTTATTTAGGAGCATTTATATGAAAGATATTATGCTATGTGGTTTATGTGGGATTATGTGCTTTGGTAATTAAGTGCATGTTTATTGTTGGTATACTAGTATGATACCATGTTTCTTATATGCGTGTGCATTATGTCATGCCATGACATAATATGCCATATATTGCATTTAGTAACTTACTGGGTCATTATGACTCACTCCGTGTGGTTGTTTTTCCCTAGTGTGTGCAATGATCCCGTTAGTACGTGCGGCGACTTCGGATAGCGATTTCTAGCAGGTGGTCTTCCGGGCAATAAGCTTGGAGTTACTATTATTATTGTTATTAATTAATTGTGAGACACGGATGTAAAGTTATGTAGACTTTACTTGGGTAGATTATGTTAGTATTTTATTGTTGTGTTATTTGGGAGTTGGCTATTATAGTTGAGTTGTTGTATCTTCTAGAAGTTATTTCCGTTGTCATTTCGAGCAAATGTGGCTCGTTTATTCTAGTTCTGAGTTATTGTTGTTTCTATCTCCGACAGCTCTAGTCGGGAGATCTTGGTTGGTGGTTTAGTATTTGAAATAATATTGTTGTAGTTTTATTGTCCCTCCGGCATGTTATAGCCGTTGAGTGGTTGTTTATCAGGCTGGGAATTTGTTGTTTTGCCGGCCTTTGGTTGCCGATGGTTTGTTGCGCGTGTCTAATGTTGCGTCACGTGCGTCGAATTTTTGGGGCCGAGAGATTTACTATCTCTTGGTTGTTTTCATTTCGGAGCTTGTTAGATCGGGTCCCATTTTGGTTTTGCTTCCGCAGGTTTTAGTTTTTATTATTCTGTATCGCCGTTATGTCTTCCTATCTCTTTGCTTGTTGGCTCATCTTTTGACTCGCACCTTTATGCTTAGCAGGTGCTTGTCTGTCTCTTAGCCTGTCCTGACGGCACGACCTTCGGATCTTGTCTTGGGATCTGGGTCGGGTCGTCACAGATGTTGTGTTCAAGACAAGATGTTTAGTATGATTATAAATAGTGATAGCGGTGCTAATGTTGTTAGCACTCTATTGGTTGAAGAATTGGGACTTCCCATTGTTAGACATAAGCACCCTTATAGCTTGCAATTGCTCGATTGTCATGGTGTGATTAAGGTGGATAAACAAGTGCGTGTAACATTTAGCATTGGGAAGCACGAAGATCATGTTTTGTGTGATGTTATACCAATGCAAGGTTGGCATCTTTTACTAGGTCTTCCATGGAAATATGAAAATCGAACTATGTATGATGTCGTCACCAACAAAAGTTTTCTTGAAAGAGAGAAGATTGAGCAAGAAAAAGAAAAGTTTGAAAAAGAGAGAAAAGAAAAGGAAAGGGTTGAAAAGGAGAGGATTGAAAGGGAAAGAATTGAAAAGAAAGAAAAAGAAAAACAAGAGCGAGAATATATTGAAAAAGTGAGAAAAATACAAGAGAGTGCTTTGATTGAAAGGGAGAGGAGAAAAAAAGAATTGAACGAGGAAGGGTAGAGAGAGAGGAGAATGAAAGAAAGTTAAATGTGGTTCGAGAAGAGTTGAAGATGATGCATGCATATGAAGACCCATTTGACTCCGACGTTCCAATTCCATGCTTACATTGGTTCATCAAGCGGCTTATCAACAATCACTTCTTGTTTACACAATGGGCAGATTGGATGTCTCTCTTCTCAAGAGCGAATCATATAGTTGCACTTATAGATTTGAGGACAAATCACTCTCAAGAAGGGGGGGATGATGTAGTTCCATCCGAGAGCTCAACTCTAAGAGAACAAGACCCATTGAAATGGCAAGTTGGATGACCTATCACTAGGTCCAAGTCCAAAGAATTCAAGCAAGAAGGCCCAATTGAAGTGCAAAATGGAGTCTCATGGTGATGGAACTCTAGCCCAAAAAGGAGTACATTTTGAGCCCAAAACAAGACCAAAATTCAGTCTTTTCAAAGTCAACAAAGGAGGCATCCAAATTTTCTCTTCTTTATCTAGAAAATTTCATTCAAGATATGTTGGATCCATTCATGAACTTGGAGAACTCAAGAGTCTTTGATAGCTTATCATGAACATTGTATTCTCCACCACTTTAGCCTATAAATAGGCCTCTTTTGTAGCCTTGCAAAATCAGATCATGTATGTTATTCTTGAGTGAATGTTATTCAACTCTTTTGGTTCTTTGCGAACTTTAGACTTATCAAGTTTATAGTCTCCTACAAAACTTGTGGCGTCTTTCCTAGCTTATCAACCAACCTTGGTGTAATTGGTTGTGGCGCTTCAAACCAAGTAACCTATCTCTTTAGGTAGGGGGTGCGGTTTCTACACCAACAAAACGACTTGTCTTAGAACGATCTTGGTTAAGGTAATTTCTTTCATTTCTCTTTTGGTAGAAATTACATCACTTTTTCTCCAAGTATTAGGGTTTACTTGTAAGGTTATAAATAGGTCTTTTCCTTTCATTGTAAAATAGTTTAACTTTTCTGATTATTGAATTAATATAGTTTTGAGTGTTTTCTTCGAAACCTCCTTGTTCTTCATGAACTTGTGAATACTTCGGTGTGATTCCGTTGTGTTTGAAACCTAACTTATCAATAGGAATTCCATACCTATTGTGGCGTTATTCACAATACTTAGGTTCTTCAATTGCTACGATTGCGGGTTGCGACTGTACATGCCAAGGTTCTTTTCGTGCTAATTGTTAGGTCGAGGTGTCACCCCCGCAAACATCCTTCGATCCTAAGCTTCCGCCGCATGAGTAATTCGTTCTTCAACGAAGCCTTCCGAGAAGATCGTACATTTTGGTATCAGAGCCAAGGTTCGTTTCCACAATCTATCTTACTTTAAATTGTTCTTGTTTTGATTATCAATTTGGTTCTCTTCCTACTTCGAATTAGGGTCTTCAATCCTAGTTTGTTCTTTTCGATTTCTTTGTTTTTGTTGTTTCAAAACCCTAAGTCTTCTAGGGTTATAAATCCCAAAAAAAAAAATTTGTTCACGCCGGAATTACTGTTCACTTCGTTACTGTTCATACGGTTACTATTCACGAAGACATTGTTCACCGTTACTGTTCATTACTGTTCACATATAAAAAAAAAAACTGTTGTTTTAAATTATTTCGGACAGCTTGATTACAAAAAAAAAAAAGAGTATTCGAACAAAAAAATAAGAAAACAGATCCGAAAATAGAAAAAAAAATACATAAAAAAAATTCGGATTAAAAAAAAATAGAAATCTAAAATTTAAAAAAAGGTATTGCTAGTTGCCAAATAAAAATTGTGACTGCTTGAAATTGGAAATTGCTAGTTGTGCGAATTGAGAAGCTTGAAATATTATTATCATCTAGGTTCGAGAATTAATATCGAATCTTCTTATACAATTGATCTTTGAGCCTTTCATCCTTGGAATTCTATTCTTAATCCATTATTTCTATACGTAGAATTCTATTGATTGAGTTTGGTTTGTTTACTTCTGAATTCACCGATTTATTTGTTAGTTCTTTTAGAACTTGGAGGAATTGAAGGTGAGGTAGAGTAGGTAAACACAAGAGGAGAGATCATTGCTTGAGTGATACACGTAAGGGAGTGTGTGAGATATAAACTTGTTTATTTCTAACATATTTTCTGCAGGTTTCATAATGTTTAAAAGTAGGAACACCATGGAAAGTAACTCATATACGGGTAGTTTGTTAGAAGAGATGACACAACAGTTTGATAAAATGGTTAGGGAGAAAACAGAGGAGATGAGGGTGAGTTTTGATAGGTTGAAGATGTGAATGAATGAAAAATTAAAATTTGTTGTTAAAACAAAAGCAGATTTGCCTAAAAATAAACATAAGGAAAATGGAGAGCATAGAGGAGTTAGATTCAAAATTCATCCTTCTATGGTAAAAATGATCCAAAAGTATATTTAGAGTGGGAGAAAAAGGTGGAGGAAATCTTTGAAGGTCATAACATTCCTGAACTTAAGAAGGTTAGAGCTATCACCGTAGAATTTTATGGTTATGCGGTTGATTGGTGGGAAGGATTAAGAGAATGGTGATTTAGAAGTAAAGGGCCTCAAGTTGAGACTTGGGCTGAATTAAAAAGGGTGAGGCGAAGAAAATTCGTTCCGATTCATTATTTTAAAGATAAACCTTCAGAACCAAAATCTAGAGCTATGGTTAGACATAAGGAGGAGAATGAAAAGAAAAATATTAAGGAGGACAAAATTGAGAGAGAAAATCTTGAAAGAATAAAGAGAGAGAAGTTTGAGAGGGAAAGATTAGAAAGAGAAAAGAAAGACGAACAAAGGTTGAAAGAGTTTCGAGAACTAATGGAGCTTGCATTCGAGACTTCACAACACGTTCCACCTACAACAAATCAAGTTCTTGAAGATGAAAAAAAATTAAATGAGAGAAAGGCTAGTGAGGAAAAGAATATAGAGAAGCCTTCACAAAAGGAGAGCTTGAGAGAAGAGAGAAAGGCTAGTGAGGAAAAGAATATAGAGAAGCCTTCATAAAAGGAGAGCTTGAGTGAAAATAAAGAGAGTTTGACTAGAGAGAATAGTGATATTTGTGAGATAGCCAAGAAAAAGGAGAGTGTGTGTCAAAACAAGAGTGAGAGGTTGGTTTTAGAAACTAGTGAAAGATGTGAGATAACCGGGCAAAAGGAGAGGAAAGATAGAGAGAGAGAGAGCAAAAGAAAGAGTGTGAGAAAAAAGAAGGAAGTGAGGCAAATTTTCATACTAATAAATTTGAATTGTTCTTGCCTAGTTTCATTGTTTCTCATTTACAGATTGTTCATGAGTTGAAGCCTACACCGTCTAAAGAAATTATGAGACTCAATGTTGAATACCAACAAGGTAAGGAGATTGTTGTAGAACCTACACTTTCTCAAAGGTATGATCTTACTCTTTCTTGGAAAAATAAGATATGTGGTGAATTGTTGCATGATAATCACCATGATATTGATCATAAGCTCAATAGTGTAGTTGTTGGGTTTGGAAAGTTACATAGTCTTGTAGACACTTCAGTCATGCGTGAGATTATTAGACCAATTAATTTATTACATGATGTACACCATAACTTTGGTGATAAATTCAGAATTGTGAGAGGTGTTGCTTTGAAAAATCTGATTAGTCTTGTGAATATCTTATTCATGAAAAGGATTGTTGGACCACTTGACTTGTTTAGAAAGTTTAAATTGCAAAATTTGGTAAGTCACCATGGTCTAAGTGATTGGATTAAATGTGGTGAATACATTGGTGATGATTTAAATTTGACATTTCATATGCCTAATCATTCGTATGTGGATTCGTTCATGGATAGTACATTGGTTGATAAATTGATAGGAGTACATTGTGCGATACAAACTAGAAAGAAAATTCTGAATTTTTCTTTGGGAATTTCTGAGTTTCATCAAGATGTGAGTTCTAAACATGTGATTATGCGTGATATTTCTATGATGAATTATTTTGTTGCATGTCATAAAATTGTTGAAATTCCCCATGATGCGTTGATGTTTCATAAGATTTATGGATTGCATAATAAGTATGATCATGATTTCTTATTGTTGCATGATTTGTTATTGCTAAATATGGATATGCAAAAGATAACATTTGTCAGATTAATCTTCAAACATGGCGAATTTGGTTGTTGTTTGTTTCAAGTCAAAGGAATAAATGAGAAGACATCAATTTTTGGTAATTGGAAGAAAGAGACCATAGAGTATGGAAAAATTGTTTGTAGTGAAGAAACCTTGACTTGTGATAAGTTGCTCAAAGAGGAAGGTGACTTTGGTTATATAAAGGATTTTCATAAGGGAACATCGAAGTTGTGATAACTTGATGAGTGAGATTATAAATATTGATGGATTTACTTGTCATGACGGATTTGGATACATGAGTTGGTATGCCATATTACATATTATCTTCTTATACTTATTAATATCTTTCATTGACATTCCTTATGATTATCTCGTTGCGTTTAATGTTGCATATATGATTTTGTCATTCTTGGAAATTTACCGAGTAATGAAAGAGAGATATGTTAGGTTGATATTTGAACCTGGAGATGGGGTTTGGGTGAAGCATAATATTGAAAGAGACTCCGGTTGTGCTAAATTGAGCACGATGATATGTGATTACTTGTTGAGTATGAATTGTCGTGCTAACCATTTTGATCATCTTGTATCGCGTAGTGTTGTTATGTTTCTCTTACAAGGTTGGGCAAGGGTCAATGTGGAACACAAGGATGGATATGATGCCAATCAAGTTCGATTAATTCATGATCCAGGAATCATGGTTTATGTGGGCTTAGATGGAAAGCTCGTTCGAGAACGAAGGGACTTTGTGCAACTACAATATATGTGGCGACCCGACCTGGATCCCAAGACAAGACCCCGAGGTCGTGCCGCTTCCAAAAAGGCACATAACAAAAACAAATAGCAAATAGTGGGTAAGGCCATAACGGCGATACGCCAAAAACTTTAACACATGCGGAAGCGTAATATAATTAAACGGTGGCGCCCGAGCTAACAAGCTCAAACTAACACAACCTTAGAGATAATGAATCTCTTGGTCCAAAAATAAAATCATGTGACGCAACAATAGGCACGTATAACAATTTATAACAATTATATACCAAGTCATCGGCGACGTTACGGCCGGAACCCAACATTAAACTAAGTCTACAACTCTAGTCTAACATGCTTAACGGCTAAAAACATGCCGGATAACAAACATAATCAACTAACCAATACATGGTTAAAACAACTAAAGCATGATCATCATAAATACACAAGGCACGACTAACACATGTTGGCTCTCAAAAGATTAAGTACTAATTAACATAAGTACTAATAATCAAACACATAAAGTCTTGCTACCCCTCATAAAGTTTACATAACTTTATGTTCCCATCGTCCTTGCCAAAAGAAAAGATACTACAATTACAAGGTTGCTACCTCGTCAAAAGCTTCACCAACGCAACTTGATAATTACTTCGAACCGCTCGCTCGGCTCGGATCTAGAGAAAACAATCAAAACAAATAGGAGTAAGTCATAAAGACTTAGCAAGTTACTAACATAACTTCCTATCATGGCATCATGCTCAACAATAATAATTCATGCTATTGGCATAATATACATTTCATAAATAATCATGTCAAGGTACTCATACTTAACAATCTTGAATATCATGTTATCAACAAGTATAACATTTCATTAAATCATTCAACCATCATTTCATATCATATCATATTCACGTAGCACATTATTCACATATAGCACTCGTGAGTCAATTCATACAAAAGGGATATGATACCGTTACCTTTTTTCCGTCGTGTCGCTCCTGCAAAAACACGTGCAAAACCTTTATGTGTCCTCGATATCCCTTTCGTGGATATCGACGTCCCCGAGTCATTTCCCCGCTCGAGTTCCGATAGTTATCAAAGTCATGTTTCCATACTACAACTAAGATCAACTACTTCCCTACCGTGGCCATCGATAGAGGGGTGTGTGCAACGCGGTGCGGCGATCCATCAAAATCGCGAATCCCACAATTCGTGAAGATGATACATCATCCCGCCAACGACTCAACAAACCAACTCCAACTGGACTCAAACTTCAAGCACACGTAATTAATATTCATATGCTCAAATAAGTAGGCATGTACTCTACAATCATCTAGTCATGCTTTTAATTCACAACTAGCACATAATCACATTAGAGATAAAATCAAGACTCTAATCATCAAGTGTTTTTCATACACTTTAAAATTCTTGGAGGCTTAACCTCCATTAATACTACCCCAAAATTCGTAGGACTTAGGCATATTACTCCTTAATGTCATACTAACCCAATGGTCAACTCCGTTGAGTCATAATCAATCTTTCAAAAATTAGGGTATAGAAGCCATTGGCCTCAATACTCTCCTATGTCCATACTAACATAATTAAATAGGTTACTAAGGTCATTAAACCCATAAAACCCCAATCAAACAATTTAGTATGAAACATAGAATCAAAGTCACAAACGAGACATATATATTTATTCTTGTCATTTCATCAAATATGAGCCTAACCATTTTATCAAATATGCTCCCAACACTTAAACAAACAAGATAGAATAATTCATCATCTATCTCTACACATGAATATCATCATAATCATACTTTACAACATGTTCATCTAATCAAAATTTCATCATCTAGCATATAGTGAAACATGGCATCTCTACAAGCCTAACCATTTCATCAAATATGCTCCCAACACTTAAACAACAAGGTAGAATGATTTATCATACATCAATACACATAAATAACATCAAAATCGTGGTTTATAATCTGATCATAATCTGTTCATCCAACCAAAAATGTATCATTTAGCATATACGAGAACATGACATCTCTACAAGCCTAACTATTTCACCAAACATGCTCCCAACACTTAAACAACAAGATAGAATGATTTATCATACATTAATACACATAAATAACATCATAAACATGGTTTATAATCTGATGATAATCTGTTCATCCAACCAAAAATGCATCATTTAGCATATACGAGAACATGACATCTCTACAAAGTCCTATGTGCTCTCATTGACCTCATATAGCAAGATTGTTTTCCCTATGGTCAATGAGGCTAAAATAAATAGAAAGAGATGTTGTAACTCACCTTAAATCAGCCCTACAAGATGAACAAAACGTCCATGCAAAGGTGGGTATGTGATCTCCTTGCCCTCCTCTTCTCTTCTATGGTTGGGTTTTGGAAATGGCCTCCTTAAGACTTGGCCACCATTGTTGATCACTCAAGAACCTTCAAGACAACCTCTCTATCCTTAGAGAAATGATAAGCCAAGAATTTGGAAGAGGATGACTAAATAGGATGGGTTTAGTGGAGGTAATGGTCACTTTATGGCTGAAGTGGGGTGGGAGGAAGTGTCCAATGCATGTTTGTGCATGTGGATGTCTTTCTTTGCCAAGTGGTTTGCATGCACATAAAGACTCTCAAAACTTGTTGAACATGCAATGGATGATAGGTAGGACGAACTAGGGTGGTTTAGGGTGGGTTAGGTTGGGTTTGGGTGGGGTTAAGTTGGACCAATTGGTGAAACTTCAGAAAATTCCCGTAACCAGTAACAGCCTACCATGCGGTCGCATGGTTATACATGATGCGAGCACATCATGTATGCACACTCAAATCTTCCATTTTGCTCCCTTGCAAGTTCTAGGTCTCTCCCCCTTGCACCCTCAAGTCCTCCAATGCACGAAATGGTCTAGAATTCAACCTTAAAGACCTCTAAAACATAACCAAGGCAAATCAAAGTTCAAACCTCACTCAAACAAGGCTAAGAACTTACGAAGATCACTCCTGAACGACAACCGAAAAGGTCAAACGAAGAAGGGTTAACACTCGAATCAAACTAGCAACCAAACCGACGATGAAACTAGCTTTCAACCAACATCTAAAGCGTGTTAATGATGTTATGAATGGTCTCTAACATTTATCCATGTGTTTACAACATAAATCACAAACCCGAGTTTCAAAATATCTCGTGAAGTAAAGGTGCATACGAGCATCTCAAACGACGTCAATGAACATGCCATCAACTTTAAACATATGAGTGAGCTAAGTTAACATACTAATGATGATTATGAAAGTATGAACGCATGAAATAAACAAGCAAGCAATGATTCAGGGTTTTACATTCTCCCCTACTAAAAGGAATTTAGCCCCTAAATTCTTACCGTGATCTTCAAGCAAATGAGGGTACTTCTCACACATCTCCAACTCGGTCTCCCAAGTCGCTTCCTCGATCTCGTGATTTCTCCAAAGAACCTTAACCAATGGAATTGTCTTGTTCCTCAATACTTGCTCCTTGGTGTCGAGAATCTTCATCGGTTGCTCAACATACGACAAATCAGGCTGAAATGAAATCTCCTCATACGCAAGAACATGCGAATCATCCTTAACATACTTCCGAAGCATAGATACGTGAAACACATTATGAATGTCCGACAATGATGGCGGTAAAGCCACCCTATAAGCCAAACTCCCAACTTGCTCAAGAATCTCAAAAGGTCCAATGAACCTCGGTGATAATTTCCCTTTCTTCCCAAATCTCTTAGTACCCCTTCTCGGCGATACTTTAAGAAACACATAATCTCCAACTTGGAACTCCAAATCTCTCCTCCGATTATCTGCATAACTCTTCTGTCTACTCTGAGCCGTAAGCAATCTATCCCGAATCAACTTCACATTCTCGGCCGACTGCTACACAATCTCCAAACCCCATAGCTTTGCTTCTCCAAATTCATCCCAACAAATAGGAGATCTACACTTCCAACCGTAAAGTGCCTCATACGGTGCCATCCCAATACTAGATTGGTAACTGTTATTGTATGCAAACTCCGCCAATGGAAGGTGTGAATCCCAACTTCCCTTAAAGTCCACCGTACAAGCCTGTAACATATCCTCAAGTATTTTGTATCATTCTCTCGGACTGTCCGTCTGTCTGAGGGTGAAAAGCTATACTGAAATTCAACTTAGTCCCCATAGCTTCCTGCAAAGCCTGCCAAAACCTCGAAGTAAATCTCAGATCCCTGTCTGAAACAATGCTAACCGGAACCCCATGCAGTCTCACAATCTCCTGCACATACAATGCCGTCAACTGACTCAAGGAATAAGTCATCGCAATCGCTATAAAATGAGCTGACTTCGTTAACCGATCTACAACAACCCAAACGGCATCAAACCCTCTACGCGTACGTGGAAACCCGGAAACAAAATCCATCGTAACGTGCTCCCATTTCCACTCCGGAATATCCAACGGCTGCAACAATCCCGCGGGCCTTTGATGTTCCGCCTTCACCTGTTGACAAGTCAAACACCTCGACACATAATCCGCAATTTGGCGCTTCATGCCATTCCACCAAAACTGCTTCTTCAAATCCCTATACATCTTCGTACTCCCTGGATGGATAGTATATCTTGCCTTGTGAGCTTCATCCAACACAAGTCGCTTCACATCCTCAACTGAAGGAACACAGACTCTCCCCTTGAAAGTCAAAATCCCATCTTGATTCATAGTAAACTCCGGCGTCTTATTCTTACTCAAACCATCAATGATCTTTACTAACCCGGATCCTTCCTTTGAGTCTCCTTAATCCTTTCCAATAAAACTGGAATAGCTCGAACACTAGCAAATAACACTCCATGATTATCCTCACTAGGATTCCAATCACGGACATCCTCCAACATCTTCCATTCCCGAATCATCAAACACGACAAATGAACTTTCCTACTCAAGGCGTCAGCAACAACGTTCGCCTTCCCCGGATGATAAAGTATCGTACAATCATGGTCTTTCAACTTCTCCATCCACCTCCTTTGTCTCATATTCAACTCCTTCTGTGAGAACAAATATTTCAAGCTCTTATGATCCGTGAAAATTTCAAACTTTGACCCATACAAATAATGCTTCCACTTGTGCAAAGCAAATATGACCGCTGCCAACTCAAGGTCATGCGTTGGATAATTCTGTTCATACGGAGACAACTTCCTCGAAGCATAAGCGATCACCTTACCATTTTGCATAAGAACACAACCCAATCCCTCTTTTGATGCATCGCTATAAACCACAAAATTCTCATCTCCGCTAGGCAACGCCAAAACTGGTGCCGTAGTCAACCTCTTCTTCAATTCTTGAAAACTTGCTTCACACTTATCACTCCAAACAAACGGTGTCTTCTTTTGGGTCAAATTCGTCATCGGTGTTGCAATCTTCGAAAATCCCTCTATGAACCTCCGATAATACCCGGCTAACCCCAAGAAACTCCTAACCTTCGTAACGGTAGTCGGTCTCCTCCAATTCATCATTGCTTCAACCTTAGAAGGATCTACCGCTATTCCGGTACTAGAAACAACATGTCCCAAAAATGAGACCTCCTCTAGCCAAAAAGCACACTTGCTAAACTTAGCATAGAGTTTCCTCTCCCGAAGAATCGACAACACCATCCTCAAATGATGTTCATGCTCCTCCCGAGACTTAGAATACACAAGAATGTCATCTATGAAGACCACCACAAAACAATCAAGAAAATTATGGAACACCCGATTCATCAAGTCCATAAATACTACCGGCGCATTTGTCAACCCAAATGGCATCACCATGAACTCATAATGCCCGTACCTTGTACGAAAAGCGGTTTTTGGAACATCCTCAGCTCTCACCTTCAATTGATGATACCCGAACCTCAAATCAAGCTTAGAATACACCACCGATCCTTGCAACTGATTAAACAAGTCATCTATATGCGGCAACGGATACTTGTTCTTGATCATCGCTTTGTTCAACTCTCGGTAATCAATACACAACCTAAGGCTTCCATCCTTCTTCCTAACAAACAATAAAGGCGCACCCCAAGGCGATACACTTGGCTTGATAAAGCCAATGTCAAGAAGCTCCTACAACTGAACCTTCAACTCCTTCAACTCCATAGGTGCCATCCTATACGGCGCCTTCGATATCGGTGTAGTCCCTGGCAACAACTCGATACAAAACTCAATCTCCCTATCCGGTGGCATCCCAAAATCCTTAGAGAAAACATCTGGAAACTCACACACAACCGGCACATCCTCAAGATCAGAAGTCGAAACCCGTTTATCAATCACACAAGTTAGATACCCCGTGCAACCACGTGACAATAATTTCCTGGCCTTAAGAACAGAAATGACGCGCAAACCACTAGACGCGTTATCACCCAAGAACATAAATTTAGGAACACCCGACATATCAAAAGTAACACTCTTACTAAAGTAATCAACCAAAGCATGATAAGCGCACAACCAATCCATACCGAGTATCACATCAAAATCATAAAGTCGCAACACTACCAGATCCGCATGCAAAACATGTTCATCCACAATTACATCGCATGCTTTATAAACTTCTGAAGCCAATAACGGGTAATGCCATAACGGCGGTACGCCAAAAACTTTAACACATGCGGAAGCGTAATATAATTAAACGGTGGCGCCCGAGCTAACAAGCTCAAACTATGACAACCTTAGAGATAATGAATCTCTTGGTCCAAAAATAAAATCATGTGATAACAATTTATAGCAGTTATATACCAAGTCATCGGCGACGTTACGGCCGGAACCCAACATTAAACTAAGTCTACAACTCTAGTCTAACATGCTTAATGGCTAAAAACATGCCGGATAACAAACATAATAAACTAACCAATACATGGTTAAAACAACTAAAGCATGAGCATCATAATTACATAAGGCACGACTAACACATGTCGGCTCCCAATGGATTAAGTACTAATTAACATAAGTACTAATAATCAAACACATAAAGTCTTGCTACCCCACATAAAGTTTACATAACTTTATGTTCCCATCGTCCTTGCCAAAAGAAAAGATACTAAAATTACAAGGTAGCAACCTCGTCAAAAGCTTCTCCAACGCAAATCGATACTCACTTCGAACCGCTCGCTCGGCTCGGATCTAGGGAAAACAATCAAAACAATAGGAGTAAGTCATAAAGACTTAGCAAGTTACTAACATAACTTCCTGTCATGGCTGTAGACACCCCAATTTCGTACCCCTGGTATGTGACTGACATAAAATATCAAGATCTATTAAAACTTAACAAATGTCAAGTTGCAGGAGTCAAAAATGCGAAAGGAAAAGCAGAATGCGCGAAACAATGAACTGCAGGGGGGGTAAAGTGCCAAATTTTGAAACTTCCAAAGCAGCTTGGTGCCGCCAAACAAGCCCATGGTGCCGTACCAAGGGGTACCTTGGCCGCACCATGGGAATTTCCTGTGCGCTCTCTCACATTCAAATGGTACAAGTTTTGAAGCATGATACGATCTTCTCGGAAGGCTTCGTTGAAGAACGATTTACTCACGCGGCGGAAGCTAGGGATCGAAGGATGTTTGCGGGGGATGACACCTCGACCCAACAATTAGCACGACAGGAACCTTGGCATGTACAGCCGCAACCCGCAATCGAAGAAATTGAAGAACCTAAGTATAGTGATAGACGCCACAATTGATATGGAAGAATCAATTGATAAGTCAAGATCAAACACACAAGCTTCACACCTGTATATTCTCTCAATAGTTCAAGAAGAACCAATAAGTTTTGATAAAACTCACAAAATAGAATACTCAAAGTTATATGTCTATTCAATGAAAGAAAACCCCTATTTATACCTAAACTAGGCTGAAAAGTCGTACTACTGAATTAGGGTAAAGTTTAGCAGAAAACCCTAATTAACAAAAGCAGCGATTCGGGGGGACCTTGCGGTCGCAAGCCCATTGACACCTTCCGCAAGGTCGGCGAAAAATCGGGCCGAAAATCACTTGACCTTGCGGTCGCAAGCCTGATGACCTTGCGTCCAAGCCTTCCGAATGTTTGCTCGGCGTAATAACAAGGCATGAATTCATCCTTCTTGACTTGGATCACGTTCAGCAGCTTCCTTTGACCCTTTGGGGTCTTCTCTTCATGGCTCATTGCTCGTTCTTCCATTTCCATTGTCTCACGAACCATGCCATTGACTTCTTCACGGATTTTCTTGGCTCGAGCTCTTGTGACCGGTCCAATGGTTGTCGGTATTGGTGTTGAGTTGTTGTTGTTGGGGATGTCCTCATCATTCCCTCCCTCTTGAAAAGGATTTGTCCTCAAATCACCTGTATCATACGGACGCAAATCAGCAACATTAAAAGTAGCACTAACATTATACTCACCTGGAAGATCCAATTTGTAAGCGTTGTCATTGATTCGTTCCAGTACTTGAAACGGTCCATCGCCTCTTGGCATCAACTTTGACTTCTGTTGTTGGGGAAATCTTTCTTTGCGCATATGCAACCAAACCAAATCACCTGGTTCAAACATCAATCTAACAAATACCCCACGTAACTTGATGAGACCATGATAATCACTAACAAAGTGCAGTCCTAACACAAATAACAATATGGTAGGCATGTTAGATAAGGCTTTATCAATTCCTTTACACTTTTCCTTCCAACAAGCAGTTTCACAATGCTCTAAGGTCTTACCTTCCAATGAATTCATATATATTCCATGCAATCCATAGATCATGTGATAGAATCGTGTAACATGGAAAATATCATCTATTTCGCGATATGCACCAACATAATTCATCAATGAAATATCATGTACTCTCACAATTATAGAATTCTTATGACGAATTTCAGACATACCATACAAGCTTACCAACTTAAGACCTAACAAAGCATCAAGGGAAACGTCAACAATTCCATGGCATGTTTCAAAATGATTTATATTCGGATTTACAATCATTTTATCATGCATAAAACTCTTAACAGGATGAACTCTAGTATTATTCCATGCACAATTATGAATTTTCTGCCCAACTTGCAATTTAAACATTCTAATAAGATCAAGTGGCTCAACAAGTTTTCGCATGAATAATGTACCCACATGGTCAATCAAATTATCAACATCAATATCTCCAAAAAGTTCGAGTTCATTACAGAAATCATGGTAACCAACATGCATCAACTCATTATTCTTTTCTCCGCTCAACTTAGTGTCATAGGAAGAAGTAAGTTCATACCTTGGTGAAAGTGTAGGAATTACAACATTCTCCTTACCTGGTTGATATCCCCATTTGAATCTCACAACTTCCTTGCTTAGTTTAGGAAGCATCCCATGGCAAACCTGTGGAAAAGAGTTAACAATACTTGGGAACATGATTTCAACTTTGTTAGTATTTAAAATTGCCTTTTTAACCTCACTTGCCCTAACAAAGAAACTCTTTTCTTTTCTCTCTTGGTTTTTCCCCTCATTTCTCTCTTTTATATTTTGATTGCTCACTTTGCTCTCCTTTTGCCTGGCTATCTCACTACTAACTCTCATGTTTTCAGCCAGCCCCTCACTCTTGTTTTCTCTCAATCTCTCCTTTTGTTCGGCTTCTTTTATCTCTATGTTCTTTTCCTCACAAGCCGCACTCTTTTGTATACTAAGCTGATCTTCATACACTTGCTTTGGAGAAAGTGGTGCAAGTATAAAGTGTTTGTCGTTGAAAACAAATGAGTACTTGTTTGTGTACCCATCATGGTGAACTCTCCTATCAACTTGCCAAGGCCTCCCTAGCAACATATGACTGGCCTGCATAGGCACCACATCACATAACACCTCATCCTCATATCTCCCAATTCTGAATTGTACCATCACTTGCTTATTCACCTTCACCTCTCCACTATCATTCAACCATTGCAATTTGTATGGTTTCGGATGTCGAATCAAAGGTATCTCCAATTTCGTAACCATGGTAGTACTAGCCACATTAGTGCAACTACCCCCATCTATGATCACTCCACAATTTCTACCCTTCACTTGACAACGAGTATGAAATATGTTCTCCCTTTGCAAAGTCTCATCCTCCTCTCTAACTTGGACATTCATTACCCCCCTAGTCACCAAACTCACCCTATCTACTATCTCCTCCTCAACCTCCTCTAAAGGTGGTATTTGTGCACACGCCTCCTTCTCATCCTCGGATGAGAATTCTCCATTCTCTCTCATAACCAACATCTTCTTATTCACACACTCATTGGCAAAGTGCCCCATACCTTGACACTTGTAACATCGAATGTCTCTCGTCTTGGTTCTAGTGTGTTCGGGTTTTGAAGTAGAAGTAGGTGTAGATGCTGTAACCTTTGGTGTTTCAAACCTAGACTTCACAACTGTTTTATCTTCCCTTTGATTTCCATAATTAGACTTCCAATTAGAGTTAGGGAAAACTCGTGCATTACCCCTCCTCTTGTGTTGTTGCTCTACCTTAATGGACTTTTGAACTAGTTCATTAATGTCAGCATAAGTTTGCAACTCCACTACATTGGCAATCTCCTTATTCAACCCCATTAGAAAACGTGCCATGGTCGCCTCACTATCCTCCTCTATGTGTGCTCTAATCATAGCAACCTCCATCTCCTTGTAGTACTCCTCTACACTCTTAGTTCCTTGCCTCAAGGTTTGTAGTCTTTGGTGTAGGTCCCTATAATAATGAGATGGTATGTACCGTTTCCTCATCAATCTTTTCATCTCCTCCCAAGTCTCAACTTGAGGTTCCCTATATCTCGCTCTATCCACCCTCATCTGTTCCCACCAAACCGCAGCATAGTCGGAAAACTCAATGGCGGCTAGTTTGACTTTCTTCAAGTCAGTATAGTTATGGCACCCAAATATTCTCTCCATCTTCATCTCCCACTCGAGGTATAAGTCTGGATCATTTTTACCCGTGATGAAAGTAGGCACCTTCAATTTTATCCCATACATATTATTATCTAATCTATTTCCTCCCCATCTATTCCTGTCTCTCCTATCATTTGAGTCCCAATTTTCTCCTTCAAACTCTTCCTCTAGATTACGTTTAGGTTCAACTGGACTTTGCCTCTTACTCGCACTACCTATCACATCAAGTTTTTCATTAAACTCCTCACTCATCTTACCCATCACCTCATGCATCTCCTCCTTTTGCTCCCTCATCATCTTTTCCATTTTAGCCATCATAGCTTCCATGAACAATTTATTATCATTAGCCATTTTTAATTCCTCACAAAACTCCCTTACGTGTATCTCTCCACTCGTGTATCACACAAAAGATTTTAATCACTCAAATCAAAACTTTAGGGTTCTAAAAGAACTATCAAGTATCAACAAGTGCAAATCAAGTGGCAGTTCAACACAAGACTCAACAATTGATAACGTATAGAGAATCAATTAAAGAGTAAGAAATTTGAAGAAACGAAGACGCACAACGTATAGAAAGCTTTTGGATCAGAATATTCAATTTTCGAATCCACAATTTTGATCCGAAATAATATAGAAAATATTTTTAAAGCTGTCCAGAAAATATGCCCAATCAATCCGTACGGATGAACAGTAACGTGAAACAGTAAATATTTTTTTTTGTATCACAATCTAACCTTTCATTCGGTCACTGGTAAGGTATTCTTTCTTGTTCTCCCAAAAAATTTTTGTCAGGAGATTTGTACTCTTTTTTTTTTTTTTTTTTTGGTCTTAGCCGAATTTGCAAGCAGCAACAATAACAGCAATTTTTTTTTTTGATAAGATCATAACCCTAGAAAAGTGGTAGGGTTTGAGAGAACAAATAAAACACGAATTATGAAGAACAAACGTAGGATTGATGATCCTAGTTCGAAGGAAGAAGAGAAAGAAACAGATAAACTAATTAAGAATAATTTAAAAGACAAGATAGATTATGGACGAACCTTTGGCTCGATACCAAAATGATACGATCTTCTAAGGCTTCGTTGAAAAACGATTTACTCACGCTGCGGAAGCTAGGATCGAAGGATGTTTGCGGGATGACACCTCGACCCAACAATTAGCACGACAGAACCTTGGCATGTACACAACCCGCAATCGAAGCAATTGAAGAACCTAAGTATAGTGATAGACGCCACAATTGATATGGAAGAATCAATTGATAAGTCAAGATCAAACACACAAGCTTCACACCTGTATATTCTCTCAATAGTTCAAGAAGAACCAATAAGTTTTGATAAAACTCACAAAATAGAATACTCAAAGTTATCTGTCTATTCAATGAAAGAAAACCCCTATTTATACCTAAACTAGGCTGAAAAGTCGTACTACTGAATTAGGGTAAAGTTTAGCAGAAAACCCTAATTAACAAACCGAAAAACGGTAGCTCGGGGACCTTAAGGTCGTAAGCCCCTTGACACCTTGCTTCCGCAAGGTCGGCAGAAAGTCGGGCCGAAAATCACTTGACCTTGCGGTCGCAAGCCTGTGATGACCTTGCGTCCGCAAGCCTTCCAGAATGTTTGCTCGCGTAATAACAAGGCATGAATTCATCCTTCTTGACTTGGATCACGCTCGCCAGCCTTCCTTTGACCCTTTGGGGTCTTCTCTTCATGGCTCATTGCTCGTTCTTCCATTTCCATTGTCTCACGAACCATGCCATTGACTTCTTCACGGATTTTCTTGGCTCGAGCTCTTGTGACCGGTCCAATGGTTGTCGGTATTGGTGTTGAGTTGTTATTGTTGGGGATGTCCTCATCAAAGCACGCGGTACAAGCGGCTGATGCACGAAGGAGAAATCAACAAATGCCCAGCGTGTCCTCATTTCTCACTATAAATAGGAGGCCCCGGCTCCCTCATTTGCACAACAATTTTCCTCCGCGATTTTAGATCGCAGCGAAGCTCTGCTTCGTTCCTTCGATAATATTAGTACGAGAGGTGCGAGATAGGTGAGTGGAAGCCCCTATAGTCTCCAAACCCCGTCCAAACTCTGCCAAATCAAAAACCCATAGGTTATAAGTGATCCCTAGCCTAGTTGTTAGGTATCCACCTTACTTCCCCAGTCCAGAAATCCCAAAATAAGCCGTTACTCTGCCCGAGTAACGAGCTAAAAAAGTCAAAAACTAAGTCTAGGTTCCGCCTAACTAGAAAGGCCAAAACCTACCCAAATAAAGTTGTCACTCTGCCCGAGTTGATAAGCCCAAACTTCAAAAATCAAGCAGTCATTCTATCAACACAAAACACACACAAACAACAAAAAGTGATATGAGCCTTCTTGGGGAAAAACTCATAAAAATGCAGCAATCAAAGTGAAAAACGAGCTGGGCAGCGATGGATGGAAGTGGAACCTCGACCTCGGGTTCACACACACGACAATCAACGGGTATTCAGCCCTTAACCTTCGTATGACGAAACCGGCAATCAAAGGATAGTGAAGAACGACACAATCGTTATGGAGGGATGATTGATAGGTTCGTGAGTACTCGGGTAACCCCCGATCACTCAATAGTCTTGAATACTCAAGGTTGGAAAGAAAACTCTCATAAATTTCATTCATAAAATTCTGATCTACAAAAGATAGGACATCCCTATATATATCTAGGAGCAAAAGGCTGCCATTGGCTACAAAATGATAAGATTTAACCAACTATGGGATAAGATCTAACAAACTAGCTAATAATAGATAAGATCTATGACTAGGCAGCATAAATGGGGAATTTTTCCTTTGTTTGTCCTACACTAGGGCGGCATTTAGCTAGCAATTAGGGTGAGTCATCAGCCTTCTAGAAGTCTTCTAGATCCTTCCTTCCTTGCTGCCTTAAGCCTTGTTTGGGGCGCCCAAATTCAGCCCGTTGCTTCCTCCTTCATCCGCAAATATTAAAGTGTTCACCCATTTTCCTTGACCCGCTTTGACTCCTCCTTTGCGTGCCATAATTTGGGCTTCCACGTCAAATGTCTCACGAGATAAATTGAGGACTTCATTTTGAATTTTCCTAGCCCGAGCCCTTGTCATTGGTCCATGCATTGTTGGAGGGTCTTTGGTGTCTCGGGCCTCATCATTGGGTTCCTTAGTGACTTGGGCCTCATCAAAAAGACTCCCTCTCCCTGAAGGACAGAGCGAGCACACCGCCACTCTAAAAGGTAATACCTTTAAGAGCGTATTTTTATTTCATTTGTATTTTTTGCCTTTTATTTATTTTTCAAAAGTTGTTATTTAAATCCGGCGCAATGTAGCCAATATAAGCCGTTGTGCTGCCCGGATTAGATTAGGAAATATTATGTAAAAGAGCCGTTATAATGGCCAAATATTCTTAAATGTGTCTGTAATTATTGGAAGGAGACGGCTGCGAGTCCGTAAATAATGTAGCCATGAATGTATTTGTTTAAATTTCCCTTGTCATAATAATACCTTATTTATTTGCTAGATAAATATAACAATAAGCATACTTCGGCCAAAAACGTTTTGAGACTGAAAGGGCGAGTTGGGTGCCTAGCACCTTCCCAACTCGTAACTTAGCCTCCGAACCTGCTTTCAAAAATCTCTGGTTTTCTTCTTCTGGTTTTGCTTTATTTTTGCCTTAAAATAAAGACGGCGACTCTAAAACTTTCAGATCCAGTGGGGTCTCGCAACATTCCCTCTTTGCACTTTCCTGTTCTCCCCTAAAAAAGGGAGATACGGGAATGGAGGGGTGATGTATTCCCATATCCTGGTATCCCCTAAACAAGGGATAACTTGATGCGGGAAACCCATAGCTCCCATAGTAGAATGATTTATCATACATTACTACACATAAATGACATCATAATAAGGGTTTATAATCTGTTCATAATCTGTTCATACAACCGAAAATGCAA
The DNA here is from genome assembly GCA_013146195.2 of Codonopsis lanceolata. Lineage (NCBI taxonomy): Eukaryota > Viridiplantae > Streptophyta > Magnoliopsida > Asterales > Campanulaceae > Codonopsis > Codonopsis lanceolata. The sequence goes on from CM028380.1 coordinate 41,581,522, forward strand.
CATTTAGCATATAGGAGAACATAGCATCTCTACAAGCCTAACCATTTCATCAAACATGCTCCCAACACTTAAACAATAAGATAGGGTTATTTATCATACATCAATACACATAAATAACATCATAATCATGGTTTAAAATCTGATTATAATCTGTTCATCCAACCAAAAATGCATCATTTAGCATATACGAGAACATGACATCTCTACAAGCCTAACCATTTCATCAAACATGCTCCCAACACTTGAACAACAAGATATGGTGATTTATCATACATTATCACACCTAATTAACATCATAAATATGGTTTATAATCTGATTAGAATCTGTTCATCCAACCAAAAAATGCATCATTTAGCATATACGAGAACATGACATCTCTACAAAGTCCTATGTGCTCTCATTGACCTCATATAGCAAGATTGTTTTCCCTAGGGTCAATGAGGCTAAAATAAATAGAAAGAGATGTTGTAACTCACCTTAAATAATCCCTACAAGATGTACAAAACGTCCATGCAAAGGTGGGTATGTGATCTCCTTGCCCGCCTCTTCTCTTCTATGGTTGGGTTTTGGAAATGGCTTCCTCAAGACTTGGCCACCATTGTTGATCACCCAAGAACCTTCAAGAACTCCTCTCTAACTTTAGAGGAATGATCAGCCACGAATTTGGGAGAGGATGGCTGAATAGGATGGGTTTAGTGGAGGTAATGGCCACTCTATGGCTGAAGTGGGGTGGGAGAAGGTGTCCAATGCATGTTTGTGCATGTTGGAGGTCTTTCTTTGCCAAGTGTTGTACATGCACTCAAATCTCCCAAAACTTTTCAAGCATGCAATGGAGGATAGGTAGGATTAACTAGGGTGGTTTAGGGTGGGTTAGGTTGGGTTTGGGTAGGGTTAAGTTGGCCAAATAGAAAGTCTAACACACAATGAGTGGTCAACTATAGTAGACCAGAATTTGGGTCATTCTACAAAATGGTCCTGTACCGAAATACCCATCCTAAAATTACACAAAAGGTATTTTTAGAAATCTCTATGAGTCTAGTTTCTAACACATCAAACGGATCTGAATTCCGAGTTTCGTACACAAAGTTATGGCCAAACTACTACAGACCTATCGTGGCCTTCGGAAATACGCGAATTTCCGAAAATCAAACTCGAGCATGTGTAAACGTTTACACGACCACTCAAAAATAATTCTAAGTTAATTCCCCAAGGTACCCTAGTCATCTAGGGTCAAAATAATACCAACCGAAAAAGTCTTACAAAGAAGAAGAACGACAAGAAGTAAAGTATCAATCAAACCGTCGATTCGACAAACATTCAAACAAGATTTAAATCATGTTAAGGATGTTATGAATGATCTCTAATACTTACATATATGAATCCATCTAGAAGTCTAACACATCTAAACATGTTATTTAATCATCATGTAAAGATCTAGGACCAAATCGAGGTCAGGAACACAAGAACCCGAGTAAAATCTCAATCGCGTCACATTTCGATTATCGTCGAGTTACGACTTGTGACTTTAGCAAGTTAACAACTAAATGACATCTCTTAAAAGTATTTTGGTCTTAATGTGATCTCTCATACACATCTAGACTCTCTCAAAAATCAAATAAGCGATCAACAAGGGAAGAAGTGCGAGCATTGCACGCAATTCAAGCTAACCGGGAATCGGGGTCTTACCGAGGCAATACACGCAAACGATCAACAAAATGTGATGCAACATACGAATGTGATGATCCTGGATCTATAAGTACTCGTGCTTCACTATCGAAGATAGAAACGGTACCTCCAATAACTGCAGTCGACTCAGGTACTCCCCTCTGGTCTAAAGCAAATACACGTCCCTGCACCTTTGCCTTCCCATCACTATCTCTCTTAGCCCCAACAGTAGGCTGACTCGATCCTCCTAGCTGATTACCCTTCAACTTAGGGCAATTCCTCTTCACGTGCCCTGCAGCTCCACAATAGTAGCACTCCACTGATGTCCCACTCTTCCTCCAACATTTATCCTCCGTGTGCCCCATCTTCGAACAATGGGAACATACCATCATCATGCTACGATCTCCCTGACTCGGTGTAGAAGCAGCTCCTCTACCACCTGACTGATTCCTTGCCTGCCCTTCATGATTAAATTTACCATTTCCCTTCCTGCAATCATTGTGGCCATGATAATTCCCTCGATTACCCGATCCATAACCTCGTCCCAAAGACTGTCTAGGTTGTGAAGAAAAACCCGAATTATCCATGACACGATGCTCCTCGATGTCCCTCTCAATCACATAGGCTCTATCCATTGCCTTCCTATACTCCACGAACTGATGAGATAACAGCTGTCTCCTATACTCCGTCTTCAAGCCCTTCACAAATTTCTGCGTTCTCTTGGCCTCATCCGGAATCAAATGAGTGCAATAGCGTGCTAGCTCCGTGAACCTTGCTGAATACTGCGATATAGACATACCTCCCTGCACTAGGTCAAGAAACTCCTTCTCCCTTCTCTCCCGAACAACCTCCGGAACAATATGAAGCTCTAAATTCCCTAACAAAGTTAGGCCATGTGTGAGGAATTATCAGCATGTCCCAGCTCTCTCTAAGCACTTGCCACCAGTGCTCCGCAGCGCCCTCTAGCTTAAACACTGGTAGTACCACCTTTTGCTCATCATCACACCTCAACGGTGCAAATATCTTCTCTAGATGTTGGATCCACAACTCGGCCTTTGAAGCATCTGGTTCCCCATCGAACTGTCTTGGTTTTAGCTTCACAAACTTCTCAAGCATCGAATCCCCGTGGTGTCTAGCATCCTGTACCGGTACTCCAACCTGCGGTGCTGGCTGCGGCTGTGGTCCTGGCGGTGGTTCAGCCCTACCAAAGACCCTCTGATTCATCTCGTTCATCATCGTAAGCATACCCCTATACATGGTAGCCATAGCTTCGAACTGCTCCTCCGACATCCGAAGTGGAGGAAACTCTGGCTGACGGTTCTCATTAGTCCCTCTACCACCATCTGTGCCTCTACTGGCACTACCACCGGTGCTAGTACCAGCTCTAGTGTCAACCATTTTAACCTACAAGAACACTCTTCGTTAAGATAGAACTATCACACAAAACCAACCCCCTAAGCCAAGGAACCTATCCCGGCGAATAGCTAACTTATAACATAAGCACTGATACCAACTGTGGCGACCCAACCCGGATCCCAAGATGAGACCCCGAGGTCGTGCCGCTTCCAAAAAGGCACATAACAAAAACAAATAGCAAATAGTGGGTAAGACTAGAACGGCAATACGCCAAAAACTTTATGATGAGATCCTGTCAAGCCTAAGTCCATTTCAAAGTCAAATGATGATCAAGCAAGGAAAGATCAAAACCAAGCACAGAATAAATCAAATGAAGCCCGTAAAATGTGTGGAATACTATTGGAAGATTCAAGAATTCTACACCAACTTGATTCGTGGGTTCATCGGAGATTCGGGCTACTATAATGGATACTCGACGAGGCAAAAGAGGCTAAGTGAGCGTGATCCAGAACAAGAAGATCGCGGGACTGACATTCTGGAGACCTTGCGGACGCAAGGTTTACCTAGGCTTGCGACCGCAAGGCCTGTCATTTATCGGACCAACTTTCTGCCGACCTTGCGGACGCAAGGTGTCAAGGGGCTTGCGACCGCAAGGTCCCCCGAACCTGCCCAGTTGTGCCGTTTCAGCGTTTAAACAGTCCATTACGGAAAAGGAAGCCTTTAAAAGGGTCCCCATATATTTAGATATGTCTTGGGGTGCTTTTAATAGCTATTAGAAGACTTTTGGGGCCAAAATGCAATTTCAGAAAATAGGCCCATATAGAAAAACAGGATTATTAGGGTTTTCATTAGTTTAGTTAATTTTAGGGTTTCTTTTTCTCCAAGTATTAGGGTTAGTTGTAAGGTTATAAATAGGCCTCTTCATTTCATTGTAAAACAGTTTTTGTTGATTTGAGATAATATAGTTTTGAGTGTTTTCTTCGAAACCTCCTTTATCTTCATGAACTTGTGAATGCTTCGGTGTGATTCCGTTGTATTCGAATCCTAACTTATCAATAGGAATTCCATACCTATTGTGTCATTATTCACAATACTTAGGTTCTTCAATTGCTACGAGTGCGGGTTGCGGTTGTACATGCCAATGTTCTATTCGTGCTAATTGTTGGGTCGAGGTGTCATCCCCGCTAAACATCCTTCGATCCTAAGCTTCCGCCGCGTGTGTAAATCATTCTTCAACGAAGCCTTCCGAGAAGATTGTATCATTTTGGTATCAGAGCAAAGGTTCGTTTCCACAATCTATCTTAATTTAAAATGTTCTTATTTTGATTATCTATTTGTTTCTCTTCCTACTTCGAATTAGGGTCTTCAATCCTAATTTGTTCTTTTTGATTTCTTTGTTTTTGTTTCAAACCCTAAATTTCTAGGGTTATAAAACAAAAAAAAAATTATGTTTGCTGTTCATCGCGCACTGTTCACGCCGATTTACTGTTCACCGGAATTACTGTTCACCCAATTTACTGTTCATCCGTCGGAATTACTGTTCATCCGCCGGAGTTACTGTTCACGCCGCAGGTATTGTTCATATTAAAAAAAAATTTCTGTTGTTTTAAATTATTTTTGGACAGCTTTAATTACAATAAAAAAAAAGAGAAAAGAATTCGGACAAAAAAAAAAGAAAACAGTTCTGAAAAAAAAATTCAGATTAAAAAAAAAATCTGAAATCTGAAAAAAAAAAAAAAAAGAAAAAAATTGTGATTGCTTGAAAGTTGAAAATTGTTAGTTGTGCGAATTGAATAGCTTGAAATATTGTCATCATCTAGGTTCGAAAATTAATATCGAATCTTCTTTTACAAATTGATCTTTGAGCCTTTCATCCTTGGAATTCTATTCTTAATTCATTATTTCTATACGTAGAATTCTATTGATTGAGTTTGGTTTGTCTACTTCTGAATTCACCGATTTATTTGTTAGTTCTTTTAGAACTTGGAGGAATTGAAGGTGAGGGAGAGTAGGTAAACACGAGAGGAGTGATCAATTGCTTGAGTGATACACGTAAGGGAGTGTGTGAGATATAAACTTGTTTATTTCTAACATATTTTCTGCAGGTTTCATAATGTTTAAAAATAGAAGTGACAATATGAAAATTTCTAAACTTAGAGATCATGAAAGTCATAATGAGTTATCTATGGAGAAAAGCATGCTAGGTGATTTATTGGTGACCTTAAGTACGCAAGGCAAAAGAAAAGAAGATGTGTTTTCAAACATAATTTATAGAAGATGTCTTGTGTTCGACAAAGTGTGTAGACTGATTATTGCTAAGGATAGTGGTGCTAATGTTGCTAGCACTGTTTTGGTTGAGAAATTAGGACTTCCCGTTGTTAAACACCGACGACCTTATAGATTGCAATTAGGTTCTAAAGAGATAATGGTAGATAAACAAGTAAAGGTTACATTTAGTCTTGGGGAGAACAAAGAGTGTGTCTTGTGTGATGTAGTACCAATGAAAGGGTGGCATCTCTTATTGGGTCTTCCATGGGATTATGCTTGTAGAAAAAAAGAGAAGGAAGCAAAGAAAAGAATTGATGAGAAAAGAATTGAGAAAGAAAATATTGAAAGAATAAAGAGAGAGAAGTTTGAGAGGGAAAGACTAGAAAGAGAAAAGAAAGATGAACAACGGTTGAAAGAGTTTCGAGAACTAATGGAGCTTACATTCGAGACTTCGCAATACGTTCCACCTACAACAAATCAAGTTCTTGAAGATGAAGATAGATTAAATGAGAGAAAGGCTAGTGAGGAAAAGAATATAGAGAAGCCTTCACAAAAGGAGAGCTTGAGAGAAGAGAGAAAGGCTAGTGAGGAAAAGAATAGAGAGAAGCCTTCACAAAAGGAGAGCTTGAGTGAAAATAAAGACAGTTTGGCTAGAGAGAATAGTGAGCTTTGTGAGATAGCCAAGAAAAAGGAGAGTGTGTGTCAAAACAAGAGTGAGAGGCCGGTTTTAGAAACTAGTGAAAGATGTGAGATAACCGGGCAAAAGGAGAGGAAAAATAAAGAGAGTGAGCAAAAGAAAGAGTGTGAGAAAAAAGAAGAAAGTGAGGCAAATTTTCATACTAATAAATTTGAATTGTTTTTGCCTAGTTTCATTGTTTCTCATTCACAGATTATTCATGAGTTGAAGCCTACACCGTCTAAAGAAATTGTGAGACTCAAGGTTGATTGCCAACAAGGTAAGGAGATTGTTGTAGATCCTACACTTTCTCAAAGGTATGATCTTACTCTTTCTTGGAAAAATAAGATATGTGGTGAATTGTTGTATGATAATCACCATGATATTGATCATAAGCTCAATAGTGTAGTTGGTGGGTTTGGAAAGTTAAATAGACTTGTAGACACTTCAGTTATGGGTGAGATTGTTAAACCAATTAATTTATTACATGATGTACACCCTAACTTTGGTGATAAATTCAGAATTGTGAGAAGTGATGCTTTGAAAAATCTGATTAGTCTTGTGAATGCCTTGTTCATGAAAAAGACTGTTAGACCACTTGATTTGTTTAGAAAGTTTCAATTTCAAAATTTGGTAAGTCACCATGGTCTAAGTGATTGGATTAAATGTGGTGAATACATTGGTGATGATTTAAAATTGACATTGCATATACCTAATCATTCATATGTGGATCCATTCATGGAAAGTACATTGGTTGATAAATTGGTAGGAGTGCATTGTGCAATACAAGCTGGAAAGAAAATTCTGAATTTTGCATTAGGAATTTCTAAGTTTCAACAAGATGTGAGTTCTAAACATGAGATTATGCATGATATTTCTATGATGAATTATTTCGTTACATGTCATAAGATTGTTGAAGTTCCACATGATGCGATGATGTTTCATAAGATTTATGGATTACATATAGTTTCATTGAGGGATATAAACTGTGTTAAGCATGTTAAACCTTGGAATGGATATGAGCTTCATGCTATTAAGGGACATAAGCATGTTTTGACTAATGATCTGATTTTTGAGCGTAAAGGATGTTTATCCATGAGATTGCACTCTGGTTGTAATTTCTTATTATTGCATGATTCGTTATTGCTAAATATGGATATGCAAAAGATAAAATCTGTTAGATTAATCTTTAAACCTGGTGAAATCAATTGTTTGTTTCAAGTCAAAGGAATAAATGAGAAGACTTCAATTTTTTGTGATTGGAAGAAAGAGACCATAGAGTATGGTAAAATTGTTTGTAGTGAAGAAACATTGACTTATGATAAGTTGCTCAAAAGGGAAGGTGACTTTGGTTCTATAAATGATTTTCATGAGAGAACATCGGGTTGTGATAACTTGATGAGTGAGACTATAAACATTGATGGATTTACTTGTCATGATGGATTTGGATACATGAGTTGGTATGCCATATTGCATATTATATTCTTATACTTATTAGTATCTTTCATTGACATTCCTTATGATGATCTCGTTGTGTTTAGTGTTGCATATGTGATTTTGTCATTCTTGGGAATTTACCAAGTAATGCAAAAGATGAAATATGTTAGGTTGATATTTGAGCCCGGAGATGGGATTTGGTTGATGCATAATATTGAAAAAGAATTCAGTTGTGCTAAATTGAGCATGATGATATGTGATTACTTGTTGAGTATGAATTGTCGTGCTAACCACTTTGATCATCTTGCATCGCGTAGTGTTGTTACATTTCTCCTACAGGTTTGGGCAAGGATCAATGTGAAACACAAAGATGGATATGAAGCCAATGAAGTTCGATTAATTCATGATCCAGGAAATGTGGTTTATGTGGCTTGGATGGAAAGCTCATTCAAGAACAAGTTGATTTTGAGCATGGCTACAATATAACCTCTAAAGTGGATTTACATGGTAAGATTAATGTGAGTTCATACTTTTCGGTTGCTAATTCGCGTCCATTTGATGTAGGTCCAGATTTGAGGACAAATCTTTTTGAAGAGGGAGGGAATGATGAGATCCTGTCAAGCCTAAGTCCATTTCAAAGTCAAATGATGATCAAGCAAGGAAAGATCAAAACCAAGCACAGAATAAATCAAATGAAGCCCGTAAAATGTGTGGAATACTATTGGAAGATTCAAGAATTCTACACCAACTTGATTCGTGGGTTCATCGGAGATTCGGGCTACTATAATGGATACTCGACGAGGCAAAAGAGGCTAGTGAGCGTGATCCAGAACAAGAAGATCGTGGGACTGACATTCTGGAGACCTTGCGGACGCAAGGTTTACATAGGCTTGCGACCGCAAGGCCTGTCATTTATCGGACCAACTTTCTGCCGACCTTGCGGACGCAAGGTGTCAAGGGGCTTGCGACCGCAAGGTCCCCCGAACCTGCCTAGTTGTGCCATTTCAGTGTTTAAACATTCCATTACGGAAAAGGAAGCCTTTAAAAGGGTCCCCATATATTCAGATATGTCTTGGGGTGCTTTTAATAGCTATTAGAAGACTTTTGGGGCCAAAATGCAATTTCAGAAAATAGGCCCATATAGAAAAACGGGATTATTAGAGTTTTCATTAGTTTAGTTAATTTTAGGGTTTCTTTTTCTCCAAGTATTAGGGTTAGTTGTAAGATTATAAATAGGCCTCTTCATTTCATTGTAAAACAACTTTTGTTGATTTGAGATAATATAGTTTTGAGTGTTTTCTTCGAAACCTCCTTGTTCTTCATGAACTTGTGAATGCTTCGGTGTGATTCCGTTGTATTCGAATCCTAACTTATCAATAGGAATTCCATACCTATTGTGTCGTTATTCACAATACTTAGGTTCTTCAATTGCTACGAGTGCGGGTTGCGGCTGTACATGCCAAGGTTCTATTCGTGCTAATTGTTGGGTCGAGGTGTCATCCCCGCTAAACATCCTTCGATCCTAAGCTTCCGCCGCGTGTGTAAATCGTTCTTCAACGAAGCCTTTCGAGAAGATCGTATCACTTTAACACATGCGGAAGCGTAATATAATTAAACAGTGGCGCCCGAGCTAACAAGCTCAAACTAACACAACCTTAGAGATAATGAATCTCTTGGTCCAAAAATAAAATCATGTGACGCAACAATAGGCACGTATAACAATTTATAACAATTATATACCAAGTCATCGGCGACGTTACGGCCGGAACCCAACATTAAACTAAGTCTACAACTCTAGTCTAACATGCTTAACGGCTAAAAACATGCCGGATAACAAACATAATCAACTAACCAATACATGGTTAAAACAACTAAAGCATGATGATCATCATAAATACACAAGGCACGACTAACACATGTCGGCTCTCAAAAGATTAAGTACTAATTAACATAAGTACTAATAATCAAACACATAAAGTCTTGCTACCCCTCATAAAGTTTACATAACTTTATGTTCCCATCGTCCTTGCCAAAAGAAAAGATACTACAATTACAAGGTAGCAACCTCGTCAAAAGCTTCACCAACGCAACTTGATAATTACTTCGAACTGCTCGCTCGGCTCGGATCTAGGGAAAACAATCAAAACAAATAGGAGTAAGTCATAAAGACTTAGCAAGTTACTAACATAACTTCCTGTCATGGCATCATGCTCAACAATAATAATTCATGCTATTGGCATAATATACATTTCATAAATAATCATGTCAAGGTACTCATACTTAACAATCTTGAATATCATGTTATCAACAAGTATAACATTTCATTAAATCATTCAACCATCATTTCATATCATATCATATTCACGTAGCACATTATTCACATATAGCACTCGTGAGTCAATTCATACAAAAGGGATATGATATCATTACCCTTTTTCCGCCGTGTCGCTCCTGCAAAAACACGTGCAAAACCTTTATGTGTCCTCGATATCCCTTTCGTGGATATCGACGTCCCCGAGATATTTCCCCGCTCGAGTTCCGATGGTTATCAAAGTCATGTTTCCATACTACAACTAAGATCAACTACTTCCCTACCGTGGCCATCGATAGAGGGGTGTGTGCAACCCGGCGCGGCGATCCTTCAAAATCGTGAATCCCACAATTCGTGAAGATGATACATCCTCCCGCCACAACTCAACAAACCGACTCCAGCTGGACTCAAACTTCAAGCACACGTAATTCATATTCATATGCTCAAATAAGTAGGCATGTACTCTACAATCATCTAGTCATGCTTTTAATTCACAACTAGCACATAATCACATTAGAGATAAAATCAAGACTCTAATCATCAAGTGTTCTTCATACACTTTAAAATGATTGGAGGCTTAACCTCCATTAATACTACCCCAAAATTCGTAGGACTTAGGCATATTACTCCTTAATGTCATACTAACCCAATGGTCAACTCCGTTGAGTCATAATCAATCTTTCAAAAATTAGGGTATAGAAGCCATTGGCCTCAATACTCTCCTATGTCCATACGAACATAATTAAATAGGTTACTAAGGTCATTAAACCCATAAAACCCCAATCAAACAATTAAGTATGAAACATAGAATCAAAGTCACAAACTAGACATATATATTTATTCTTGTCATTTCATCAAATATGAGCCTAACCATTTTATCAAATATGCTCCCAACACTTAAACAAACAAGATTGAATAATTCATCATCTATCTCTACACATGAATATCATCATAATCATACTTTACAACATGTTCATCTAACCAAAATTTCATCATCTAGCATATAGTGAAACATGACATCTCTACAAGCCTAACCATTTCATCAAATATGCTCCCAACACTTAAACAAAAAGGTAGAATGATTTATCATACATCAATACACATAAATAACATCATAATCATGGTTTATAATCTGATCATAATCTGTTCATCCAACCAAAAATGCATCATTTAGCATATACGAGAACATGGCATCTCTACAAGCCTAACCATTTCATCAAACATGCTCCCAACACTTAAACAACAAGATAGAACGATTTATCATACATTACTACACATAAATAACATCATAAACATGGTTTATAATCTGATCATAATCTGTTCATCCAACCAAAAATGCATCATTTAGCATATACGAGAACATGGCATCTCTACAAAGTCCTATGTGCTCTCATTGACCTCATATAGCAAGATTGTTTTCCCTAGGGTCAATGAGGCTAAAATAAATAGAAAGAGATGTTGTAACTCACCTTAAATCAGCCTTACAAGATGAACAAAACGTCCATGCAAAGGTGGGTATGTGATCTCCTTGCCCTCCTCTTCTCTTCTATGGTTGGGTTTTGGAAATGGCCACCTTAAGACTTGGCCACCATTGTTGATCACTCAAGAACCTTCAAGACAACCTCTCTATCCTTAGAGAAATGATCAGCCACGAATTTGGAAGAGGATGACTGAATAGGATGGGTTTAGTGGAGGTAATGGTCACTCTATGGCTGAAGTGGGGTGGGAGGAAGTGTCCAATGCATGTTTGTGCATGTGGATGTCTTTCTTTGCCAAGTGGTTTGCATGCACATAAAGACTCTCAAAACTTGTTGAACATGTAATGGAGGATAGGTAGGACGAACTAAGGTGGTTTAGGGTGGGTTAGGTTGGGTTTAAGTTGGACCAATTGGTGAAACTTCAGAAAATTCCCGTAACCAGTAACAGCCTACCATGCGGTCGCATGGTTATACATGATGCGAGCGCATCATGTCTGCACACTCAAATCTTCCATTTTGCTCCCTTGCAAGTTCTAGGTCTCTCCCCCTTGCACCCTCAAGTCCTCCAATGCACGAAATGGTCTATAATTCAACCTTAAAGACCTCTAAAACATAACCAAGGCATATCAAATTTCAAACCTCACTCAAACAAGGCTAAGAACTTAGGAAGATCACTCCCGAACGACAACCGAAAAGGTCAAACGAAGAAGGGTTAACACTCGAATCAAACTAGCAACCAAACCGACGATGCAACTAGCTTTCAACCAACATCTAAAGTGTGTTAATGATGTTATGAATGGTCTCTAACATTTATCCATGTGTTTACAACATAAATCACAAACCCGAGTTTCAAAGCATCTCGTGAAGGAAAGGTGCATACGAGCATCTCAAACGACGTCAATGAACATGCCATCAACTTTAAACATATGAGTGAGCTAAGTTAACATACTAATGATGATTATGAAAGTATGAACTCATGAAATAAACAAGCAAGCAATGATTCAGGGTTTTACAATATAACTTTTAAAGTGGATTTGAATGGTAAGATTAATGTGAGTTCATACTTTTTGGTTGCTAATTCACGTCCATTTGATGTAGGTCCAGATTTGAGGACAAATCTTATTGAAGAGTGAGGGAATGATGAGGATATCCCCAACAATGTCAACAACTCAAAAGAGAGAACGATTTACTCACGGGGAGATGATGAGATCCTGTCAAGCCTAAGTTTGAGTCAAAGTCAAATGTTGATCAAGCATGCAGAGTTCTCGTGATTAATCAAGAAACCAAGTGCCCAAGAAATCAGATTAACTTTTTAAGCGGCGTGGAATATGTTTGGAAGATTCAAGAATTCTACACCAACTTTATTCGTGGGTTCATTGGAGATTCGGGCTACTATAATGGATACTCGACGAATCAAAAGAGGCTGGTGAGCGTGATTCAGAACAAGAAGATCGCGAGGCTGACATTCTGGAGACCTTGCAGACGCAAGGTTAACATAGGCTTGCGACCACAAGGCCATGATATTTCAGGACTGATTTTCTGCCGACCTTGCGGACGCAAGGTGCCAAAAGGCTTGCGACCGCAAGGTTCCCCGAACCTACCCAGTTGTGCCGTTTCAGCTTTTAAACAATTCATTACGGAAAAGGAAGCCTTTAAATGGGTCCCCATATATTCATATATGACTTGGGGAGCTTTAAATAACTATTGGAAGACTTTTGGGGCCAAAATGCAATTTTGGAAAATAGGCCCATGTAGAAAAACGGGATTATTAGGGTTTTCATTATTTTAGTTATTTTTAGGGTTTCTTTTTCTCAAAGTATTAGGGTTTACTTGTAAGGTTATAAATAGGCCTTTTCCTTTCATTGTAAAATAGTTTAACTTTTCTGATTATTGAATTAATATAGTTTTGAGTGTTTTCTTTGAAACCTCCTTGTTCTTCATGAACTTGTGAATACTTCGGTGTGATTCCGTTGTGTTCGAAACCTAACTTATCAATAGGAATTCCATACCTATTGTGGCGTTATTCACAATACTTAGGTTCTTCAATTGCTACGATTGCGGGTTGCGGCTGTACATGCCAATGTTCTTTTCGTGCTAATTGTTGGGTCGAGGTGTCACCCCCGCAAACATCCTTCGATCCTAAGCTTCCGCTGCGTGAGTAATTCGTTCTTCAACGAAGCCTTCCGAGAAGATCGTATCAAAGCCTCATAAGGCGCCATCTCAATGCTTGATTGATAACTGTTATTATACTCAAACTCAGCCAACGGTAGATGTGAATCCCAACTACCCTTGAAATCCATGGCACACGCACGTAACATGTCCTCTAAAATATGTATCAATCTCTTAGACTGACCATCTGAATGTGGGTGAAAAGCAGTACTGAAGTTCAACTTCGTACCCAAAGCCTCCTGCAAAGAATGCCAAAACCTCGAAGTGAACCCGGGGTCCCTATCTGACACAATGCTAACTGGTACACCATGTAATCTTTCAATCTCCTGAATGTACAACGCTACCAACTGACTTAAACTGTAAGAAATCGCAATAGGAATAAAATGAGAAGATTTAGTTAACCTATCAACGACAACCCAAACTGCATCAAAGCCTTTACGAGTACATGGCAACCCTGTAACAAAATCCATGGTAATATGCTCCCACTTCCACTCCGGAATCTCAAGTGGCTGAAGTAATCCAGCAAGTCTCTGGTGCTGAGCTTTAACCTGCTGACACGTCAAACATCTAGAAACATACTCAGCTATCTCCCTCTTCATACCATTCCACCAAAACTACCTCTTCAAGTCACGGTACATCTTAGTACTACCCGGATGTATCGTATACTTGGCCTTGTGAGCCTCATCAAGAACCATACGTTTCACTACATCGGAAGAAGGAACACAAACCCTATTCTAAAATGTCAAGATCCCATCACTGTTTATCGCGAACTCAGGTGTATTATTCTCACACAATCCATCGATAATCTTCTTCAAATCTGGATCAGTAGCTTTAGCTTCCTTGATCAACCCAAATAAAAATGGTGTAGCACAAACACTAGCGAAGAGAACACTATGCTCACTCACAATAGGACTCCATTCACAGACATCCTCAAGCATCTTCCATTCCCTCATCATCAAACAAGACATGTAGGATCTCCTACTCAAAGCATCCGCAACTACATTCGCTTTCCCTGGATGGTATAAGATAGTACAATCGTGATCCTTAAGCTTTTCCATCCATCACCTCTATCTCATATTTAACTCCTTTTGTGAGAAAAGGTATTTCAGACTCTTATGATCCGTATACACCTCAAACTTAGCTCCATAAAGATAGTGTTTCCACTTGTGAAGCGCAAAGATAATAGCTGCTAACTCAAGATCATGAGTCGGATAATTCTGCTCATAAGGTGACAACTTCCTAGAAGCATAAGCAAGAACCTTCCCGTTCTGCATAAGCACACAACCCAAATCTTCTAACGAAGCATCACTATAAACCACGAAGTTATCACAACCACGAGGCAATGCCAATATAGGAGCCGTAGTCAATCTCCTCTTCAATTCCTGAAAACTAGCCTCACACTTGTCACTCCAAATAAAAGCAGACTTCTTCAGAGTAAGATTTGTCATAGGAGTAGCAATCTTGGAAAATTCCTCAATGAACCGACGGTAATAACCCGCCAAGCCCAAGAAACTATGGACTTCGGTCACCGTACTAGGAGTCTTCCACATGGTAACAGCCTCAACCTTTGATGGATCCACCGCGATACCATCACTAGACACAACATGCCCAAGAAAAGCAACTTGTTCTAGCCAAAACGCACACTTGCTAAACTTAGCAAAAAGTTGTTTCTTACGCAACACAGAAAGAACCTCTCTCAAATGATTCTCATGCTCCTCTCGTGACTTCGAGTACACGAGGATATCATCAATGAACACCACTACAAAGCAATCAAGGTACTCATGAAACACCCTATTCATCAAGTCCATGAAAACAGCAGGCGCGCTTGTCAAACCAAACGACATAACAACAAACTCATAATGGCCATAACGCGTACGAAAGGCTGTCTTCAGGACATCCTCCGCCCGAACCCTCAACTGGTGGTAACCACTCCTCAAGTCTAACTTGGAATACACAATAGACCCCTGAAGCTGATCAAAGAGATCATCAATGTGAGGTAAGGGATACTTATTCTTTATAGTAACCTGGTTCAACTGACGATAGTCAATGCACAACCGCAAACTACCATCCTTCTTCTTCATAAATAACACCGGTGCACCCCAAGGAGACACACTCGGTTTAATAAACTCCCTATCCAGAATTTCCTGCAACTGCTCCTTCAACTCTCTCAACTCAGCTGGAGCCATCCTATAAGGTGCTCTAGAGATAGGTGAAGTCCCTGGCAATAGCTCAATGTAAAACTCTAACTCTCGGTCGGGAGGTAATGCATAATCATTCGAAAAGACATCCAGAAATTCATTAACTACCGGTATATCTTCTATATTAACAGTAGACATGCTAGTATCAAGCACACAAGCAATATACCCCGTACACCCCTGAGATAGAAGTTTCCTAGCCCGTAAAGCAGAAATAACATGTATACCATTCATAGCATGATAACCCGTAAATACAAACTCCAGAATACCGGGCATGGCGAAAGTAACCCTCTTGCGATGGCAATCTACTAAAGCATGGTAAGCACAAAGCCAATCCATACCCAATATCACATCAAAATCCCAGATAGGCAATACTACCAAATCCACATGCAAAACCCGATCACAAACAAGTACATCACAACTCCTATAGACCTCAGACGCCAACATACAATCACCCAACGGTGTAGACACCTCAAGAACATAAGGCAACTAAGCAGGCAATACACATAAATAATCTATAAAATGTGATGTGAGATATGAATGAGTAGACCCCGGATCTATAAGAACTCGAGCTCTATGACCGAAAACTGAGAGAGTACCTCCAATCACAGAAGTAGACTCTGGAACACCACGCTGATCAAGCGCAAATACACGAGACTGAGCCTTGGGACGCCTATCACTATCCCTCTTGCTCCCTGACTGTGAAACAGAACCCACTGACTGACTAACACCAGCCTTAGGACAATCTCTCCTCATATGACCCGTCATATGATTCCTAGACGCGTACTTGCGATGGAGGAATCAAAGAGCACGCAGCACGACAAGCGAAGAACGTCAATGAATTGATGGATTATGACACCTTGACCCAATGCTACGATCTGTTATTGAACGAGGTACTCCGCGATCCAATTACGAGACGAACACGAACCTTGGTATAATGAAGAACGCCACAATAGGGATGAATATCCTATTGATAAGTTCGGGTTTCGATTACTTAGCCTCTCACCAAATAGTCACAAAGTTCAATGAAGAACAAGGAGGTTTTGAAAAACCACTCAAAAACTATATTAATCAATAATTAGAAAATTGTCTACAAAACAATAAGTCACAACTCTTATTTATATGAGTTGTGAATCCTAAACCTAAAAGTAAAAGGAAAACTAAGTAGAATCAACTTAGGAAACTACTTAGAATCAACTTAGGAAACTACCTAAAATCCACTTAGGAAACTACTCAACTTACCTAATCTATGTAGGCAACAATTAGGTAAGTTACCTAATCTATTTAAGAAACATAAATCCTCCAAAATAAGGAAAATATACAAATCCCGTTTTTTGTAAAGGCCTAATTTTCAAAGTTGCATTTTGGCCCCCCTAAAGTCTTCCTTTACGCGTTAAAAGCTTCCAAAGTCATTGTATGACATTAACGAACATTTCTCGAGTCTTTAAGTCATCATCCATGAAATCTAAGGCTTCACAACGCATATTTGAATTTGTAGAGTAGCCATTGTAATAACCTGAACCTCCAATAAATCTACGAATTGAGTTTGTATAGAACTCTTGAATCTTCCAATCATACTCTATGCATTTTAGAACCTTTGAACCTCGATCCATGCTCATATGAACCCTCGCACCTTGATCTACATGGTTCCAATGCGTCTCCCTTGCTTGTGACAATCTTGGTTCTTGGTTGGTGGTCAGAATCATATCATTCCCTCTCTCTTGAAAAGGATTTGTCCTCAAATCAAGACCTACATCACATAGACATGATTTAGTAACCAAGATATAATCTCTAAAATTATGCTTTTAATTTTCCGTCAAGAATTAACCTTTACTAGCGACGGAAAATTCACACTAAAGGCGTTTAAAATTAATTAAAATTGAATTTCGACGGAAAATTTCCGTCGCTAAAGGCTTTTAAAAATTAATCAAAATTGAATTTCAATGACGGAAATTTCGTCGCTAAAGGCGTTTAAAATTAATTAAAATTGAATTTAATTTTTCGCTAAAGGCTATTTAAAATTAATTAAAATTGAATTTCAGCGGAATTTTCCGTCGCTAAAAATTTAAAATTAATTAAAATTGAATTTCGACGAATTTTCCGTCGCTAAAGGCTATTTAAAATTAATTAAATTTGAATTTCAAGCGACGGAAAATTCCGTCGCTAAAGGCTTCGAAAAAATTTATTAAATTTAATTTCGACGGAAAATTCGTCGCTAATAATGTAAAAAAATTATAAAAAAAAACCCCCAAAAATACTATTATTATAAATTTTTGTACCTGATAATATAACAATTAATACAAAACTAAAGATACAAAATAAACAATAATATAAAACCAATTTAAAACATCAAACTGTAAATGTTATTACAACAATCCATGTAAATTATACATAACAATTAATACCAAAAACTTGTTTCTAGAGTTAACTTGTAAATTTAAACTTGTACAAATCCATGTAAACTATATCTAATAAAAAAACTAAAAATAAAATTAAAAAATCCTACGACATGAGTATAAAAAAAAACTTCATCTTCACGGCAATCAGCTAGAAAACATGTCCAAGTAAAATTACTATTTTGATTAAAAATCAACAAGAAAAAGTAAGTCATTGTTTTCATATGATCAAACAAGAAGCTTTAGAAGCTTAACATACCATAGGAATACATTTATGGCATAATCATCATTTCTTTGCTTTTTTTGCTGGATGAACCTAAACATGTACAAGTTATCCAAAATCAATTAGTTAATAATAATAACAAAAATGGTCCAACCCTATTTCCCCCACCCCCAATATGAGTATTAAACCAGAGGAATGGAAAGAGAAGAAATGGAATAAATGTTGCTTGAAAGTAAGCACGTTCGGTTTCAAAGTCCCCCAACGTACATACAGTTATGTTGTTCGGTTTCAAAGTCAATTAAACTACAACCATGGATTTCATAGCATCAACATGGCTACCTAGCTAACAAGCGTACATAAATCGATGTTTAAACATTAATACACTAAATTTACACTAACACCCCCTTTGTTTCTTACCATTTACACTAACACCCCCCCTAAACGTACATACAATTATCTTTTTTGGTTTCAAAGTCAACTAAACTACAACCATGGATTTCATAGTATCAACATGGCTACCCAGCTAACAAACATATATAAATTGATGTTTAAACATTAATACACTAAATTTACACTAACACCCGTTTATTTATTACTATTTACACTAACACCCCCTAAACGTACATACAGTTATGTTGTTCACCATGGATTTCATAGCATCAACATGGCTACCCATCTAACAGACGTACATAAATCGATGTTTAAACATTAATACACTAAATTTACACTAACACCCGTTTATTTCTTACTATTTACACTAACACCCCCTAAACGTACATACAGTTATGTTGTTCGGTTTCAAAGTCAAGTAAACTAAAACCATGGATTTCATAGCATCAACATGACTACCCAACTAACAAACGTACATAAACCGATGTTTAAGCATTAATACACTAAATTTATACTAACACCCCTTTAATTCTTACCATTTACACTAACACCCCTCAACGTACATACAATTATCTTTTTTGGTTTCAAAGTCAATTAAACTATAACCATGGATTTCATAACATCAACATGGCTACCCAGCTAAGAAACGTATATAAATCGATGTTTAAGCATTAATACACTAAATTTACACTAACACCCTTTTATTTCTTACTATTTACACTAACACCCCCCAAACTTACATAAAGTTATCTTTTTTGTTTCAAAGTCAATTAAACTAAAACCATGGATTTCATAGCATCAACATGGCTACCCAGCTAACAAACGTACATAAATTGATGTTTAAACATTAATACACTAAATTTACACTAGCATACGTATCATACAAACTAACATGTATATTTCATGTATATTTCATCTACAATATAAAAATAGAATTATAACATTTTAATTACAAACTAACATTTAATAAAAATAAAAAATATTAACACCTTTAGGTTTAGGGGTGGGGTGGGGTTGGGGGTAAGGGTGGGGATAGGTTTAGGTTTAGGGATAGTGTTATGGTTTAGGTTTAAGGTTTACGTTTTAGGGTTGGGGTGGGGGTGTGGTTGGGGTTAGGTTTAAGTTTAGGGATAGTGTTATGGTTTAGGTTTAGGTTAAGGTTTTAGGTTTAAGGTTTACGTTTTAGGGTTAGGGTTTAGGGTTGGGGTTGGGGTTGGGGTTGGGGTTGGGGTTGGGGTGTGGTTGGGGTTAGGTTTAGGTTTAGGGATAGTGTTATGGTTTAGGTTTTAGGTTTAAGGTTTACGTTTTAGGGTTAGGGTTGGGGTTGGGGTGGGGTTGGGGGTGTGGGTGTGGTTGGGGTTAGGTTTAGGTTTAGGGATAGTGTTATGGTTTAGGTTTAAGGTTTTAGGGGGGGTTTAGGGTTGGGGTTGGGGTTGGGGTTGGGGTGGGGGTGGGGGTGGGGTGGAGTTGGGGGTGTGGTTGGGGTTAGGTTTAGGTTTAGGGATAGTGTTATGGTTTAGGTTTAGGTTTAGGTTTAGGTTTTAGGTTTGAGGTTTACGTTTTAGGGTTAGGGTTGGGGTTGGGGTTAGGGGTGTGGTTGGGGTTAGGTTTAGGTTTAGGGATAGTGTTATGGTTTAGGTTTAAGGTTTACGTTTTAGGTTTAGGGTTGGGGTTTAGGGTTGGGGTTGGGGTTGGGGTGGGGTGGGGTGGGGGGTGGGGTGGAGTTGGGGGTGTGGTTGGGGTTAGGGTTAGGTTTAGGGATAGTGTTATGGTTTAGGTTTAGGTTTAGGTTTTAGGTTTAGGTTTAGGTTAGGGTTGGGGTTGGGGTTGGGGGGTTGGGGGGGTGGGGTGGGTTAGGGGTTAGGTAGGTTTAGGTTTAGGGATAGCGTTATGGTTTGGTTTAGGTTTAGTGAAGGTTAGTGAACTTAGGTTTATGGTTTAGGTTTCGGGTTTAGGTTTAGGTTTAGGTTTACGTTTTTTTAGGGTTGGGTTTAGGTTTTTAGGTTTTAGGTTTAAGGTTTAGGGTTTGGGGTTTAGGGTTGGGGTTGGGGTGGGGGTTGGGGGTGTGGTTGGGGTTGGGGTGGGGGTTGGGGATGGGGTTAGGTTTAGGTTTAGGGATAGTGTTATGGTTTAGGTTTAGGTTTAGGTTTTAGGTTTAAGGTTTACGTTTTAGGGTTAGGGTTGGGGTTGGGGTTGGGGTTGGGGTTGGGGTTGGGGTGGGGGTGGGGGTGGGGTGGGGTGGGGTTGGGGTTGGGGTTAGGTTTAGGGATAGTATTATGATTTAGGTTTAGGTTTAAGGTTTAAGGTTTCGGGTTAGGGTTGGGGTTGGGGGTTGGGGGTTGGGGGTTGGGGGTTGGGGGTTGGGGTGGGGGTGGGGGTTGGGGTTAGGTTTAGGGATAGTGTTATGGTTTAGGTTTAGTTTTAGGTTTATATATTTATTTATTGTAACAAATTCCAAAGAATATTATAAATGAGGATGATATATGAAATTAAGTTCACATATAATAGCAACAAGTCAACACTTATCAAAAAAAATAGCAATAGCCAACAAGTCAACAACTCAAATTCAACATCCAAAATAGTATCAGTAAATCTGTTGCCCCCTTTTTACCCCATATTAAGAAAGGAGATAGATTTCTTTCCTGTTGTACAAAATAGTCGATGAGAACAGTTAAGGAAAAATAGATTTCATTAATAGAACCTGCAGTTCCCAATTATAACAACAATAATAGTAGACTGCTGGGAAGGGATAGGAAAACTTCGGATTCCTCGTAACTTGATGCTTATCATTCTCATGACAAACTGTGCATTTCATGAAAATGAAGAAAAAATAATCTCTTAAATATCTTACATGATAGACAATAAGCGAGAAGGTCCAGTCGGATCATAGTTTATTAGAAGTGCAGCCTTCAAGGGTTGACCTAGACATTATAAAACAAATTTGCGTTATTTACCAAGATGCATAATAAGGAAGAAAGCGAAAATCATAAAATACAAAGCAGAGTGAGCTTGCTCACCACTCACCATAAGAACCAACGCTGCTAGATGCCCACTTGTCCCAATTTCTATGTATGGAAGTCCGTCCATATTTTTTTATCTTCAATTGCAAACCACAGGGCCAACAACTATTAAAACAAGAACCAAATAACCTCTAGTATCAAAAAAATACACCTTCTAAGAATCAAATTTCATGAATACGTTGGGTTATAAGGCAAATCAAGATTAAACTTACATATATTCAATAAAAACATACATTGCAGAAAATTACCAACCATGAACACATAATTCAAGAAGTCTTTCATCAAATTCTGAGTATGTAATAATGGCAATCAAATTCAAGTCGATTTTGGGTCTAAGACTACTTATCTTAAGCCAAAAATAGTAGATTGACAAAACCCTAACTCTTAAAGGGGAACCTACACTTGCAAGGGACTGGCGGTAGGCACAAGCTCACAACCTTATTCTAAAAAACTCAACTGCTCTCGTAATGCAACTAATAATAGTCACTGTGGTTCATGCTTAGTCTCAGCTTCAAAAAGTTAACAACATGCAGTCTTTTTCCATTTAATTGTCTGATCACTCAACATAAAACCTAAAACTATGTACCTGCATTACCCTCTAAGTTGTCCAAAGAACATTTGCAAGTTGCACTAGCAATGTCCTTTGCAGAAAGTTTCTTTTCAGCAATTTCTTTCGCTCTAGTAGCTTCATCTCTATTGCACTCCATCAATTAAGCCTATCTTCTTTACCAATTCCTCCAGAATGCAATACAAAAGGCCAATAAAGACTTAAAAGACCTCAATGACAGCACAATATGATCCCCTATCTTCTGCATTTCCCCATACTAACCTCTGTATGGCGATTAGCACCCTGACTCACAAACAAATTGCGGATAAACCAAGTCCGTCCCAGAAAGAAACTTCAACGAACCCATATAAGCATAAAACTTATAACAAAAAATGAATGAAGTAACATATCAAATCACAACTCAATCCCCCATAAATATCAAGCTGATTTCCATCACTTCAAATAACTAACGTGCTAAATACTTAATTAAAGACGAGATCAAACGACATAAATTCAAACCCACAAAAGAAACTTCAATAAGATGCAAATTAAACAAGCAATTACTTCAAAAACAGTACATAATCAAGCATGAACTCGAAATAACTAAAAACCATGTAATGCTTCAAACTACTCCCAAGTCCCAATCCGAGATTAAATGACGGTGTAATCACTAACTTACGCAAATTACAACGTTAAAGAGCTCAAGCCACTAACATTAAACAATAGTATTTCACGAACAAAAGCTAAAAACTGAAATCCTAGAAGTAACGATCGGCACAACTTTAGGGCTATTTACGTTACTGAAAATCAAATAGTGATAAGAACTTACCAAAAGGAGAAAGTTATTCAGGATAACCATGGACTGAGCTCCATCAAATCAAATTTAATTTTGTGTTTCAGCCCCTCTTTTCTCCCCCAAATCTCAAAAAAAATCCCCTAAATTGAAGTATTTATCAAGACCTCACGAGAGAGAGATGTACAGACACACCCAGAAATTCCTTCAAACCCACTGGAGCTGCTGAAATCAGATGAAGCCGGAGCTTGAAATTACAGCGGCCGGAGATGAAAGCATGAATAGCGGCTGCCATGGCGGGTGTGGAAGATGAGTTGGTGATTTCCGGATCTACAACTGAGAAAGGGAGAGGACGGCTGATGGAGATAGATGGCCGCAGCAGAGCAATTGAAGTCGGCTGCTGTGAATGGGCGAAGACGGGGCTGTGAAGAGGACGGAGGCAACGAAGAGACTGCGAAGATGAAGTTGGATCGCGTTTTGGGTCGGCCATGGAGGATGGCGGCCGTGAAGGGAGAGGGAGGGGAAATGATCGAAGAGACTGAGAAGAGGAAGAGAGGGTTTTTGAGATCGTTTTTGGATTTTGGCGGTGGATATCTTGTTCACTCCCGCCCACATTTAGCGAAAAAGAAGGGTTGGTTTATTATATTTTTTAGGGAAGATTGTTTTTGGCGGTAATACAAATATTTGGGGATTTTGGGGTTGGCGGTGGAGGGAGTTTTAAATTTTCGGGAACATTATTATTATTTGACTTGAAATTATATTTTTATAATTTCAAATACTTTATTCGTTTTGGGTAAATAGTCTTCGTTTAAAAGTCATTTTTTTAAGAAAATAACAACTTTAATAGTTTATTAGTAATAAAATGAAATTTCCTCTATTTATATAATTTCACGTTATTAATTTAAATCAAATTTCCTCTATTTATATAATTTTGTTATTATTTTCTTAAATATATAAATTAATATGAATATTTTAATTTTTGTAATTATATTGATGCTAATTATTTTAATTATTGATATTATATTATTAAATTAACATTTCAAATATTACTTTAATAATAAAATATCATTCATTAAAATGATTATAATATTTCCTATATATATATAGGAAATATTATAATCATTTTAATATTTTGAAATATTTGTTTTTGTAATATTAATTCTGTCGCTGGAATTCATATTTGTTTTGAAATATTTGTTTTTGTAAATAAATAAAATTATAATATCATTTTAATGTTTTGATATTTTATTATTAAATTAATATTTGAAATATTAATTTAATAATATAATATCATTCATTAAAATGATTAGCATCAATATAATTACAAAAATTAAAATATTCACATTACAACTTAATTTATATATTTAAGAAAATAATAACAAAATTATATAAATAGAGTAAATTTGAATTTGCATGTGGTCATACTGTGTTGCATGTCTCTAGCACATTCCGTCGCTAAATATTTTCATCATTTAATTTCAATTTAATTCCAGCAACGGAATTTTTCGTCGCTACATATTTTCAGAATTAAAAACAGGTCACACCATAAAGTTTCAGGGGCGTTGCCCCCGAACCCCTCGCCTGGGTTGCGAGACCCCCGCCAGGTTGCGTTGAAAACAATAAGTCCATTATAACATTTCGCCAGTAGGCGTAGCGTGTTTTCATGCTATAATGGTTCATCGTACTCCATTATAATATTTCGCCAATAGGCGTAGCGTGTTTTCATGTTAAGTTACGTTAGGTTAAGTTAAGTTAAGTTAAGTTAAGTTAAGTTAAGTTAAGTTAAGTTAAGTTAGGTTAAGTTAAGTTAAGTTAAGTTAAGTTAAGTTAAGTTAAGTTAAGTTAAGTTAAGTTAAGTTAAGTTAAGTTAAGTTAAGTTAGTTAAGTTAAGTTAAGTTAAGTTAAGTTAAGTTAAGTTAAGTTAAGTTAAGTTAAGTTAAGTTAAGTTAAGTTAAGTTAAGTTAAGTTAAGTTAAGTTAAGTTAAGTTAAGTTAAGTTAAGTTAAGTTAAGTTAAGTTAAGTTAAGTTAAGTTAAGTTAAGTTATGTTACATTAAATTAAGTTAAGTTAAGTTAAGTTAAGTTCAGTTAGTTGGTTAATTAAAGTTAAGTTAAAAGTTAAGTTAAAGTTAGGAGTTAGTTTAAGTTAAGTTTAAGTTAAGTTAAAGTTAAGAAGTTAAGTTAAGTTAAGTTAAGTTAAGTTAAGTTAAAGTTAAGTTAAGTTAAGTTAAGTTAAGTTAAGTTAAGTTAAGTTAAAGTTAAGTTAAGTTAAGTTAAGTTAAGTTAAGGCATTAAGTTAAGTTAGTTAAGTTAAGTTAAGGTTAAGTTAAGTTAAGTTAAGTTAAGTTAAGTTAAGTTAAGTTAAGAAGTTAAATTTAGTTACATTAAGTTAAGTTAAGTTAAGTTAAGTTCGATTGCGTTAAGTTAAGTTAAGTTAAGTTAAGTTAAGTTAAGTTAAGTTAAGTTAAGTTAAGTTCGTTATAAGTTAAGTTAAGTTAAGTTGAAGTTATGTTGCGAGTTAAGTTAAGCTTAAATTAAGTTAAGAAGTTAAGTTAAGTTAAGTTAAGTTACATTAAATTAAGTTAAAGTTAGAAAGTTAAGTTAAAGTTAAGTTAAGTTAGTTTAAGTTAAAGTTAAGCTAAGTTAAATTAAGTTAAGTTAAGAAGTTAAGTTAAGTTAAGTTAGTTAAGTTAAGTTAAGTTAAGTTAAGTTAAGAAGTTAAGTTAAGTTAAGTTACGTGAAATTAAGTTAGAGTTAAGTTAAGTAAGGTTAAGTTTAGTTAAGTTAAAGGTTAGAAACTGAAGTTATGTTAAGTTAAGAAGTTAAGTTAAGTTAAGTTAAGTTAAGTTAAGTTAGAAGTTAAGTTAAGTTAGAAGTTAAGTTAAGTTAAGTTAAGCTGAGTTAAGTTACGTTAAGTTAAGTTAAGTTAAAAGTTAAGCTAAAGTTAAGTTACGTTATGTTTAAGTTAAGTTAAGTTGCGTTGCGTTAAGTTAAGTTAAGTTAAAAGTTAAGTTAAGTTAAAGTTAAGTTAGGGAGTTACAGTTAAGTTAAGTTAAGTTAAAGTTACGTTACGTTAAGTTAAGTTAAGTTAAGTTAAGTTAAGTTAAGTTAAGTTAAGTTAAGTTAAGTTAGAGTTAAGTTATAATGGTCATCGTACTCCATTATAGATTTCGCCAGGTAGGCGTAGGAAGTTTTCATGTTATAATGGTGTCGTGAAGTCCATTTTAACATTTAAATAGGTAATGTGTTTTAATGTTATAATGGTCCATCGTACTCCATTATTGTTCCTTGATAATAGTGTCTATGTTGTAATGTTAATGTAGTCAATAACATTCGCATTACATAGCGTGTTTATGTTATAGTTAGTTAAGTTAAGTTAAGTCGTTAAGTTAAGTTACGTTACGTTAAAAGGTAAGTAAAGTTAGGTTCCATTAAGTTAAGTTAATTGCGTTAAGGTAAGTTAAGTTAAGTTAAGTTAAGTTAAGTTAAGTTAAGTATGTTCCAGATTAGATTAAGATTGATATCACGTTCACGTTTAAGTTAAGTTAA
>CM028380.1:41608093-41664215 GCA_013146195.2 Codonopsis lanceolata
TTTCCCCAAAAAAAAAGAAAGAATGAGAATGAAAGGATGATGTATTCATATATCTCGCAGATCCCCTAAAAAATGGATGACTTGGCGTTAGTGCAAACCCAAAACACTATAGTGATCCGAATAGCCATAAGGTTTTGGATAAAATCCATGGGGCCTCGCAATACCTCTTTCTTTTACTTTTCTTTTTGTCCCCGAGAATGAATAAAAGGGTGATGTATTCATATCCCTGTATCTCCTAAAAAGCCGATAACTTGATGTAGAAAATCCAAAGCTCTCCATATTGGACAAAAAATTCATTTAAGTTACCGAGGCGTATTCAACGCGCTTTTAAAGACAAAGACTTTCTTTCCAGATTTTTTTTGGTCCCCCTAAACAAGGGAGGGTGGAATGGAAAGCGTGGTGTCCCGGCTCGCACGTACACGCATTCCTATCCAAGGGAGCGCTGGCGGAGCAAGACTGGAACCCACCGGTACTCGCTGGGAAATCATTTTTATTTTAAATAAAAAATGGAGGGCTAGACTCATAATAAAAACTTTTTGTTTTTCTTTGTTTCTCGCTAAAATATGCTTGTTACATTAATTTATGCATTGAATATTATGCTCCTATACATCCGTGTCTATATTTAGGATATGATCCTCCATCTGCATACAATTTTCATTCCTATCACCTTACTGATATACTTAAAATATATGTATTTTTCAAAAAATTAATATAAAAAATTAAAAAATAATTATTATATATGCAATAAATTTCGTAAGACAAACAAAAGGGCCTGAGCTTTATTTTTAATATTACTTTATTTTTGGCTCTATATTATTAATTTGTTTTGTTTATTATTTTCATTTCGTAAAATATGTACATATTTACATTTATTCTGTCATTTTATTTTGGGGATATAGGACCAATTTGTAATTAATATGAATAGATAAGTCTCTATTTTCTTTCTATTTCTGGTAATGTTGCTTCAGCTTGCTCAAGGCCAAACTAAAAGAAAAAGCCGAGAAATCCACAAATAACAAGAAGACAAGTCGATCTGCTTTTATTTTCTCTGCTTTTATATCTGAAAAAATGTAAATTTATTTTTAGATACCGCACAATACGCAGCAGCATGTAAATATATTTTGAATTGTTACTCCTAAGATGGCCATCCTACCCCTCTATAAGCCATCATTAGAAAGCATATAGATTTTTGTGATACTTCAATGACCACCTTTTGCATCTCTCAATCATTAGTCACCAGTAAAAAAAAGAATAAAGAATGCGCAAACAAATTATGAAAAAAAAAGATGAAAATGCGCAAGTAAAAAAAATTAATAATAAAATCAATAAATAAATAATAAATAAATACACAGTGTGATTATTCTCTGATGCTCAACCTAGACCATTTTGAATGGTGGATCCCGAAAGAGTATAGACCCTTCGCCTTAGATCTCCGATCTTGGGGAGTCGAAAAGGTGTGGAATACGTTGGTCTATACTTAGTGAAAGAATCCACTGTTCAGAAAAGTCTTGAGACTATCAAAATAAAGCTGTGCTTATCCAAATAATTGTAGGAAAAATAATAATAATAAAAATATACTAATAAAGGCACGCTGCATCTAAGCCCAAAAGCCTTCGCTTTTCGATACCTCCAAACTCATTTTCCTCATAAACTTGGCTCGAAAGACAGTAGAGTAATCGGGTCTACGAGTACACAAAGCGATCGATAAGGTCAAAATTAGTTCAAAGGTACATATCCGAGCAAGATGGTGCCAGTAAAGTGAGCATTCCGCTATGGGTACGTATTGGGGCCTGTGGTATGCTCCACTGCCTATGGGTTGCTAGACCAAAATTTGGATGCACGAAATGATCGCTACTAAGCCAAATAGCAAATCTCATACAAGGTCCAAAGCCCAAATGAGAGGTAATCTCTTCCCCCTAGCTCCTCAAGAAGCATCAACCTCCCATGTTCCTCCCGAATCCAAACCACCAACCCACCAAATACCTTACTACCCCAAATCCAAATCCTCCACCATGTCCCTATTAACCAAATATCAACCCTTACTCATCATATCCTCCATATCCTTTCCAAGCACTAATATTCCCCAGAGCCAAATGACCTCCCTTTCCCATAACCAACCCGGCCTGCAATATCGCATATGGACCCACAAAGCTATAACCCGCCAAAGTTACTACTACTTACCTTTCAATGATCCTGGCACCAAACCGAAACCGCCATACACCACCAGCCCAAAATCCTTATCCGCCAATCTCAGATTCCTCGCCCAAAATCCTTAATGATACCGAGCAAGAAATTTATCTCGCTTGATTGTAGTGATAGGTTGGCAAATCTTCACATTTATTCCTATTGCAATGACATATAGTTTGAGTGGCTAAAAGATTGTAAGATAGTCGATATCATGAGACAGCATGGTATTCCAAATAGCATTGTATCCGATAGATCCTAGGTTTACTTCTAGATTTTGGCATTCTTACAGAGGCTGGTACGGTTGAACTTTACGATACTTTTCACCCACACCGCTCCGAGAGATTGATCTGTATTAGAGGATTTATCGGGTACTTGTGCCATGGATTTCAAAGGTAGTTGATTCTCATTTGTCATTAGAAATAATTTGCGATAATAACGCCACTGAAGATTGAGATGACGCCCTGAGGCTTTATATAGTAAGCTCGCTCGATTTGGGATGGTTTGGTGAAGCTAAGATTTGGGGTTCTGAGATTGTACAAATAGCTTTGAGAGTGTGAAACTTATTAGAGATAGATTACAAAATTTAGTAGAGATGTAGCTACGCAAACAACTAGATGTGACTTAGAGTTTCGTCGAGGATTATCTATTCTTGAAAGTATTGCCCCTTAAGGTACTAAGCGATTTAGAAAGAAAAAACTTTCACCTAGATTTATTGGACCATTTAAGATCTTAGAGAGGATTGGATCTTCATGATCTAGAATTGCCTCCTTTTATATCGAACGCTCATGATGTCATCTATGTCTCGATGCTACGCAAATACTTCAAGGATAAGTCACATGTCCTTACTTATGATGAGTTACTATCGAGCCCCGACCTTTTCTTATAATGAGAAGTCGGTGAGGATTCTTGATATGAAGGAACAAGTCTTGAGAACGAAGAAGATACCATTGGTCAAAGTCTTGTGGAAAAACCATAACATCGAGGAAGCTACTTGGGAAACCGAGCTTGATATGAGAGAGAGAGATACCCTCCTATTCGGCGATTAGGTATGAATTTAGTGACTAAATTCCTTTTAGTGGGGGAGGATATAAGAACCCAAAATCTACTTGTGTAACATGTCTAGCATACTTGTTAATATTCTCATTATGAGCCTTAACATGTTTTAGAGTCCATATTGTTTATATCACGCTTGCATTAGCTCAATCATGATCGTGGTTGCTAGTATGCCTTCTATACATTGCATGCTTTTTATACTTGCTTCGTATCGCCTTAGCACTTAACTAAGTCCTACTAGAGCCTTAGTACCTTTCTCACATGTTCTCTAACTTCAATCTTGGTCATTGTATGCTTGGTTGAGAGTTCGGAAGCCTTTTTGCTTCATTTGACCTTTTGACTCTTAGGGTCTCTTGGTTTGTCTTTCCTTTGCCTTATTTCGTGTCTTGCAAACTCTTGAGATGTTAACATGAATCCTACACCTTGTATTCTATTCCTACATATGTTTAAGAATGTCCATTCATCCTTGGTGTATCTTTGTTTAACTTATTGTTGATTCGCTTGATGTTCGTCATGAGTTTCGCCTCTTTATTCCTTCTTGTTTTGGGTGATGTTTGGACCTCGTTTGACATGTTTTGAGTGTGTTAAACATCTAATATGGTTTTTGGTTGAGTTGGACACATTTAGGACTTGTTTTCTAGTCATTTTAGCCATCCGCACCAACGGCTTCGCCGCCTATGTGATCGAGTGATCTGTACAAAATCCAAGAAGTCCAGAAGTGAAAAGGAGGCGAGCTCGCTCGCCTCTTAACCGGGTGACCGCCTGCTGCTGCTTTTCTCGCCTACGTGATTTTCACAATTCCGAGTTTGCAACCTAATTAGCCCACTAAACCTCCATCCTTAGTGACCCTAATCCCTTGTATTAGACCATAACTAAGTTAACTAAATCCTAATCCCCAATTAGGAGCCCAATCCCACTCACCCTCCTTGTGACATGTGGAATTCCACTTATTTTGCATGTGTATAAATACTCTCCTCCTATGTGGCTGACATAAACCCCCCATTTACAGCCATTTCCTTCTTTCTCTTCATGAACTCAAATGCGTGAATGGTGAGGTGAGATTACTAGGTGTTTCCTTCATATCTTGAGCACCCGAGTCCCGATTTCCAATCTGATACAACCAAATCAAAGCTATCGACGAGGAGCACGATTCTAACCAACTGGATTTTGTTATATCATCTTTTTCTTTGGCGTAAGGTAAGCTATTGATTCCCCTTAGGATGTATGCTAGAAATGTCATGCTATCCCTTTCTAATGATTCTCATGCTCCTACCATGTCTATATTATGTTTAATGATCATTTGAGATTATGGGATTTTTGAGTAATATTCTCATCTTGTTGTTTTGGTCCTAAGCCTAGAATTAAATGTGTTCTATGCTTCATTAGGGATAACTATTGTTCTTGGACCATTGGCTTTTAATAACTTTTAGAATTTATGATTCTAGGGTTCCATAATTTATGAATTGATGATAATTATTGACTATAGGTTACTATTTGGATTAATAACCTAGTCTAACCTATACAAGAACTTAGAAAAGTGTTTGGAATACAATTAGTATTTAAACTCTACTTGGATGAATTTATAGAGACGACTTAACAGAGTCTATTTTAGTCAGCCATTGAACAATACCGGCTCAATGATCAATCCGTACGACGTTCATAAATGCGTTCCCCTAGAATACTAGTTCTAGACTCTTGAATTGGATTGACTACCATGGTTGATTTTAAATGTCTTAAAATAGAATGCCTATTTGACATGTTGAGTTCGCTCTTGTGACGACCCGACCCGGACCCCGATATGGAATCACAAGTCAAGTCGTCCAAATAGGACAACAATACATGCAAATACTCAATTATAGAAAACGACGTGATGCAACATTTTAGATGAAGCGACTCGGCACCGGAAGGCCGGAAATTTTAAAACATTTTAAACCTGATATAACAATTTAAGACAAGTATATCAATTCATCGGCGACTTTACTACCGGAACCCAACACTACACAGTTCATGCAAATATACCTCGACGGCTACAACATGCCGGAGAACAACATATATAAATAAGAGCTAAAGTAATGCCCAGCGGAAGTGAAATCAAGTGAACCACACTACATCTATACAAGGCTCGGCGTACATGAGCCGACACTCAAAATAGGATACATGAACTACAAGTATAGACATAAATCCAAATAAAACCAAGTTCCCAAGCAAAGTCTAAATGACTTGCTAAACCCAACGTCCTTACAAAAGAGAACAAAATAAGGACATCTATAACCACAACCTCGTCGCGTGCGATCACGGACAAGCGCAAATCCTACAACACCTCAACGAG
Source organism: Codonopsis lanceolata (assembly GCA_013146195.2). NCBI lineage: Eukaryota > Viridiplantae > Streptophyta > Magnoliopsida > Asterales > Campanulaceae > Codonopsis > Codonopsis lanceolata. Next base: position 41,613,663 of record CM028380.1, read on the forward strand.
CGGTACCTGAACGGCTCGGATCTAAAGCAGTAAAAGGGAGGGGATAAGTCATAAAGACTTTGTGAGTTAACAATTATGCATGTCATGGCATTATGCAACATACATAGCAAGATATCATCTTTAATATCAAGTCACTCAAAGTATTCATTTAATAAACACTTAAATCACATATCCATGGTTGCACATTGTTTCACATAAGTGCTATAAAGTAAACCACATAGAAGGAGGATATGTTATGGAACCGGTGCCGCTACGTAGCTCCTGCAATACACAGCGTTAACATTCGTGCCAATGATGCCCGTGATTAGTGTATCAAAGTACCAAGTTCTCTACTTGGGTACCAAGCTCTCTCCTTGGTACTTAGACTTTCCAATGTGCTCTTTTGGTTACAGCAAAGGTGCTACTTCCCCACTGTGGCCAACAGTGGAGGCGTGTGTGATAAAAACCCGGTATAACAACCCATCACTATCACGAGTCCCATAACTCGTGACGGCGATGCATTGTCACACCAACGACTCAATCAAATATGCCAGCTGGACTCATGCAATGCCAAGTAGATGTTTACTCGTCATATAATCTCAAATAAGGAACAAGTTCGACAAGAGCGAACTTATTCAACAAGTAGTTGTTTACTCATTTAAGGAATCAAACAAGAATTCGACAAGAGCGAATTCAACATGTCAAATAGATACACTATTCTACAACATGATCTCAATCATGCATTTACTTCACACGATCACATAAACCGCATAAGAGCTCATTCGAGTCTTACAAGCACACAAACATCAAGGCATAAACATCAATCCATCTCGAAGTATCGTAAGCTAATTCATTAGTCTAACTAACTACATTCGTCGTAGGGATTGATTGTGGAGTCGTTATTGTTCGATAACTCCCTAAATTCAACTCCGGTGAGTTTTACTAAAATTCAACCAAGTAGAGCATTGATACTATATGTATCACATTGCCCTTTTCTAAGTTCTCCGTTCATTTAGAACTCGATAACTAAGCCGTTCATGTTCTCGAACTAGCCTTAAACACAATCCCGAGTTTCAAACCCTAGTTTCGGTGATTTTGTTAAACCTTGAATTGAACCGAATTCTTTCACAAGAGTTATTCCCAAGCTCATTATAAACAACATTCATGTTTTACAAAATGTCAAAATCATAACTTCATAGAGATTTCATAAAATCATACTCATATTTTATATGTTGAATTGAAGGTTTTGTCTTCACAAAAGATGTTCACAATCAACATTAAAACAACTATAATGAAGGGGTCATGTTATTTTATTAAACATGGAAATCTCAGGGAATTGTCACTCACCTTAGTCCTATGATTAATGGATGAATGGGTGATCAAGGCAAGGATTGTTGTAGAGGAGATTGAGGCCTTCGATTTGGCGGTCTCGGATCGCCGATCGGACCACCGGATCTCCGGGAAATGGTCTCACAAGTTGGTGTTCTTGATATGGAAGAAAATGGTGAAGGAGCTTCTGATTCTCTGAAGTTTTTGATCAACAATGGCTGATCTTGGCTGAATTTGTGTTTATATACTTCCCCTCAAACCCCTAATCCAAGTGAAGGAGATTATCTTGCTTCTAATTGGTCAAGGAAGGATGGCCATTGATAAGGAATGATCAAAGGGCTCAAAAGGGTTGTTGAAGAGTCAACAAAGAGGGCTTTGAGTCACCAAGGTCGGCCAAGGGGCAAGGGCTCAAGGGTCAATAGCCAAAACCCACTCAAAACTCACAAAACCAGATTCTTGAAAACAGACAGTCAATCTTGTAAAATCGACCAAAACTAGCTCACACCTCCAAATGAGGTTATTATTGATTTTTATGAAACATACTCTTTAAAATATAGTTTAGCCTTTTAAATTACTCAATTTGGACTTATATTCATCAAAATATGGCTACTACAAGTTCAAGTACAGAAGCTGATTTCTCTACAAAATTCTGGCACAGCCATAAGTCAAGACCTAATGAGGTACTTATACACCTTGGAAAAATACCATATTTTACAGGGAGTATACTAACATATGTAGGTAAAACATACTAAATCTTTAGAAAATTCTCTTTAGTAGATTGGTACCAGAATTTTCCCGAAGTTTACCCAAAATCGGACTGAATCTGTGAAGTAATATGTTGGTCATCTTATTTCCAAATGCAAGAAGTCTATGAACAATGATGAAGCATGTGAAATACTAGTACACTCAGTTTAGAACTCAAATGAACTTCTCGCAAGTTGAAAACACAAACAATACAAGCAACGAAGGCAATCCCGAGAAACCCTAAGGCTCAAACGAAGCAACAATGCTTCTAAACTCTCAACCAACTCAATGCAAACATGGTATGAATGAAATGAAGTCTCTAGCATGTCAAGACCTATTATAAACATGTTATAATGATGACAAACACGAAATGGGTTTGGGTTCTCACAGCTCTTGTCAAACTCAATCCTACTTGATTTATTGATGAGAATACTTACTTGTCATGAATGAGATCGCTCTTGTCGACCTCGTTCTTTACTTGAGATTTGTTAAGTAAACACTACTTGGCATTTACATAAATCCAGCTGGCATACTTGCTCTTATACACACACACCTCCACTCTGGTCGTAGTGGGGAAGTAGCCCCTTTGTTGTCACAATTAGAGCGCATTGGTGTATCTATCCTGAGCATCTCCTCGGAAGGTCGATGTATTCACAACCATCTAACACCTCACATTCTAGATAGCGTTTGTATACAGGATCTACGTAGCGGCACCAGTTCTCCATATTTCCTTATCCTATGTGATTTACTTTCGAGTACTTATGTGAAAACAATGTGCATCTTGGATATATGACCTCTATGCTTCTGTGATGATATCTTGCTTTGTATGTTGCATATTGCCATGACATGTATAATTGATAGCTTACAAGTCTTTATGACTTACCCTTTCCCCTTTACTGTTTTAGATCCTAGCAAAGCAGGTCCTTCTCGTTGAGGATTGCGGTGTTCGAGCTTCCTTTTTTTCTCTTTTGGTCCGACGTTCTGGTTGAAAAGGTGGTTTTAGATGTCCTCTTCTATTGTTTTGACTTTGGCAAGGATGATGGGTTTTTAAAGCAAGTCATTTAGACTATGCTTGGGAATGTGTTTAGAACTTGTACTTGCTTCTTTTATTAGCTACTTGTAGTGCTTGTATTCCTTTTGATGCTGGCATTTGTGTAAGTCGAGCTTGGTTATCATGTTGATTAATTCACTACGTATAAGTCTTCCGCTGAGCATCCCATTGGCTCTTATTTAATTCATGTCCTTTAAACTGTTTAGCCTGGGTTCTGGCATGTAGTGTCGCCGATGACTTGATTTAATAGCTTAACTGTTATATCAGGAAACGTTTTTAAATTCTGACCTTTTGGTGTCGAGGTGTGTTACGTCGCCAATGTTGCGTCACGTCGTTTTCTTAAATTGAGTCCTTGCATGTTGTGTTGTTTCCCCCTATTTGGTCGGTCCAACCCGCGGTTCCACCTAGGGTCCGGGTCGGGTCGCCACACAAACACTTGATTGCATAATAGATTGAAGTAAAGTATGTGATAATTGCAAATTACACGAATTGAGATTATCCAGTCTCTTTTAGGGCTCAATTAAGTAGAAGCTCTCTTATAACTAAACCTTTACTTTTATGTGAGACTATATTCGAATGTATGAAAGTGACATTTATATATCTAGTAATGTTTGTTCTTGGTTCTTTTCTTTTCAGATGATACTAACTAGTAATCAAAAACATCTATAGTTGGTGTGATATTTGTGAATTTGTTTGTTGAGTGGATGGGAAAGGTTTGAGGTTAATACTACAGTGTACAAAAACGAAAGAAAAGGAATCGAAGGAGGGCAATAGGCATCAAATAGACAAAAACGAAATTGAATAATCAACATACATAGACCTCAAATGTGACGACCCGACCCAGACCCTGAGGAGGAATCACGAGTCAAGCCGTCGAAATAAGGACTACAATTCATGCAAGGACTCAATTATAAAAAATGACGTGACGCAACATTGTAGATGAAGCGTGACTCGACATAAAAAGACCGGAACATTTTAAACTTTTAAAACCTGATATTACAGTTAAGACAAGTATACCAATTCATCGGCGACTTTACAACCGGAACCCAACACTAACAGTTTATAACAAGAGCTAATCAAATTGTAGCCACCCCAATTTCATACCCCGGTATGTAACATGACATGAAACATCAAGACCTGTTAAAACTTAACAAATGTCAAGTTACAAGGTTCAAAGATTAAAAAGACAAAGCAGGATGCACAAAACAGTGAAATGCAAGGGCCAAAAGTGCCAAAAGAAGGCTAAATTTCAAAACTTGGCGCCACCCACACTCAAAGTGGGAGCAGTGCCCAGTTTATATATGGGAGGCGCCATGTTTGAGCTACAGTGATCTCCCAAGTGCTACAGGACAGCTATAGTTCGCGCAAAGTACAAAATTCCCGGCGTCATGTACAATCATTTGAAGCCTGAAGAGAGAAAAAGAAATTCCTCCTGTGTCCCTTGTCCAGCCTATAAATAATACTTCGGGGTTCACTCTCTGGGACGACAGTTAACGCACTAAAAATACGCCCAAACTCTCTGCGTTGTTTTTATGCCGTGAGAATAGTGAGAGATCGAGAGATAGTGAGCGTCCCCTTCTATAAAGCCTCGAAACTCTGCCAAATCTCCTCCAAACTTAAATCTAACAGGTCAAAGTGAGCCTTAGCCTCCCAGCTAGGTTTCCACCCTATTTCCCCGGTCTAAAAACCTCAGAACCTGTTTTTGCTATCTCTGGTTTTTCTTTTTTTGGTTTTGCTTTATTTCTTCCTCAAAATAAAGATGACGACTCTATAAAACATTTTGGATCCAGTGGTGCGTCGCAATACTCCTTTCTTGCACTTTCTCGTTTTCCCCTAAAAAATGAAGAATGGGAATGAAAGGTTGATGTATTCCTATATCCTGGTATTCCCTAAAAAATGGATAAATTGATATAGAAAACCCAAAGCACTCTTAGTGATCCGAAATAGGCCATAAGATTATTTTCATAAAATCCATATTGGGGCCTCACAACACTCCTTTCTTGCTTTTTTCCGTTTTTCCCTAAAAGAGAGAGAATGAGAATGAAAGGGTGATGTATTCCTATATCCTGGTATCCCCTAAATGAGGGATAACTTGATGTAGAAAATCCAAAGCTTCCATATTGGACCAAAAATTCACTGAAGTTACAGAAGCGTATTCAACGCGCTTTTAAACAAAGCACCCTTTCCGTATTTTTAATTTCGTCTTCCCCTAAACAAGGGATGGTGGAATGGAAAGCGTTGTGTCCCGCTTCCGCACGTACGCGCACCTCTATCCAAGGGCGCGTGGGGCGCGAGCGCACTCCGAGGAACCCACAGTGGCGACTCTGCTGGGGAAATCGTTTTTATTTTAAATAAAAATGGAGGGCTAGACTCATAAAAAAATTTTGTTTTTCTTTGATTCTGGCTAAAGTATGCTTGTTATATTAATTTATGCATTTGAATATTGCATTCCTATACATCCGTGTCTATATTGGTAGATATGATCCTCCATCTTGCAGCAGTTTTATTCCAGTCATTGTTACGGATATACTTAAAAATATATGTATTTTTCAAAAAAATATATATAAAAAATTCAAAAAAAATGTATATATGCAATAAATTTCCGGGAAGCACAACAAAAGGGCCGGGGCTTTATTTTCAATATTACTTTATTTTTGGCTCTATATTTTTATTTTGTTTTGTTTATTATTTTCATTTCGTAAAATATGTACATATTTGCATTCATTTTGTCATTTTATTTTGGGGATATAGGACCAATTTGTAATTAATAGGAATAGATTGATTCCCCGCTTTTCTTTCTATTTCTTAATGTGATTGCTTGCTTGCTTGCGCTCAAACTAAAAAAAAGCCGAGAAAATCCACAAATAACAGCAAGACAGGTCGTATCAGTTTTATTTTCTGTTTTATATCTGAAAAATTGGATTTTTATTGTTTTTTAGATACCGCACACACGCGCACCCATGTAAATATATTTCTAATTGCTACCCTACAGCATGGCCAGCCTACCCCCCTACATAAGCCATCGTTAGAATGTATATTGATTTTCAGGATACTTCAAAGACCAACCGGTTTTTGCATCTCTGAATCATTAGTCAGCCCTTGTAAAAAAATATATAAAGAATGCGCAAAAAAAAATGATGAAAAAAAAAGATGAAAATGCGCAAGTCAAAATAAACTAATAATAAAATCGATAAATAAATAATAAATAAATATACAGGGGCTGATTGATTATTCTCTGATGCTCGACCTAGACCATTTTAAATGGTGGATCCTGGAAAGAGTATAGACCCTTCGTCTGAGATCAGTCCGATCTTGGGGAGTCGAAAGGCAGGTGGAATACGTTGATTCTATACTCCGAAGAAAGAATCCACTATTCCAGGAAAAGTCCTGAGCCTGTCAAAATAAAGTGGGTGCTTATCCGGTCAATTGTAGGGAAAATAATAATAATTAAATATACTAATAAAGGCACGCTGTACTCCAAGTCCAAAAAACCTTCAGCCGACCTTTCTGATACCTCCAAACCCATTTTACTCATAAACCTGGCCTGAATTTGGAAAAGCAGAGATAGAACTGGTCGGTTGATACGGGATACGGGTACAGAAAGCAGATCAGAAAGTATCAGAAACAGATCAGATAAGGGCAAAATCAGTTCAGAGGGTATAGATCTGAGGAATATGGCAACAGAAAGTGAGCAGTCCGCTACGGGTACAAATACAGGGGCTTCAGGGTATGCTCCGACTCCGTCTATGCAACAGTGGCTAGACTAAATTTTGGATGCACGAAATGATCGCTTGCAAAGCCAAATAGTAAATCTCATACAAGGTCCAAAGCCCAGTGGTGAGGTAATCTATTCCCCTGCAGTTCCCCAAGAAGCATCAACCTCCCATGTTCCTCCGAATCCAAACCCTCAGCCAAACACCAACCCACCAAATATTGCCACTACCCCAAATCCAAATCTTCCACCAAGTCCCTATTACCCAAATATCAACCCTTACTCATCCTATCCTCCATATCCTTTCCCAAGCACCAATATTCCCCAGAGCCCAAATGACCTTCCTTTTCCCATAACCAACCCGCTCCAGAATAGCCCGCATATAGACCCACAAAGCTATAAGTGGCATTAGTCAAATACGGCCATTTGACCCGGTTGATGAACATAGATAGCCTTTGACCAAAAACCAACCAAAAACGACTTGGTCGACCAGTTAAACCAGTTGGTCGACCAACTAGTTTTACACTGGTTTATCAATAAACCACTAGTCGACCAAGTGGTCGGTCTGTCGAGCACACTGTCGACCACGTGGTTTAGACAGGTTTATCAATAAACCATTGTAAACAACTTGGTCGACCAAGTGGTCGGCCTGTCAACCACTCTGTTGACCAGTGATTTCGGATGTTAAGGGGGTGCATTTTTACTGGTTTACCGATAAACCGATCGTGGTTTATCAGTGGTTTATCGATAAACCAGGCCATAAAAGAGTTTTTTTTAAGTGAGGCTACAAATGACCAAGTCATCTTTGACTTGGCCATTTTTGTACATACCTCAAGCTATAACCCGCCAGGCCAAGTTACTACCTACTTACCTTTCAATGATCCTTGCCGCCAAACTGAAACCGCCAATAATCAACTAGCCCAAAATCCTTATCCAGCCGAGAATCCTTATTCTGACCAAAATCCATCAACCCAGAATCCTTATCCTGCCCAAAATCCACCGGCCCAGAATCTTTATCCAGCCCAAAATCCTTATCCAACCCAAAATCCTTACCAGATACCACAGATAGAAATTAACCGAGCCTTCCCTAATCCTACCAGCATATACCAAAAACCAACTCCCCTAGCCACCAAAATGGAGGCTGACATGGAAAACATGAAAAGCATGATGCTCAAATTCTAAACAAAGGGGAATTTTCTACGTGCGCATTGGCATTGCAACCTTCAGGAATGCTACTTTCAAAATTCAAAATACCCGACATAGAAAAATTTGATGGGACTGGGTGCCCTATATCCCATTTAAAATCTTATTCCACTAGCATGCAGTCAAGGGGAGCTAGCTTTGAGGCTATGGCTTCCAATTTTCACATCACCCTTATAGGGGCTGCCAAGCAATGGCTAATGTTGTCCGATAGTAGCACCATGAGTACTTGGGACCAGATAGCTGAATGGTTCCTTGAAAGGTACAAGGACAACAACAGCCCTGAAAATAAAAGAGACCTTGAGTCGTGCACCCAAAGGGAAAAGGAAACCTGTGTTGAATTTGCAGTCAGGTGGAAAAGAAAGCTGGCCCAAACGTTCGACAGACCTGATCCGGTTGAGTCTTCTAGGATGTTCATTAAAAATCTCCAACCTATATACCTGGAACACATGCGGTATCTCCCCTATAGAAATTTCAAACAAATAGTGGAGATAGGCACCCGTATCGATGAAGATATACGGACCGGGCAATTAAAAGCCAATACGCCCCCCTGTTCTTTTCGTTACTCTAAAGGAAAGACAGCCGCACCGTCACCAGCCATCAATATGGTAGGAAATGCATCAGCCACTTTTCCTACCCAAAATTATGGCACTGTTCCATGGTCTTATGGAGCAGACAGGTATGTCAACACAGTCGGAGGGAATAATGGCCCAAACTGAAATTTCAGGAATCAGAACAGAGGGAACCGGTGTTATGATGAATTGCAAGCTCTCCAGTCTGTGATACTACATGGGCTAATGGCACAGGGAGTACTAAATCCATTGGAAGGCTATAAACCACCCAACCCCCTGCCCAGGACTTGGAATCATGCCCAGTACTGTGAATATCATCGCTGCAGTGGTCACCTCACCGATAAATGTTATATACTCAAAGATGCTATCCAGGACCTTATAGATGATAAGGTTATTGAAAAGCCTCCTCCTAGACCAAATATAGTCAATAACTCTCCACCTCAAATCAATATGATTGAGGTTGATGAAAAATTTGTGTACCCAAGTTCGAAATAAATAAACATCCATTACCATAAATCCTTGTTCGTTTCTCTCCACCTATATCCATAAAAGAGCCTAGCTGCAATATGCTCTCTTGGGACACTATCCTGGGTAACCAAAATACTTGCAATATTGAAAAAGTCACTTGGGTTGGTGGGGATGTTAGCCACCTTACCCGAACTACCGACATCCAATCGTCGACCCGAGACCGTCATCGTGAAGCTCTTGACGAAAAGAACGTTTCCCCTCGGTTTGTTCCCGTTGAATCTCGGGTTTAATGGCCGAAATAGGTATGTGACTAAACCCCCTACTTTCTCTTTCTAGCTCAAATTGATGCTAGGGTGCTAGAGACTTCTTCCTCATGAATTGTTGAGTTATTACATGTCTTGATGATGGGTTTTAATTTGTAAATATATGGGGTTTCGGGCTGTTGAACATGAGGTTGGATTTGTTGAGTTTGTTGTGTTTATTGAAGTAATTAGGAATGAAAATTACTTGTTATTGGGTTTAGAAGATTCAAAAGGAAATAAATCCAGAAATTATACATTGCCCTAGAATTTCGAAAATTGTATTTTGACTCAATGGAGTTAATTAAAATTTTAAATTGTTGTTTTGAGCCCTATGATAAATTCCTACGACTTTTTGGGTTCGTCGGGTCTTAATTCGGAGATTTCAAGATTTGGTCGGATGAGACCGAAATTGGTAAATTTGTGTATTGATTGGGTTTACGACTCCAATTGAAGTCCTTGGGTGATACTAGCATGATAATATTTTTAGTTAACAATTAAGTTGTTTGACAATTTAGGAAGCAAAGAAAAAAAGAAAACATAATTTGAAATGGGTGCAATCCCTGTTTTGGGCATTATTCTGAAAAATACTGTAGTAATTCCGTCTGTGATAATTTTCCGATTTCTGGATATGTTATACCTATACATGTTAGGTAACTCCCTGTAAAATTTCATTAATTTTTTAGTTAAGGAAGTATTTTTCATCAGTCAATGATCATGGCTGCGACAGTGAGACTGTCACAGTGAAAACATATTTTTCCATGGGATTGAGGTGACCGTATTCTAAAGAATACAAGTCCAAATAAATAATATTTTCAAGAGTCTAGTTTCTGAATATATAAAATTCATGAAATTTGGAGTTGTGAGGAATTAATGGTTGGATTTACAAGTTGACTGGGCAGAAAGTGTAATAGCAGGAAATCAGATTTTAGACTTGAACTTGAAGTGACCATGATTTGATGAATACAAGTCTGAATTGAGTGTTTTAAAATTCTAAGTTATAGTTTGAAAAGCCTAGTTTCGGAATATGTAAGATTCATGAAGTTTAGAGTTATGATGAGTTATTGGTCAATTTTACAAAATGGTTGCGCAGAATGAGTTATTACTAAGTTGTAATTCCATTGGTTAGAATGGGTATCTTTCGGTGCATGAACATCGAGTAGAGAAGGATTGATTTGGTATGAAAAATGGATTACCATTAAGAGATATTGTAGAGCGTATCCTTAATTTCGATGTAGAAACTCTTTGGATGCTCTTAGAGCATAGTGGATTGTATCTAATGTACGATCCTATTCATGTGAATATGATGGGATGAGTTTATGAATTAACATGAGCTTTAATGAGTTGAGACTATAGAATGATTTATCATTCTAGAAATATTGTAGTGAATATAAAATTGTTGAATAACTACCTAGACTAACAAAGCAGTCTTGGTCAATATATGATGAGTTAATGGTTATGTAAATAACTTAGCTTGGTTGTATACTAGAATATGAAATTCTAATATTGATTTAGATTATGAAAAAATATATAATTCCTACCTTTGTTGATATTTGTATCTTGTATGCATTTGAGAATATGACTCATGAAGCATATATTTCCTTTGATTACTTGATGATTTTATTGGTGTTGATTTCCTTACTTGTCTTTAAATTGTATTCCATTAACAAGTGGAACTGCGAACTTGAAATCAACTTAGGCTACCAACTCGTACTTGACTTAGTGACTTGTGAACTAGGGTTCCTAAATGGAATGAGAACCTAGAAATGCCTTAAATAAAAACGTAGAACGAGACCCTATGACTCCTATAATCCATTGACTAGATTACTAGCTTTTGGACCTTGACTTGAATAGAGTGGACAACTTGACACTTGGGATTTTAGAGACTCGATGAGCTCCTATTGTGGTTTTGTGATTATTGTAACAATGTGCATAATCCTATGAGTTTAGTAGATGTTTATATCTACTTGAGAATTTGCAAGTAAACATCTATTTGTGCATTGCTTATAAGTCTAGCTAGCATTACTTGAGTTTTTACATTGATGGTGTGACGATGCATTGTCTTCACGAATTATGGGATTCGTGGTTGCAATGTATCGCCGTACCGGATTCAGTTCACACACCCCCCCACTGCTAGCTACAGTGGGAAAGTAGCCCCCTTTGTCGTAATCAAAAGAGCGCATTGGTTAGTGCTATTTTCCCGAGTAGAGAGCTCGGACCCGAGAAGAGAGCTCGGTACTTTGATACCCGATCACGGGTATCACTGGCACGATATGACTAATATTTGTGATTGCAGGAGCAACACAATGACATTGATTCGGTATTCTCTCTTAAGCCTTTATGTGGCTTACTACGAGCACTTATGTGATCACAAAGTGTTACTTGAGACATGAAATCTAAATGACCATGTTTGTATTGATTGTGAATTAATGAGAGATTTGATATGTATATATGTAGATACATATACTTATACTTGAGAATTCCAGGAATGACGTAAAGTGTGTGTATATATATATATATATATATATATATATACATTCCTTTATATATGTTGATTCTTTGTGAAATGTTTTCTGCCTTATTTTGTTTGTTTATGATTAGGGAATTTCACCCTAGTCAATTGGACGGTTTAGTACATGAACAGAAAGATTATCTTGAGAAGTGTCGAGTATACGACACGTCTTCGTGGGTTTTAGTCGTAACAGCGCGATGACATGTTTTATTATAACAATGTTTCATTTATGATATGTTGTTTGTAGTAGCGTACTGAGTCTTTATGACTCACTTCGTAGTTTACTTTCCAGTGTTCAGTTGTTCATTAGTCGCGTTGAGGCTGAGTAGATCCCGTCTGTAGCAAAGCCACGTGGATCGATAGTTGAGTTGAGGTCGTGATACATGTGTAGTTATCTCCTCCTAAGCTTTTGCTAGCGGAACCTAGCTAGTCCGCTTATTTCAGTATTTATATTTTTGTCCTTTTACTTTGTTGAGGACGACATTTCTTTTGTAAAGTTATATAAACCTTGCAGTTGGGTAGATTGTTCTAGTATTGTTGTATTATTCCTATAGCCGACATTTGTAGTCGGGCACGAGTACTCCAGAGTATAGTAATCTGTCACTTGTACCTCAGGCAGTAATTGCTTCAAGGATTTCATTATTCTAGTTATCCTAGTTGTTGTTATGGTTGTTGTTGTTTTTGTTACCCCGGTATGCTTTAGCCGTGGGTCATTGTTATATTAGGTTGGTTTTTGATGGAACGTCGGCCTGGGGTGCCGATGGTAAGTTCTGCGTCTGCAATGTTTCAGCACGTGAGTTTCGTTTTCATATCTCGTGAGGTAACGCCTCTCTTGGTTTCATTTGTTTCAGTCTCGAGCTCTTAAGCTCGAGGACTTGTTCTTTAATTCTTCCGCATCTTCAAAATTTTGAAATCCGTATTTTAGTACAGCTTCTTGTTTGTGTCTAGAGCTTGTTAGCTCGAATGTCCCACTTGCACTTTGTTTTAGCAAGTGTTTGTCATCTCTTGTGTAGTTCGAGCGGCACGACCTCGGGATTCTGTGTTGGAATCCGGGTCGAGTCGTGACAATTGGTATCAGAGCTTTTGTTAGGCATAAGCCAGGATAGGATCCATGGCCTAGGTTGGGTTTGGTGTGTCGTCGAGTATTTATCGTCGAGTGTTCTATCTAGAACCTTATTGGCATGATCTTTTGTGCAAGTATAGGACTTGGATTTCTAAGTTCAGTTGGTCTAGATTTCTGTAAATGCTTGTTTGTGTCTAGGAGTATTATATTCCTCCTATATCGTTTCTAAGTTGCAGTTATAACATGTGTGTGCTACTGCCTTGTAGAGCTATTGTTTCTTCGTCTGTCGTTTTGATCGGATAAGTTAGATTGTCGGTCCCGAATGAGATCGTCTTGGCATTCAATAGAGCCAATATTCATTGTTTCATTTCTCGAGAGCGGAGTGGCTAAGCCTCCCGTAGTACCCCGTTGTATTCTGTAATTGCTATATACGTATATATAGTTATTATAGTACCTAATCGTGTGTGTTCGTGTTACCTAGTGACTTTGAGACATTGGTTTGCTTTGATTTAAACCTAATATATAGATGAGAGTATTAGTGTTGTATTATTGCATAGTAGATTAATATACTATGTTACATGATATTGATTTTCATACTTATATATATGATTACAATATGTGTGCATGAGACCGTGTTAAAGGATGTTTATTTGTGATTCGCGAACACCCCGCATTCTATACGACGAAAGCTTATGATGTCATTTACAGAGGGCCCCTGACTTGTTTATCAAAAGGTCTTCGTCGGAGAACTAGAATGGTATAAAATAGGTAGAAATTGACTGAACCCGTTACCAAAATGAAATGGAACAAGTAAAAGGTGTATTGTTATACTTGTGCAAATATGCGCATTTTGTATATGAATTTTTTTTTATGAATGGAAATTTTGATTTATGCAATTCTTATGAGTGTAATCCTTAGATTGCTGAGCTTGTATTGCTTGCTTGAACAAATAATTTCATATGTTAAATGCTCCTATTATTAACCGGAGTTTTATGATTAAGCCCAGAAAACATTGAATGAAAATTTATGGGTTTTGGTGCAAATACTGCAAATGAATATGATCTTGTAACATGATAATTATATGCTTCATCATTTGGTATCAAGTTATTAAACCTTGACATCCATGCCTTGATCGGGACATGTTGAATTCGAGGATGAATTCTTTTAAGGAGGAGAGGATGTAAGACCCCGATTCCTTAGGATTAACTTGGATTGGTTTTTGGTTGAATTTTGTGTAGCATTGCACACGCTTGAGATTGGTTTTCAGTTTGGGCCGCGTATTCACGCATGCCAAAAATAACTTGTAGTTAAACAGCCACAGTTTTGTGTAAGCAACTCGGAATCGAGATCTCTTTGGTGCGTTAGAAACTAGACTTCAAGAGATTTCTAATCATGCCTTATTTGTAATTTTCGGACTTATAGATCACTCTAGGCTCGTCTTTGAAGTTGACTAAAATTATTGGATAGCATTTGGGACTTTTGGCCCATTAGGCTTCGAGTCCATTTACCCCCCCCCCACCTTACCTGATATTCAATCATAATCCACCATTTGTGAGTTTCGAAGTTTTAACTTTCAAGCTCGATTTGTTATCGAATATTTAACCGTTTTTAATTTCAACTCCGCATGGGTGTTCTACATGTTGAAGGTTCCTTTCTATCCGAAAATTATGGAGTAGTGTAATTGACTCCTTGGAGGTTTGTAATTTATTTAGGGGATGATTATACCCTTATAAAATTTTTGATATAATAATAAGAAATTATTATTTGACGTGTAGGGGCAAATTAATAAATAGCGGATGTGACCCCAAAGTGTTTTAGTATTTTAATTGACCCTACAGGGTTAATTCGCGTGACAGTTAAAATATTTCTTGAGAGAATAATATATTAGTCCCTACGTGTTAGAAATATTTATGAGGTATTGTATTTCACTTTACAGAGTCAAATTTGAGTTGATTTAAAATTAAGTCAACTGCGTAGTACAGACTGATTCCGGTACGCAGTTGAGTTGTTTTAATCAAGGAACCCTCGAAAGATTTTTGTTTGGTTTGAGATTCTTAAAGCTTTTACTTTAGACATTTACAGAGTACCAGGAGAAAAAATCACGTCGTTTCGTCAAATGGTGTTAAAACTGGAGCCGTTTGAAAATCACTGTAGCAGGCTGGTTACTATAGCAATAGGGACAGCCTCCTATTTTCTGATTTTGGGCATGAAAATCATATTCTACCCTCAATTAAACCCCTCCCCTTTGGCCTAGAAAGGGTGTAAGTGTCCTTCCACCCCTAATATAGGTGAAAGACTTCATCTTCGCCCTCATTTTTTTGGATCCGCCGTGAAGACGCAGAGAGAGAGGGAGACGGCGAGAGAGAGAGAGAGTAGCATTCACGGTGATTGGCCGATTCCCGGAACTACGGGCATCCAATCGTCGAGCTGAGACCATCATCGCGAAGCTCTTGATGAGGAGAATGTTTCCCCTCGGTTTGTTCCCGTTGAATCTCGGGTTTATTGGCCGAAATAGGTACGTGACTAAACCCCCTACTTTCTCTTTCTAGCTCAAATTGATGCTAGGGTGTTAGAGACTTGTTCCTCATGAATTGTTGAGTTATTACATGTCTTGATGATGGGTTTTAATTTGTAAATATATGAGGTTTGGGGCTGTTGAACATGAGGTTGGATTCGTTGGGTTTGTTATGTTTATTGAAGTAATTAGGAATAAAAATTACTTGTTATTGGGTTTAGAAAATTCAAAAGGAAATAAATCTCGAAATTATACATTGCCCTAGAATTTGGAAAATTGTATTTTGACTCATTGGAGATAATTAAAATTTCAAATTATTCTTTTGAGCCCTAGGATAAATTTCTATGACTTTTTGGGTTCGTCGGGTCACAATTGGGAGATTTCGAGATTTGGTCGGGTAAGACCGAAATTGGTGAATTTGTGTATTGATTGGGTTTACGACTCCAATTGAAGTCCTTGGGTGATACTAGCATGAGAATATTGTTACTTAACAATTAAGTTGTTTGAGAATCTGGGAAGCAAAGAAAAAAAAGAAAACATATTTTGAAATTGGTGCAGTCCCTGTTTGGGAATTTTTCCAAAAAATACTGTAGCATTTCCGTCCGTGATAATTTTCCGATTTCTGGATATGTTATACCTATACATGTTAGGTAACTCCCTGTAAAGTTTCATTAATTTTCGAGTTAAGGAAGTATTTTTCATCAGTCACGGTCATGGCTGTGACAGTGAGACTGTCACAGTGATAACAGATTTTTCCATGGGATTGAGGTGACCGTATTCTAAAGAATACAAGTCCAAATGGAGTACTTTAAAGTTCCAAATTATAGTTTCAAGAGTCTAGTTTCTGAATATATAAAATTCATGAAATTTGGAGTTGTGAGGAATTAATGGTTGAATTTACAAGTTTACTGGGTAGAAAGTGTAATAGCAGGAAATCAGATTTTAGACTTGAACTTGAAGTGACCATGACTTGATGAATACAAGTCTGTATTGAGTGTTTTAAAAGGCTAAGTTGTAGTTTGAAAAGCCTAGTTTCGGAATATGTAAGATTCATGAAGTTTAGAGTTATGATGAGTTATTGGTCAATTTTACAAAATGGCTGCGCAGAATGAGTTATTACTAAGTTGTAATTCCAATGGTTAGAATGAGTATCTTTCGGTGCATGAACATCAAGTAGAGAAGGATTGATTTGGTTTGAAGAATGGATTACCATTCAGAGATATTGTAGAGCGTATCCTTAATTTCGACGTAGAGACTCTTTGGATGCTCTTAGAGCATAGTGGATTGTATCTAATGTACGATCCTATTCATGTGAATATGACGGGATGAGTTTATAAATTAACGTGAACTTTAATGAGTTGAGACTATAGAATGATTTATCATTCTAGAAATATTGTAGTGAATATAATATTGTTGAATAACTAGCTAGACTAACAAAGTAGTCTTGGTCAATATATGATGGGTTAATGGTTAAGTAAATAACTTAGCTTGGTTGTATACTAGAATATGAAATTCTATGATTGATTTAGATTATGACAAAATGCATAATTCATACCTTTGTTGAGATTTGTATCTAGTATGCATTTGAGAATATGACTCATGAAGCATATATTTCCTTTGATTTCTTGATGATTTTATTCTTGTTAATTTCCTGACTTGTCTTTAAATTGTATTCCATTTACAAGTGGAACTGCGAACTTGAAATCAACTTAGGCTACCAACTCGTTCCTAAATGGAATGATAACCTAGAAATGCCTTAAATGAAAACGTAGAACGAAACCCTATGACTCCTATAATCTATTGACTATATTACTAGCTTTTGGACCTTGACTTGAATAGAGTGGACAACTTGACACTTGGGATTTTAGAGACTCAATGAGCTCCTATTGTGGTTTTGTGATTATTGTAACAATGTGCATAATCGTATGAGTTTAGTATATCTTTATATCTACTTGAGAATTTGCAAGTAAACATCTATTTGTGCATTGCATATAAGTTCAACTGGCATTACTTGAGGTACGTGGATGATGGGACGATGCATTGTCTTCACGAATAATGTGATTCATGGTTGCAATATATCGCCGTACCGGATTCGGTTCACACACTCCTCCACTGCTAGCTACAGTGGGGAAGTAGCCCCCTTTGTCGTAACCAAAAGAGCACATTGGTTAGTGTTATTTTCCCGAGAAGAGAGATCGGTACTTTGATACCCGATCACGGGTATCACTAGCACGATATAATTAATATTTGTGATTGCAGGAGCAATACAACGACATTGATTCGGTATTCTCTCTTAAACCTTTATGTGGCTTACTATGAGCACTTATGTGATAACAAAGTGTTACCTGAGACATGAAATCTAAATGATCATGTTTGTATTGATTGTGAATTAATGAGAGACTTGATATGTATATATGTAGATACATATACTTATAATTGAGAATTCCAGGAATAACGCAAAGTGTATATATATAGATATACATTCCTTTATATATGTTGATTCTTTGTGAAATGTTTTCTGACTTATTTTGTTTGTTTATGATCAGGGAATTTCACCCTAGTCATTTGGACGGTTTAGTACATGAACAGAGAGATTATCTTGAGAAGTGTCGAGTATACGACACTTCTTCGTGGGTTTTAGTCGTAACAGCGCGATGACATGTTTTATTATAACAATGTTTCATTTATGGTATGTTGTTTGTGACTCACTTCGTACTTTACTTTCCAGGTTGCAGTTGTTCGTTAGCCGCGGTGAGGTTGAGTAGATCCCGTTTGTAGCAGAGCCACGTGGATCGATAGTTGAGTTGAGGTCGTGATATTTGTGCAGTTATCTCCTCCTGAGCTTTTGCTAGCGGAACCTAGTCCGCTTATTTCAATATTTATATTTTTGTCCTTTTACTTTGTTGAGGACGACATTTCTTTTGTAAAGTTATATAAACTTTGCAGTTGGGTAGATTGTTTTAGTATTGTTGTATTATTCCTATAGCCGACATTTGTAGTCGAGCACAAGTACTCCAGAGTATGGTAATCTGTCAGTTGTACCCCAGGCAGTAATAGCGTCAAGGATTTCATTATTCTAGTTATCCTAGTTATTGTTATGGTTGTTGTTGTTTTTATTACCCCGGTATGCTTTAGTCGTGGGTCATTGTTATATCAGGTTAGTTTTTTATGGAACGCCGGCCTGGGGCGCCAATGGTAAGTTATGCGTCTGCAATGTTGCGGCACGCGAGTTTCGTTTTCATATCTCGTGAGGTAACGCCTCTCTTGGTTTCATTTGTTTCAGTCTCGAGCTCTTAAGCTCGAGGACTTGTTCTTTAATGCTTCCGCATCTTCGAAATTTTGAAATCTGTATTTTAGTACAGCTTCTTGTTCGTGTCTAGAGCTTGTTAGCTCGAATGTCCCACTTGCACTTTGTTTTAGCAAGTGTTTGTCATCTCTTGTGTAGTTCCAGAGGCACGACCTCGGGATTCTGTGTTGAAATCCGGGTCGGGTCGTGACAAAGTGGGTATTCTTTCTTTTAACGGCTACCTTTGACTCAGCAGACTTGTAAGCTGTATCCTCACTGTGAATGCTTTTGATAAATTTGACAGGCTTGAGTTGACTATTACATTTCCTAAAAACAGTAGCCTTTGCTTTAACAGGGTTGCTGGTAGAAGGATATTGGTAGTCAGCACGATCCTTAGCTGACTTTTCGCCAGCTGATGATGGCTTCACTTTTGGAGCACTATTGGTCTTAAATGCTCGAGTGTTAGGATATTTATAGTCGATAGCAGCATAGCCAATTCCTTGTCTACCCTTGTTAAACTGCTGATTATATGGAAGATCATCACCAGTTTGTTCAGATAATTAATTTGTTTTTTGTTCAAAGGTTGTGCCAGCAGTGTTTTCAGAGAAGCCCAGTCTAGTTTTGTCATTAGATGACTTTTGTTCTCCAAGAATTTGATTAAAAACAACCTTAG
Source organism: Codonopsis lanceolata (assembly GCA_013146195.2). Classification (NCBI taxonomy): domain Eukaryota; kingdom Viridiplantae; phylum Streptophyta; class Magnoliopsida; order Asterales; family Campanulaceae; genus Codonopsis; species Codonopsis lanceolata. The sequence goes on from CM028380.1 coordinate 41,633,066, forward strand.
AGTTATTCCATGAGTCAATGGTTTTTTGTAACTCATCTTTCTCAGCAGATATCTCTTTGGCAAGATCAATTAGGCAAGCAACCTTCTTGTTGAGAAACTCGTTCTCTTCCTTTAATTTGATACTTTCCTGCTGGATTCCATGAAGAGTTTTTAACTCGGCTTCCAGCATGGATTTCTCAGTTCCCAGTTTCTCATGATTCTTAGCTAACCTTACATAAGCGTTTCTAAATTCATTGAATTCCTCTAGCATATCCTGAGCATCCTTGAGGATTTCTTTTTTAGAAGGCTCTTCAGAAGATTGTTCTACGTTGGCTTGATAGGGAATATATTTAATTTCATTTTCTGAGTCATAGGTGGGAGGCGACTCTAGAGTAACAAGGCAAATGTGTGCTGCTCTGTTGAGTCATCACTGTCATCCTCATCAGAATCAGTTTCAAACCAGGTCGACACTTGGTTTTCTTCTAAGTCCTCAGCCAGCAGACCTCTATGTTTTGAAAAAGATTTAGAAGGTTGCCTTCTATAAGCTTCATATTTAGGCTTTGGAAATTTAGAAGCAAAGTGGTCAGGCTTTCTGTAGTTAAAGCAAACTAACTCATCATTTTGTGAGTTATCAGCAGTCTTTCTGAAAGTCTGCTGGTTTGCTTCTTTTCTCTTGTTGAATCTAGAAATTTTTTGAAATTTCTTAACGAACATGGAAAATTGTTCGTTAGATAGAATTTCGTTTTCGTTAGAAGAGGAAGTAGATGGTTTATTATCTACAGCAGAATTTTCTTGAGAGATAGCATAAAAGGAAGGAAGTTTAAACTGTTTGTCCTGTTCTTGAGCTTGAATCAGTTCTTGCTCATAGACAGTTAAACTCGCATACAAGCTTCGAAGATGCATGGAGTTCAAGTCTTTGGACTCTTTAATAGCAGTGGTCTTAACATGCCACAAACTTCCTAAGGAAGCTAGAAATCTCATATTAACTTCTTTTATACTATATTCTTTTCCTAGAGAATAACAACTATTAACTACCTCACAGAATCTGTCGTAGGCTTGTCGTAGTGTCTCCTTAGGATCTTTTCTGAAAAAATCGAATTGTTGAATATAGTTGTATTTCCTGTTGTCTCTGGTGGGCAAATCTCCTTCCAGATATTCCACCAGTGCTTCCCACATTTCCTTAGCTGTCTTGCACCTGATTATCTACTGATATGTGCTTGTGTCCACTGAGCTGGATATGATGTGTATTGCCTTACTGTCTAGCTCAACAAGCTTCCTTTCTTCTTCTGTCCATTCATTCATTGACTTTGGTATCTCAGGAGGTCCACCTGCTACTTCTGCTATAAGATTTGGCTTCATAGGAATATGATGACCTGTTTGAACACATTGCCAAAGACGATTGTCAATAGAATTCATATATCTCATAACTTTCTCTTTCCATACTTCGAAATGGCCTTCGTCCAGTATTGGGACGTGGCTTGTATTCAAGGTAGGCAACATATAGTGAGCCATAGGATCTATTCTCAAGAGATTAATCTTGGAAAAAATGAATTTTCAAAGAATTAGGTTCTGATATCAATTGTTGGTCCCGAAATAGGCTCAATCTAGGCTAGAAGGGGGGGGGGGGTTGAATAGCCTAGAATATATACTTGAAAATTTGTTTGAAAAGTTTTCTTAAAACAGTCTTTCCCTTTTCTTTAAGAAGGGTTAGTGCAGCGGAATACTTATAAAAGAAAACAGATCAAGGTCTAAAGTTGATTCAATCACAGTAGCAGATATAAGATGAGCAGAAACAATTTAAACAGGACACGGAGTTTAGAAGTGGCTCGTACTATGAATAGTACTACGTCCACTACCAAAGTGGTTAGCTTTGGATTTTAAAGGTGCACTTGTTTATCCACTAGGTGAGAGAGTAAGATCTCTAATGGATCGTGTACAAAATTGTTTTCAACCAAGTGTATGATGATGAGAGAAACAATTATTGAATAATTGTCCTCTCAAGTGCTAAAGTAAAGAACAGTTTAAATGCAAACTAGATGAAGCTGAAACTGAATAAAAACACTAGGAGATCTGCAGCTTCAGGGAGTTTGATGAAGTTGTTAGTTCATGTCCTTTGATCTCTTGAATGCTTGAGTTATGAAGATGAAGCTTGAATGTTCAATGTGCAAGAGTTGTTGTTCAGATCTTCAAAACTTGAATAAATAGTAGGGGGATCTTTTGGACCGTTGGATTTAGAATAGACGGATTGTGTCCAATGTTATAATGCATTAAATGCATTTCGGCGCTTTGTAGGATGTGCTCAGCAACAGATATCAGAACTTCAGAGTCGCAGATGCAACCATTCTAAACATAGTACGTTTTCAGTCTTGCAGGCGATTCAGCTTGAAAGTCTTCTTAGCCAAATGAGGAAATGTCTTCAGACGTCATTATTTGTGCGTCAGACTGGACAAATATCGAGTTGTCTACAGAGTTGACTTCTTTAAAGGAAAATCTGATGAAGATATCTTTTTTGAAATTTATCTAATTTAGATATTAAAAAATATCTAAATCAAATACCACGAGACTTAATCCCTAGATTTGATTGACTTTGATTTTGAACCTTGAGCAGACTTCCAAGTTTGCTGTTTGAACTGTACTTTCAAGGCTGCTGTTGAAGCCTGCTGTCTGCACCTGTAATGAAATAACAATAAACTAGTTCTAAACACCCTTGATTCTAAGACAGTTGCCACACTAATCGGTACGTAGACCTATTAGCCATTGTACAGTAGAATCGAATGATGACTTAACCAAATCTAGAACCTATGAGGGTCAACAACCCAACACTAAACAGATCATGCTATAATACCTCTACGTCTAAAACATGCCGGAGAAACAACGGAAGTAAATAAGAGCTAATGTGATGCTCATCGGAAGAGTTAAAACATATTGAACCAACTACAACTATACAAGGCTCAACGTACATGCATCGGCACTCAAAATATAATACAAGTTATAGACATAAATAAAACAAGTTCAAGTTTCCCAAAAGCGAAGTCTAAATGATTTGCTATACCCAACGTCTTTTAAAAAGAGAATAAAATAAGGACATCTCTAAATTAACCTCGTCGCGAATAATCTCAGACAAGCGTGAAATCTGCAACACCTCAACGGGAAGGACCCGAACGGCTCGAATCTAAAGCAGTAAAAGGGAGGGGGTATGTCATAAAGACTTTGTAAGCTAATAACTATGCATGTCATGGCATCATGCGACATACATAGATAGATATCATCATTAATATCAAGTCAATCAAAGCATTCATTCATATAAATACTTAGTTCACATATCCATGGTAGCACGTTGGTTTCACATAAGTGCTATAAAGTAAAGCACATATAAAGAGGATATGTTGTAGAACAGGTGCCGCTTTGTAGCTCCTGCAATACAAGCATTAACATGAACGAATTGTTGAATGTACGTGAATGATACATCGACCATGAATAACATTATTCCAAGCGCTCTTATGGTTACGACAAGGTACTCTTCTCCAAAGTGATCAAGAGAGGAGGGTGTGTGCATGATTCTGGTTCGGCAATTCATCACTATCACAAATCTAACAATTCGTAACAGTGATGCATCGTCAACCAGTGAAGACAAGAACAAGTACGCCAGATGGATTAATGGGGGGACAAGTAGATGTTTACCTATCATTCATGAACATGTAGAGGATCTAGTTCGACAAGAACGAACCGATCCAAGTCAAGTATATGTTTACTCACTTAGTCAAATAGAGAACGAGTTCGACAAGAGCGAACTCATCATGTCAAATAGGCATACTACTCTATGACATATAGAATTCAAACATGAACATCAATCCAAATCAAGAATCTCAAACTAGTATTCTAGTTAAATGAACTTCAAACGTCGTAGGGATTGAATGTAGAGTTGGTATTGTTCAATAACTCTCTAAACTCATCTCCGATGAGTCATTGCTAAAAGTGCAACCAAATAGAGCATTGATACTATATGCATCACATTACTCTTTTCTATGTTCTACGTTCACCTATAACACAATAACGAAGTCATTCATGACCTTAGACTAGCCATAATCCAATTCTTGAGTTTGAAACCATAGAATAGTCGATTTTGTTAAACATACAATTGAAATTTATTCTTTCACAAGAGTTATTCCTAAGCACATTTAGAACATCATTCATGTTTTATACAAAGTCAAAATCATAACTTAATATGGAAACCTTAAAAACTTACATACTTTTCACATGATGAAATGAAGAATTCTACTTTTCACGTGTCATATGAGCTCCAAGGCCGTATACCCGTTGAAATTCTTCTTGTAACGCCTAAGGGACCACAAAACTAGAACTCTCAAGGTCCTCGCCAATTTCCATGAGCCAAACATCAATACCACTTGGGACCCGCCTGGATAAGATTCCCTTGAGCACACGTTTGATGATGCAGGAATGCTCCTCAGCAACCAAAAGTATCCATGACAGATAATCATGCGGGAATCCTTCAGTAAACGAGTAGCATCCTCAAGTTTTTCCTCTCCTCGTCCAAGGAGCTCGCCAAGTCCTGTTGTCATTGGCACGGTTGTAGAGGAGGGTGACCTTACGATTGCTAGTTATTTTAATTTCCACTTTCTCCTTTCTCCCTAGAGCTGTGAAGAAGATGTTTGTTATGGATAATTATGGTTTTTATAGTTTTCGGCATAGAATGTCTTAATTTGGATTTTTGTTTCTTTTTTCGAGATAAGGCTCATCTGTCCTCCCATTATAAGGGCAAGACTGGTTGTCCTCCTCTAGTTTGTAATTTTATATCCATTTATAAAATTTAGCAGGGTACCACCCCTATTTCTATATAATAATTTAAAAAAAAAACTATTGTAACACCTGAAACTTAGTACTGTTAATTTGCTAGCATAATAGACTTATTGTGTAAGACTTCATGTGTGTGGATAGGTTAAAATATAGCCAATACCCTAGAGTTTTTTTATTTAGTGGACGGAAGAGTCGAATTGCTAATCCGTTGTACGAGTTATTCATAACAAGGGTTTGAATCCCTCTCTTTCTATTTTCGCCGATAACTTGATATTTTCTTCTTCTTTTTTCAAATGTCGGAAACCCTTTTTCCTAGTTAGACATATGAAATAACTAAAAAAATCCTAAGAAACTGAAAAATAAAACGCGAAAAGCACAAAAACCTGAATAAGAAGTTAATGGTGACAAAATACATGTGAAAACAGATTACAGGACCAGCGGAACTGCTTCCGATAGAAAGATAGAATGCATAAAACTTCATTGTCTCGGTCAATGAAATCAGTCTTACAAGCTCAGGAGAACTATACCAAGTTAGCGCATGAATATGAATAACATCTTCCAGGAACTCTATCTTATCAAGGGTGCCTTTCTTGGCGCTGGGATTTGAAGGAACTATTCAGCACCATCAGACACAGTTTAATAAAAAGGTGAAGAAGCATTTCATTATGTGTCTTCATGATATATAGATACATAGAAGAAATACATGATACCATATATATACTGCAGAAGTTGCATACTCACATAATCACGAAATACAAAAATGTACAAACGTGATCACATTTCAATTTCAAATCACCTCCTCAATTATTTGCACAAAGTTTATGCCCAGATATCTGAACTTGCATATGTATACAAAGCTCAATCATGTATCCCATGTCTGACTTCTGCATGATCATTGCTACTTCTTTATTTTGAGTTGTTGATCTACCATATATTTAAGGACAGAAGTTGCACCAACAACGTATTAAGAAGATTGGTTGCTCCGTAAAGAGTCAGGTGGAGGAACTTCATGTGAATAGCCTTCCTTCATTTAACAAGCTGCCCCGAAGAACTTGGACAGCCCAAGGACTGCCGAATTCTTTAACAAAACAGCCCCAAAACCATCACCAAACCCTACCCGAAAGAGTCTTCTTGTGTTGCAAGTTCCCACCCAAACCCTAGTCGAGTATACTCCCTTCAAACAGCCCGCTATTCTGTCCCAAACGAACAATCTGCTCAAACACAAAATATTAGCATAACGTGTATATAGGTTAGTTTTGTAATTAGCATAACCTATGGCTATAATTGTAATTAGCTCTTCTTACATATTAGGTTACAGTATGTATATATGCAACCTTTTGATATATGAATAAGATACAGAGAAAAGGCTTTCAGCCGTGCGCCTCTTCCTGCTTTGGTTCCCTCTTGATTTCTTCATTCATACATGGTATCAGAGCCAACCATGGAAGGATCGAACCTATCTACTGAGGCCTCAAACTCCAATACTTCTAAAACAAATTCTCTTCGTCTTTTCTATAACCCGAATGCAATCATGGGCCAAACATACCTCACCAAAGACAATTATGTCAATTGGAGTGGTCTGTTTAAAACCATGTTAAGAACGCACAAGTTGTTGTGCGTTATTGACCCAACCCAACCTTCTGAAACCCTTCCAGATGGTTCGATGAATCCCCTTCACAAGCTTTGGACGCCTGCTATGGATCTAGTTTGAGGCTGGATTAAGGGTACGGTAACCCCTTCTATTTTACCCTATCTTAATTCCAGTGACACAGCACCGAAGGCGTTGGAAGTTTTGGCTAAACGATTCGGGGCAACTTCCGCTATGCAAATCGAAAACCTCAAGGACAAACTGCATGACCTATGACCTGAAGAAGGAGACCAAAGTATCTATTTCAGATTACCTATTGCAGGCTACCACAATTTCTGATGCTCTTACCACGGCAGGTGAACCAGTGGACGAAAATGAGGTGATTCAAGGTGTGCTTGGAGGTCTTGGACAGAAATATAAGGAATTCCTTACATCAACATCTTCATCAAACTTGCCCCAATCAATCTCTATCGACGAGCTTACTGAAGAGAGCTTGCAACTTAAGTTCGCCGGGCCACAACATCAGGCTGTGGTGTTTGTAGCTAAGAAACTGAATCAGTCCCAGGGCAACAACACCTCCTACAATCATGCCAATTACACTGCAAACAAGAACCGTGGTGGGCGACATAGGGGCGGTAGTCGTGGTAACAATTCGAATAGGGGCAATGGAAATTGGAGGGGTCGTGGCAATGGACGTTGCAGAGGACGTGCACCATCCACTCACAGTAATTATGGTGGTTTTGGCAAAGGGATTATGCCAACTCGTTATCATCTTGGCAGCTTTCAGCATTCACTACACAATGAAGTTAAGGGGGGTCATAGTGCTCAAACGTGCTCTCAACGATTCAATGCTGTATATGTCGCACAGACCGAGCCTTATATTCTTGACTCTAGAGCAACCAACCATATGACCTCTGATTCGTCTGTCTTCTATGATTATTCGCCATATTCAGGTAACGATACAATTGTTTCTGGAAATGGGTCTAGGTTGCACATCACATGTTGGTAAATACTCTATTCTTGCCAATAATCGATCATTCCGTCTTAATAATGTCTTGCATGTTCCTCAATTATATAAAACGTTATTATCTATTCGCCAATTTTCTAAAGATAAAAATTGTTATTTTGACCTTGACTCGTGTGGTTTTTGTGTTAAAGACAATCAGACACGGGAGACTCATATTTCTTGCAGTAACTCTGGCGGGTTATACTAATTGTCATTCAATTCCGAGTCCAAAGATAGTCCTCTTGCTCTTCTTGGCGAAAGATCAAATCAAGATATTTGGCACGCTCCTCTAGGTCATCCCTCTAGTAAAATACTTTAAGTGTTATGCAACAATTTAGTTACCAGTTAGTGGTCAAATAAGTAACTCACACAAATGTCATGTATGCCCTTTGGGCAAGTCTAGCAATTTATCTTTCTCTTCTCATACTTTTAATGATGTTCACCATCTCGATATGTTACATTTGGATGTTTGGGGCCCTTCCCCCATGAAATCTATTCATGGTTATCATTTCTATTTATCTGTGGTTGATGATTTTTCCCGATTTGTATGGCATTTTCCCTTGTTTCATAAATCTGATGTCACAAGTGTTTTTGCTACCTTTAAAATACAAATTGAAAATCAATTGTCTCATCGCATATTTGTTGTTCACACTGTTAAAACTGTCCAAACTGATGGGGGGGGGTGAATTTACTGGGCGCATATTTACTTCTTTTCTATCTAAATCTGGGATTAGGTATCAACTTACGTGTCCTTACACCGTTGAACAAAAAGGTGTTGTGGAACGCAAATATCGTCATATAGTTGAAACTAGCTTGTGTCTCATGTCTCAATCTAAGATTCCTTATCAATTTTGGCTGGAAGCTTTTAATACAGTTGTTCATCTTATCAATCGTCTTCCTATGCATCAACATAAATTCATTTCTCCTTATCAAAAATTTACTTTTAAGAAAACCAGACTATCGATTTCTTAAAGTTTTCGGCTGTACCTGTTTCCCTCACCTTAAACATTATAATTCACATAAACTAATGCCCAAATCCATACAATGTGTTTTTCTTGGATATGACACTTGTCGTAAAGGACAGGTGCATGGATCTTGTGAGTTGTCAGGTTTACATCTCGCGGCATATTGTGTTTGATGAAATACACTTTCATCTTCAAATGTAGGCTCCCGGAACAGATCAGATTTTAGATGGCAGCACCATCTACCTCTCCTGCTCCTTTTACGGAACACTTTCAGCAGCATCTCTCAGCAATGCCACCCTCTAATTTTGGTCAAGTTGGTCCTTCAACTTCGGTTCAGCCTCACACTGCCCATATAGATCTTAATGTGTTCTCTCCACCGGCTACTTCACAGTCACTGTCTGGGCAGCCTGAGTTCAATAATACTCCAGTCCCATTCCACTTATCTCCCACTTCCGCACCTTCTCCTGCCAGCTCTCCCATTGGCAACGACACCCCTGTCCATTTCTGCATCTTCACCAACTGGTGCATCTCCTAATTCCACCCCGGATTCATCTCCCCCTCTTCGGTATTGTAGTGTTCTGGAGCTGCTTCGAAATACATCTCCAAACTCTCTCCTTCATGCAGTAACAGTAATTCGCAATGATCCCCTCACCTACGAACCTCGCACTTTCAAACAAGCATCTCAGTTTCCTCATTGGCATGCCGCCATGACAGAGGAAATCTCTGCTCTTCACAAAAATCAAACTTGGCATCTTGTCCCGTTTGATCCAAGTATGAATGTGGTTGGTTGTCGATGGATCTACAAGGTCAAGCGTAAGGCTGATGGGTCTCTTGAGCGATATAAAGCACGCCTAGTGGCACAGGTATTCAGGCTGGTTTGGATTATGATGAGACTTTTAGTCCAGCGGTCAAGCCGTCTACCGGTCGTACAATTCTATCTGTTGCTCATTCTCATCATTGGGATATCAAGCAACTGGATGTTCGAAATGCCTTTTTGAACGGCTTTCTTCAAGAAGAAGTATACATGAAACAACCACCGAGGTTTGTTTCCCACTCGACTCCCGATCATGTATGGAGGCTGGATAAGCGTTATATGGTCTCAAACAGTCTCCGCGTGCTCGGTATCATCGTCTTCATGACTTTCTGCTTGGTATCATCGTCTTCATGGCTCGTCGACCGCAGTTGTACTTGTCTACGTAGATAATATTATTATCACAGGCACATCTTCTTTGGGCGTTTCTTCCATCATTGATGCTAGTTGTGCAACTTTGACAGTCGACGGTTGGGTGATTTGAAATTTTTCTTGGGCATGAGGCTACTCGTATGGGTGACATGCTCCGGTTAAATCAGACTCGCTATGCTCTTAACCTTCTCGAGTGATTTAACATGACAGATTGTAAACCTATGACAACCCATACGGCTCCTCGCTCTAAGTTGGGTGTGTTGGAAAGGGATTTGTTGACCGATGTTACTCATTTTCGCAGTATGGTAGGAGGTTTACAGTACCTTACCATAACTCATCCTGACATTCGCTTTTTGAGTTAATCAAGTATGTCAGTTCATGCACCAACCTCGGCTGCCTTCAGGCAGCAAAAAGGATCCATCGGTTCATCGAGGGCACTCTTCTGTTGGGCCTCACTATATATCCCTCGGCCAATATCGCTGTGACGGCATATTCCGACTCTGATTGGCCGGTGACCCAAAAGATCGTCGTTCGACAACGGGTGCTTGTATATTCGTTGGTCCGAAACTTGTTTCTTGGACGGCCAAGAAACAGCCTACTGTATCGAGGTCGAGTAGTGAAGCTGAGTATCGTGCCCTCACGACTACATCTGTCGAGCTTCGGTGGTTTGCCTACCTGTTCCGTGAACTCAACGTACCCCTCTCTCCTCCGTCTTTATATTGTGACAATATTTCAGCACTACATATGACCCGTAACCCGGTATTCCATGCTCGAACTCAACACATTGAGATCAACTACCACTTTCTTCGTGAATTAGTTACGAGTGGTTTTTTAGCGTGGTGATATGTCTCGTCGGAAGACCAACTAGCTGATGTCTTCACCAAAGTTTGCCCAAACCTCACTTCCAATCACTATCAGTCAAGTTGTGCCTTCCGTTTGGTCGTCTGGCTTGAGGGGGGTATTAGCATAACGAGTATATAGGTTAGTTTTGTAATTAGCATAACCTATCTATAATTGTAATTAGCTCTTCTTACATATTAGGTTACAGTATGTATATATGTAACCCTTTGATATATGAATAAGATACTTTTCGACTCTTCGACTTTGGTTCCCTCTTGATTTCTTCATTCATACACAAAATACCCACAAGCTGCCCAAAACCCACGATTCAAATCACTCCCTAATCTGTTGGAACTTCACCTTGGCCGAATACTAGGAGAAACCAAAAACAGACCTTTGATACATGAATAACCTATGGCTATAATTGTAATTAGCTCTTCTTACATATTAGGTTACAGTATGTATATATGTAACCCTTTGATATATGAATAAGATACAGAGAAAAGGCTTTCAACCGTGTGCCTCTTCCAGCTTTGGTTCCCTCTTGATTTCTTCATTCATACACAAAATACCCACAAGCTGCCCAAAACACATGATTCAAATCACTCCCTAATCTGTTGGAACTTCACCTTGGCCGAATACAAGGAGAAACCAAAAACAGACCCCGCCCTATGTTGCACCACAAGGCTGCCACGAAAAACAAACAAAAGAAATAGATAGAATACAAACTCACCTGTTGAGATTCACTCACTCAATGTAAAGATGTCCGACGATTGATTCCCTTTGGCTTCCCTCACCTAAGAAGAATAAATCGATTTGAAGGAAGAACACACTTGTTCTTTAAAACCTGTCTTCAAGTCTAAAAATCTGTTTTATTTCGTATAACTTTGGCCTTATAAAGTCTTACAAAAGAAACCCTAATTCTAATGTGAACATAAAGGAAAACCTAATCCAACTAGGAAACATAAATTAAAACCCTAATTTATTAAAACAAGGAAATCTTAACTAATAGCATATTTGTTTCCTAATATTAGCAAATCCTTGTCACAAGGAGTCATGGAGTCCGGCCTCCCTTCCAAGCAAAGCCACGGTCACCACCTCGCATGCAATGCCATGCAAGGCCTTCCAAGCCCTTGCCACCTTTCCACGAGCCCACTACAACCCACTCTTCGAGCCTCCTCGTGTTGTGACCCTTACGAGCCTTTCTTCCCAAGTAACCACCCCATTGCATGCGTGGGTTGAACCCCCCCCCCCCCCCCCGCCCTCTTTTTTAAAGGTTGGAGGAGACATAGACCGTACTCCAACCCTTACTTTTTATTAATTTAATGCCTTAAAAGGCTACAATAATAGATATATTGATTTGTAAAGTCCAAGGTATCTCTAGCCCCTTTACCATCCTTGTTTTGTACACAAAACATCTTTTGGACCAAGAGTGATCAGCCTGTATGCCCCCCTTGCAACCCTACTACCATTTTCACACTTGGCCTTTACACGCACATCAGACATTTCATGCTCGAGGTGGTATGGTTGCTGCCAGCTCCAGCCTTCACCTAATGCAATAATCCATTTCTGACTTACTACGATATGAAATTATTTCTTTGTTTCCACTACATTGCTGCTATATCATAGATTAAAGGAAAAGGGCTGTATTTAAGAGAGATAGTAAGTTATATAGACATCTTTTAACTTACATGGATGGTACAAACAGAATGGAGCACCCCAATTATTAACAAATATAAAATAAGCACATCTTAAAGAACAAGATGGAGAACCTATACATTCTCTTCGTACCCCCAAAAAACATCCCGTTTCCTTGTTGGAAGTCAACCTAGGACAATATCAAATCCCTAGTTAACAGACACCGAGTAAGAGTTAGGGAATGAAATTACAACCCAACAAAGAACCCCCTTCTTTTGTTTCTCCTTAGAAAAGGAATCCCATTTCTAAGATTAAGCAAGAACTTACCATGATCTTCAATTATAACACCCTTATCATAGACAAGAGCAATGCCTCTTGGATGGCAATATTCATATAGAATCACCACCAGCAACAAAATCTACAACAAATCAGCCCTAATTACGTCCATTTAACAATCTTGTCATGAACCAGTAACATACTGTCAATCAGATGCATAATAAGTATCACACCTTACCTCTCCAGCATTCTGGACCTGAGATAAGACAAGGTGGAACTGCTCTCCATATCCGAAGGCTATCAAAAAGATGGCGGGGGCTCAATGCAACAAAGATGACAATGATAAGATGGAGAATAAGTTGGCCACTTGATTAGAGTAGTCTCATTCTTTATACCAACCTATTATGGGCACATCCCTCTCACTCGGATTTTCATGGTCCGCAAGCTTGGAAAGTCCAGCTATTCCAAGCCTTGGATTTCAATTTGGATTAGGAAGAAAGTTATGAAATCAGCAGAATTGAAAAGAAAAAAGAAAAATGAAACGAACATATAGAGACAGAGACAGCAATCAAGTATGAGAAAGAAAGCTAAAATAGGAAAAGTAAAAACCCTCTAAAATATGTAATCAAAAGCCCCTCATAAGGAGGGTAACTCCCCTAACGTATCAAATGCCGCATGCCACATCCTCCAAGCCACAAAACCATGACCTCAAAGATGCTCATGATCCATTAGGTTGCATCGTACCATACACATGTTCGGGGAAGAGAACCCATGTTCATGGAAGGGCCTATATAATGTCCACTAATGCAGGACAAACTAGCTTCATGCGACTTCAGAATCTCAAGCCAAAGCCAAAGGCTCGTGCGCCATCAATCAAGGTCTTTTGGTCCATTGAAAAGTGTCCTTGGTAGACTACGATAGCATTATTATTTATTTAGTTGTTTTATCAATAGGGATATTTCATTATTTCACAATTCCCCGAGTCAGAGTAGCAAGGGTGTAGAAAAAAGGCAGTGTATCCTCAACACACTTGGAACCTTGTGCAAATTAAGTGAACTGAACATAGGCTCCTTGTCAATAATCAGGAGTAGCAAAGTCTGCTGCAAAGCTTTCATGCCACTAGGGTCTCATTAACAAGAAAACCTTAAACCATGGGCCTCCACTACATTTCAGGTTACCAAGTGATAATTACCTTCCTTACTGGTCCCCTTTTGCAATAGTCTCATCATCTCCTCAAGGCAATCAACAATGCACAACAGGGTCCAAAAATAAAGATATTGCTAGGAACACTACAGAGGCAAGAGTCTATGATGTAGAACAATGTAAGGAGACTGATCCTATGATCACACATAAAGAAATAGCTGGGTAAAGAAAGATGAAAATAGGAGAAAGAACACATACCATCGCAAGCAATCAGCCTATAACGACCCGACCCGGACTCCAATGCGAAATCCCAAGGTCGTGCCGTTAAGACAGACTAAAAGACGGACAAGCACCTGCTAACATAATGGTGCAAGTCAAAACGATGAGCTGACTAGCTCGAAACAGGAATGTAAGGCCATAACGGCGATACGGAATAACAAAAATCAACACCTGCGGAAGCGAATCATAAGTGGAACCCAAGCCTTTAATCCTAAACAAAGGAACGCAAGGCTGAGAGATAACTATATCTCGACAAATCTACGACTCGCGTGACGCAACATTGCGCACGTACAACAAACCATCGGCAACCTAAGGCCGGCGAATCAACAGAATACCAACCTGATAAACAACCACTCAACGGCTACAACATGCCGGAGGGACAAATCAACTAAACGAATAAGATATTAAATACTAACAACTAAACCAATGTCTCTCGACTAAAGTTGTCGGAGACAGAAATAACAATAACATAATACTAGAACTTGCGAGCTAAAACCTTGCTCGGAAAGACAACAGAATAACCTCTAAATAAATACAATAGCTCAACCAAACAAGGCGGCTCCCAAAATAATACGATAATAAAATACTAACATAACTACCCAAGTAAAGTTTACATAACTTTACATCCGTATCTCACAAGATAATAAATACAATAATAATAATAACACCAAGCTATTGCCCGGAAGACCACCTGTTAACCAACAAGCACCCGAAGCTGCAACGCGCACTAACGAGCTTACTGCAAAACTAAGGAAAACAAACACACGAAATGAGTCATAATGACCCAGTAAGTTACTAAATGCAATTGTATGGCATAGCATGACGTGGCATGGCATAATGCACAAGCGTATATAAAATCATGGTATCTTAATAGCTTACCAATAATAAACCACATATCACGTTATCTTTCATATAAGTGCTTATACATAAGCACGTAAAACCAAGATCTGGGCCTAGCCCTCAAATGATCATAAACTGGGTTTCAATCCTCAAATGATCACAAATTTGCACTTAGCACGTTATTCACATAAGTGCGAGTATTAAACATCACAATAGGATATGTTATGGGCCCGGCCGCCACGTAGCTCCCCGCAAGAAAACACCGTTATACGGTATTGTGACTACGATGCTCGTGTCTTCGCATCGATATACCGAACTCCGCCGGCCGATAGCGCCGTGTCGCACGTATTGTTACAAAAGGGCTACTTCCCCATTGCGGCCTACAATGGAGGGGTGTGTGAGGTCCCAGGTACGGCGATCCATAGCGAATACGAATCTGACGATTCGTATAGGCGATGTATCGTCCCACCCTGACATAAAAATCAAGCCAAATAGTGCCAGCTGGACTTAATGCAATGCACAAGTAGATGTTTACTCGTAAAGACCAAATAAGGATCAGATTCGACAAGAGCGAACCCGTCCGACCAAATGCTCAAGTATGTATTTACTCAATATAAACAAATAAGGAATGAATTCGACAAGAGCGAACTCATCCGACCAAATAGGTTATTATTCTCTATCATAAATCAAGTCAAGACATATACGTTGCTCACAGCCAATTAATCTTAAAAGATCTCAAGTCACCAATATAAATCAAGAATAGTATAAACCCACCAAGAATCATATTATGAGGTCTATAATGGACCTCTACTAAAATCAAACCAAAGACTACACCGTAGTCATAACCCACAAGTACGTTCATGTGTAACCGATCAATTTTCCCCAAAAGTGAGAACTAACTCAATAATTATCTTTCAACCATACTCGAGACCATAGGTTGGTCTTTAATGTACCGTGCTCTCCCGAGCACGCTTCCAAATAAATCCCCTAATAATTCTCTATAATATAAGTGTCTCAATTGGACACCAATCAAGATGCTCGAGTGCTCACCATCATGACCTACCAAAACCCGAACATCGTAGGAATTCATCCCAACGGTTATTAGCATGTTATTGAACTTAAAATGACCCCGTTGAGTCTTACTATTAAGTTTCATTAGTTACACATTCCATAAATCCCAACATTATCATCCTCTTCAATTTATGACAAATTCCAAAATAATTCGAGCTTGATTCCCAAGCCCCAAAATTCATAAAATCCTTAACAAAGGGATAACCCATTTCTCCCAACACACAACATCATCCAAATCATCCTACACATTAATGCCCACTTTAATTAACAACAATTCCTCCAATAATTCGGGCTTGATTATCAAGCCCTAAAATTCATAAAACCCAACATAATCATATACTCATCTTATAAATCACATAATCTCAATTAAATGGTCATACTCATATTACCTAGTGAGATCACACATCCAAATCCCCAAACTTAGGTATACTTTCATAATAAACCCAAATGAGATGTAAACATGATTTCTAGCATGCTCACAATCCTAGAAACATAAGATGAAGAGTAACAATATACTTCAATAATCATAGAATTCATCCTACATATGCTCTTAACAAGTTCACATGCTCAAATCACAAGTTAAAAATCACACAAAGCAAGTATGTGTACTCATTGACCTCAAATAGCATAGAGTTTGTTTTCCTTAGGATCAATGAGTACAAAATCACAGAGAGAAGAAGTAACTTACAAGTATTTTACACTCAAGAAAGCAAATGAGAAAACTAATCGGTTGGAAATGCTCCTCTCAACAAGCTCTTCAATCCTATAGCTTGGCTTCAACAATGGAGGAAGGGACCTATGGAAACCAAGAAGAAACCTTCAAGAACTCAACGAGGAACCATGGAGGAAGCTAATCCCGTTTTTGGAGAAGGGAGGAGAGAAATGAGGGTCAAACAATCAGATTGTGGCTTATATTTTGTTGAAATCTGAGTGGGACAAGTGTCACCACATTGTGGTCACTTAAAATCTGATTTTTGGCTTAATTAATCCACTCAATCACTCACTAATCCACCCATAAAACTTGTTAGAGATGTTAGGGAATAAGTAAGGAGGGTTAGGGAGGTTTAAGTGAGGTTTAGAAAAGGTTTGGATAGGGGTTTGGGTGTAAAAATCGTACAACAGCAAAACAGGGGAAAAATCCCGTATGAGCAACCTGATGTTGAGGCGGGCGCTCAAGAAAGTCCAGTGGCGGGATTCTCGAGCCTTGGGCTGATTTTGAAATGCTCACGCCTGAGGCGGGCTAGTGATCAAAATTGATGCGGCCTGCCTAGCCCTTGAACTAGGTCTAAACATGTCCTAAATGGTCCCAAACTTATGGGCAACCATTCCAAGGTCTAACCCAACTCAAAACAAGTCGGAAACACACCCGAACAACTCCCGAAACAACTCGGAGCGAAACCGGGAAGAGGTGCAACAACGTGCAACCGGAACGACGAATGAACTCGCAATTGAACGAACAATGAAAGAAGACTTTTAAGGCAAGTCTAAGGGCTAATGAAGAAGCTTAAATACTTCAAGAAAGTTGAATAACAACTAGGGAAATAATAATTCCAAAGGAGAGACGATTACGCGACTCGATTTCCGAACTACGCGATAGAGACGAGCACTATCCCCAAAGCTTCCAAATCATCGGTAGACTTAAGGAACACCTCCAACTTGAAGTCTAATGCATCTAAACATGTTAATAAACCATCTTATAAAGGTCTAGGGCCAAACCGAGGTCACGGACATAAAACACAAGCAATCCCTCAATCGCGTCGCATTCCGACTATCGTCGAGTCACGACTTGTGACTTTAGCAAGTCAACAACTATATGGCATCTCTTAATAGTGTTTTGGTCTTAATGTGGTCTCTCATACACATCTAGACCCTCTCGCAAACCAAACATACAGTCGACAAAGAAAGAAGTGCAAGTATAGCACGCAAACCGAGCTAACGAAGGAGCGGGTGTTACACAGCCACACCAGAAGGCCACAATGATCAATACTTAAATATTATTCAATCAACTCAAGAAACGATGGGGGGTTATGTTGATATTTATATGACAAGCAAATCCTGAAACAACTACGACTAGGCATGATTAATGAAATAATAATAGGAAAAAGGAAACTTAACTCTCTCCTAAGATAAGTCTAACCTATGTTGCATTGATACGGATACGTGGATACAAATACGCGGACACGTGATACGGGGATACATGATTTTTGAAATATATAGCATACGGGTACCGGGGTAATATGTAAATATTTAAAATATAAGGATCAAAATGTAAATATTTAATATATAAGGACCAAACTGTAAATACTATAAAAGCATATCTACACAATGTTTGCTGAATACGCAATAACTCGACTTCTCATAATAGTCGACTTCCTATAAAATCAAAGAAAGAAGCAGCACAAGGAAGAGACGATCGACCTCGCGTGCAACCGTTATTTTAACTTCACCTTTGACTTTGCAGACAGCAGCTAGGGTTCTTTCCATCGACATCAAAGCAGCTAGGGTTCGACTTCATTGCAAGGGGCTTGGGTTCACTTCGTCGACTTCGACTTTGATGGCAAGTAGATCGAAAATCGTATTATATAAGCCAAAAATGTGTTTTTTAAGTAATACTTATCCCAATTTGGACTCCAGTACTCGTGTCTATGTCGAAAGTTTCAAAAAATGAAAATTCGGTCACAATACGTATTTGGAGCCGTATGTTCCATATCCAACCCGTGTCCGTGTCGGACACGTATCCAACACAGAAAACACCTAGGGTTTGGCGTGTCCGTGCAACATAAAGTCTAACCATAATCTTACATGTAACAGCTTAAAGTAAACACTAACAATCCTCAAATAACTAACTGGATACATTACCATCCATTTATCTTTAAATAATAATACAAAATAACCTAACAATAATTCAACTTCAAAGCCTTTATTCTTTTGTTTGCTTCCTCCATTAGTCTAGCTCCCAAAGAAAATCGACCCACTT
The DNA here is from genome assembly GCA_013146195.2 of Codonopsis lanceolata. Taxonomy (NCBI): domain Eukaryota; kingdom Viridiplantae; phylum Streptophyta; class Magnoliopsida; order Asterales; family Campanulaceae; genus Codonopsis; species Codonopsis lanceolata. The sequence continues at coordinate 41,651,666 of CM028380.1, forward strand.
CCACCCACCAAGGTGATAGGTCACTTTCTTGTCAACATCTCAACATTGCCTAAGAGAGCTCATGGGTTTCCAACTAAGAGGCACATATAGATAAATGGGTCACTCTACCCCATAAGGGAGACAGAATCGCTCAAAGCCAATATATCCCAATTAACCCCCGTCAAACTACACTTCACATTATTGATTTTCAGGACCAAAATAGGCTCAAAAACCAGGACTGTTGAAATAGATTTAAAGCCCAGAGAGAGAGAGAGATGGTGCCATCCATATACTTGGATTGTGAAAACTAACCTCCTCCCTTCCAACCATACACCTATCAAATAGACCCCTCTACTCACACCAAGACAACATTCTACTCAAAACATCTACCACTAGACTAAATGGAGAGTGGAATCCTCTCTCAAACCCCTTTAGAAATTCAAACTTTCAACAGGATGTCTAATTTACACATATCTGCATGTACATAAAGAGGGGTGGGGGATGGGGGCATGAATGCACCATGGTCACATTATCAAACTGAAAATTTCACAGATGAAATTCGTAAGACAACAAAAAATGTACAAAGTTTATTCATTAATAATGACTCCAAAATTTTCATATATGCTAAGCTTATCATCAATAATCCTTGTTTTACAATTAATATTTTGTAAGAAAGGAGAGATGTGTGGATTGGGAGGAGTGTTCTAAAAATCGGCCAAGGCAAGGGCGCCCAGGCGCCACTTAGGCACCTAGAAATTTGGCAAATCAGCGAAAAATTCAACTAGGCAGCCAAATGCTGATTTTTCATATTTTTAAAAATTTTGGCCCTAAATATTATCATTTTGGGTTTTTTAAAAAATAATAATAAATATCAATTTCAAATTATTAAATTATTTTTATAATATTTTGAATTTTAGATGATATTAAATTTCTAGTTTTAGTTTTAAAATTTATCATTATAATGTAATCAATATTTTTAAATTATTAGGTGATATTTAGGATTAGTATATTTAAAAAATTAATGTTTTATAATTATGTTATAATAAGAAATATATTAAAAATTGGATATTATGTCTTACTTCTATGCCCCGCATATTTCCAGCCTAGGCGCTCTAGGCGTTGGTCTAGCGCCTAGCGATTTTTAGAACCTTTGTTAGAAGAGGGGGAGGCATCCAAGAAAAATAGGAACCTAGTAATAAAATAATGTATTGAAATCAAATGCAAACAAATTATTTTCCTCACTACTGCACAGAAGCTAAACCTTCAATGTCACTATATCTTGCCACAAGATTTTTCTTCTTGCCAACCGTTTTGTTATCAATCAAGCAACTCTTATTCTTCACAATCCTACCTCCTTTTTAACCTCTTGCTCTTTCCCTCCATTCTCCTCTTCATCTATCTGTAAAATAGAAAACGAAATCAGTGTGAATCCCAAATCCAGTCAAGAAGTAGTTTACAAGTTCAAACTCTGTACATGTTCCCTTGGATTCACTAACCAAATTTGAATTTGCAACCAACACTGAATGCTGATTCCGCAATGTAGCTTCATAGGCACTGTCATTTATTTCCCTTTCCAGCCTTTTTCTTTTGGTATCTGAATATTTGAATTACTCTGATCGATCTTCGATGATCGAACTTTCAGTAAAAACCGACGTCTTAGCTTCAAGAATCTGAAGTAAATCAGGAAAAAAAAATCCAATAATCAGTATTCAATTCAATATTCAATTGCTACTACACTACAAAGGAGAATTCATTAGAAAACTGAAATCGACCACTAGCATAATACATCTTTACCGGACTTCAGCCAAAAGGGTATCTCTCTTTTGCTCCGCGGTCAGCAATTTTTTCTTCTTGGAAACGAATTCCTAAAAGAAAAATCCATAAACATTTGACATGAGATCGGTGAAACATCACAACAAAATCAGAGTTGCATATCACAAAACAAACAAGAAAATCTGCGATAAGAAAGGGAAAGAGCATAAATCAAAGAATTAATTCAACTAAAATCTTTAAACCCAATTGATCAATCAAAACCCCCAAAACGTGAGCACTAAATAATTTATTTGTTTTTAATAAAACCCTTTGAAGAAATAATAAAGTCAAAGAACTAACCTTTTGTAATTCCAAGAAATCTTGCAAAAGAATTTGATGCTTGGCACCCTCTGCAACAGAAGCCCTCTTCATTCTTCTTCTTCAGTATCTCATACTGAGAGAGACAGAGAATAATAATCCTATAGAAAGGAAAAAAAAGGAAAGGGAGTAAATGTAGAGAGACATAGACGAAAAGGGTAGTTCCTGTTTTGCTGTTTCTCTCTTGGCAGCTTCGATAATTGATGAGGGAGGGAGAATGGGGGAGAAGGGTATTTGTGGCAAGTGCAAATGTGATTGGAGGAAGGGGGCAGAGATCATATACATCATCTTTCCTTTTTCTTTTTTGTGGTTTTTCTCCAAGATAAAATTTGCTACAGCTGGGCCATTACAGAGAAGGAGAGAGAGAGAAGGACTGTGTTTGTGGGTTTTGGGTTTCTATTTGTTCTTGTTCTCTCATTGGCAAGGTTGGATTTTTGTATTAGGCATTGCAAGGTTGGGAGGGGTGCAGAAAGGGTAGGGAGATAAGGAATTGCTGTGTACTAATTTGTATGTGAGCTTTATAGCTAGACTTGGGCATGGTGTTTGCCTGCCTGGTTTGGTGGGACTATACAGAACAGTAGAACACCTTCCTTTATTTACCCAAATAGTCAAATACCACCGACCCTATTTTTTCAAACTAGTAATAATGCACCAATTTATTGATATAAATAATATGGTTCTAAAAATCGTTAACGATCGCAAAGTGACACACTAGTACTTAGCGCGTAGAGAACTAATTGAGGTATAATTGTGATCAGGCAGGATCAAGACTTAAGGTATAATTATTATTTTTATATATAATTTATATCAAAGATCAAAAATATTGACTACAAATTTATTTATTTTTTTAATTTTCATTTTAACAAATATTTTTCTATATTTGTAAAATAAACAAAAATATACAAATTTACTATAACTCACAGTCTAACATATCTTTTATAATCCCTTCTTATTCTAAATACTGAGTCTCGAGACAGTCCCCCTTCTTCTTCATCTTTTTTTCTTCTTCTCTCTTCTATCTATCTGGCAGACCAGCAACCATTTTTTCTTCCTTTCTTTTTTTTCTTATCTCTCTCTCCGGCAGACCGACTCTCCTCATTTTTTCATCCCCCAATCTCTTTTCTCCTAGATCTAACCCTTTAATCTATCGTCTCTCTCATCCTCCAATCTCTTTCCTCCTAGATCTCACTCTCTGCCTCACCATTACCTGTGACAGCCCGACCTGGACTCCAATGCGGAATCCCAAGGTCGTGCCGCCAAGACAAGATAAAAGACGGACAAGCACCCGCTAAGCGTAGTGGTGCGAGTCAAGAGTTTAACCAACAAACTCTAAACAGGAAATTAAAGCCATAACGGCAAAACCGAATAACCCAAAACTATAATCTACGGAAGCGAATTATAAGTGGGACCAAAGCCTATAATTATAAACTAAGGAATACAAGGCTGAGAGACGACTATCTCTCGACAAATCTACGACTCGCGTGACGCAACATTGCGCACGGACAACAAACCATCGGCAACCTAAGGCCGGCGAAGCAACAAGAACCCAACCTGATAAGCAACAACTCTACGGCTAAAACATGTCGGAGGAACAATTCAACTAAAAGAATAAGGGATTTAAATACTAATAACTAAACCAAGGGCTCACGACTAAAATTGTCGGAGATAGAAATAACCATAACACGATACTAGAATAAGCGAGCTAAAACTTTGCTCGGGAAGATGACATAACCTCTAAATAAAAACAACAGCTCGACCAACAAGTCGGCTCCCAAAATGAAACAATAATAAGATACTAACATAACTACCCAAGTAAAGTTTACATAACTTCACATCCGTGTCTCACGAGATACAAAATACAATAATACTAATAAACCCAAGCTATCGCCCGGAAGACCACCTGTTATCGATCAAGCGCCCGAAGCTTCAACGCGTACTATCGAGCTTACTGCAAAAACTAAGGAAAACAAACACACGAAATGAGTCATAATGACCCAGTAAGTTACTAAATGCAATGTATGGCATAGCATGGCGTGGCATGGTATAATGCACAAGCATATATAAAATCATGGCATCTTAATCGTATACCAACACTAAACCTGTATTAAGTCATCGAGTAGCATAAACTTCATAAATCACATAGCACATTATTTTTCATATAAGTGCTCATAGTAAGCCACATAAGGGATAGAGAAGATACCCAAATAGCTCCGTTGTGTTGCTCCTGCAATACACAATGTTACTGGTTCGTGCCATCGATGTTTGTGAATTCATCGACTTTCATCGAGTTTCTACTCGATATCATTAGCAAGCCAATGTGGCACTTATTGATACGGCAAAGGGGCTACTTCCCCACTGCGGCCCACAGTGAAGGTGTGTGTGGAGTCCCGGGTGCGGCGATCCATAGCGAGCACGAATCCCATAATTCGTGAAGGCGATGCATCGTCCCACCCTGACTTGATAAACAAACCAATTAATGCCAGCTGGACTCAATGCAATGCACAAGTAGATAATTACTCTCATGCTCAACAAGAACCAAGACCGATCATAGCGGACATATCAAATCATGTAGAACATAAAGTTCTACACATCAAATTAACAATGCACATATTGTACACACTTAACAAATCCAACCAACCTATCCGTTTAGTCCAAGAACCACCTATTGAGGTATTCATAACCCTCAAGTCACAACCCAATCAAACGTAGCATATAAGCTCAAGAAATCACAATGTGAGGTCTACTATAGCCCTCTATTCGGGATTAAACTAAAGACCATTATTTAGTCTAAAAACAATCATAAATCAAGACTTAGCCTTTTAGCTTTACTTAAAGGTACACCGGACTCAACCATAGTCCCAATTGTCATATATGTTCGACTTCTTCAAGTCAATCTCACGGGTATCAAAACTAAGCCGTAGTCATAACCTCGCAAGTGCTTTCATGTGCACGCGACCCAATTCCTAAAAGAGAACTCATTCAAATAATCGTTTCTTAAAGTAATACGAGATCATAGGTTGATCTCCAATGCTCCGTGCCCTAACGAGCACGCCCTAAACAAATCTCCAATAAACCTCTATATCGTGGGTATCACAAATGGAACACAATTCAAGATGCTCGGGTACTCACAATCAAAACCAACCAAACCCGAACATCAAGGATTTAAACCTAAGGCTCACCAACATAATATTGAACCTATAACAACTCTATTGAGTCTTAATATCGCATTTCATTAAATACACATTTCATACAACCCAAACTTAGCACATCATTCGAGTTTATAGAAATTATCCCAAAATTAATCCGGGCTTATTTCCCAAGCCTAAAATCCAAGAATTCATCATAGACATAGTCAACGAAACCCAAATGACGTAGGACTTCAACCCGAGTTCGTTAACACAATATTGAACCCATTACGACTCCGTAGAGTCTAAACACTACGTTTCATTCTTAAACCTTTCACCCATGTCAACATTAATACCCACTTTATTTAACAACAATATTTCCGATAATTCGGGCTTAAATTCTCAAGCCCTAAAATTCACAACAAAACCCAACATAGATCACAACCCATTTCATAAACCATATAATTTCAATTAAGTGATCATTCTCATAATATATAGAGAGTTCACAAATCCAAAGCCCCAATCAAAGGCATACTTTCATAATAAACCCAAATATAATGTAAACATGATTTCTAGCATGCTCCCAATCCTAGAAACACAATATGAAGGATAATCATTCACATCAACAACCATAGAAGTCATCTACAAATGCTCCTAACATGTTCATACTTCCAAAAATCCCCAAATTGGACATACAAAACATAACAAGTGTTCATTGCCCACAAATAGCATACAAGTCGTTTTCCTTAGGGCCAATGAACCAAAATCAAAAGGGGGTAACTTACCTAGCTTGAGTGAAAACTCAAGAGAACACAAATCCGATCGGTGAAGTTGTTCTACTCGTCGAGGGCTTCAAGATTCCGAAGTTTGAAGGAAATCGGGTGGGTGGATCGTCTTGGATCGAAGAGAGAAGAAGCTAGGGCTTGAAATCTCCCTTGGACTCTCTCTCTCTATTTTACGTATGTGGAGGATGAGAAATGAAGAGGGTTTGGCTGAATTGGGAAGAGGTTAGGCTATTTATACTTCCACAACAATAAGGGCACAATAGACTTTTCCTTGCACAATTAGTAGAGATTAGAACCAATCAATCACTAATCTAACCTTAATTAACTTCCAACTAATGTTAGTACATGTTTAGGGTTAAGTATGAGAGGTTAGGAAGGGTTTAGAGGGGGTTTAATGAGGGTAGAATAGGTATAATTCGTCCAAACACAAAACAGGGCAAAAATCCCGTAACAGCAACCAGAGGTTGAGGCGGGCGCCTCAACCCTCTCCATGCGGCCGCCTGGCTCTGTCCAGCATAATGATGCTCTCAGTACTTGAGGCGGGCGCCTCACTAGGTGCCAGGCGGGCGCCTCGGCTCCTGAACCTCCAAAACTTGGTCCAAACATGATCTAAATGGTCCCAAACTTATGGGCAACCATTCTAAGGTCTAACCCTACACAAAACAAGTCTAAAACACACCCGAACAACTCCCGAAACAACTCGGAGCGAAGCAGGGAAGGGGTGCGAACAACGTGCAACCGGAACGCGGCGAATGAACTCGCAATCGCAATCGAGCAACGAAAGGAGACTTTTAAGACAAGTCAAGGGCTAAATAAGAAGCTTAAATACTTCTAGGAAGTTGAATAACAACTAGGGAAATAAGAATCCCAAAGGAGAGCGATTACGCGACTCGATTCCCAAACTACTGCGATAGAGGCGACGCTATCTCCAAAACTTCCAATTCATCGATAGACTGAAGGAACACCTCCAACTTGAAGTCTAACACATCTAAACATGTTAATAAACCATCTTATAGTGGTCTAGGTCCCAACCCGAGGTCACGAACACAGAACGCAAGTAAACCCTCAATCGCGTCGCATTCCGACTATCGTCGAGTCTCGACTTGTGACTTTAGCAAGTCAACAACTATATGAAGTCTCTTAATAATGTTTTGGTCTTAATATGGTCTCTCAAACACATCTAGACCCTCTCGCAAACCAAGCATGCAGTCGACAAAGGAAGAAGTGCAAGTATAGCACGCAAACCGAGATAACGAAGGAGCGGGGCGTCACACCCTCTCCACCTTAAAAAGAATTCGTCCCGAATTCTAAATCATGATACAAACCAACCTTGACTCGAATCTCCGAGTCTACCACCACAATACACGAGGGTCGAACTATAATAATCCAAATCCAAAAGTCTACGAAACCTCAATAGACTCAACGACATTAACACTTACGATCGAAAATGACATGACTCATTTAAGGACACTTCAACATCCAATTACCGAAACTAATTGTCTCGGGGCACATAAAGAAATTCAAGCGCAAGAGATTCTAAGTTACAAGAATTAATAATTGCCTATGGAGCAATTTACAAACAAATCAAAGATAATCAAATGGGCATTTCAAACCATGTAAATCACGCTCGCGATTTCCCCATCGCGGGTGAGAACACATAAGAGCACATTAATGAAATGTTTTGAAAATTCATTCCATTTCAGTCCATTCCATTTGGTAACGGGTATAGTCAATTTCTAACTTAATTCATATCAATCCTAGTCCAACGACGAATTCCTTTTTGCTCACCAATTCAGGGTACCTGCTGAATTAGCTTCAAAAGTTTCCGTCGTAAGGATGCGAAGGTTCATGAATAAAAGGTTTTAAGCATCCTTCACACAGTCTCCTATACTAATGAAATGAATGAACATGAGATTTTAATATACTACGATGTAAATGCATCAAGTAGGTGGTTCCTACAACTAATGCACGTAACTGAATAAAAATTCAGACCAAGTAACAAGGTCTATTACCTTGGCAAACAACAATTATAGCTATCACAAAACTCGTGTACCTAGTACACCCAACCAATATAATTTCCTAGTAATCACAATGAATCGACAAGTCTACCGATACTCGTAACATCTATACTCCGCAAAACTATCCTTTCTTGAGCTCTAGACCAAGTCTACAACCAATGCATACACTAAGCATCCTAACACAACGTTAACGTCTCAATACTCACGGTGAAGCGTCTATCTCTCCCGTGTAACCATGATTATCATCTAAATCGCAACCTTCAACCTTCTCACAAGTCGAATGTATATCTTATTCGCATAATAACCCTTAACCACAATATAGTATAATATTACTCATTACATAAAACATATCCTCATAGAATATACAAACATCATACCAAACCAATAGGTATCAATAAACAATTCATGCTTCATAAATATACATACTATGGCCTTTCTATATAACCCCACAAACCACAACTCTATATATAGCATAGTCTTATATATAAATATACTAAACAAGAATCCATACACAACGTACGATTACTAATAGCGAACCACATAATTACAAGCGAACCACATCTCATATATCGGGGTATCTCACATTCGGGGTATTATTCGACAGCAAACAACCAATATTACACAATACACCATATAATGTATGTATGAATGCACATGAGCTAACGATTAGAGCGCGTACTCATAATAACGGTAATAGTAGCAACGTTATAATTTACGTATATATATATAAGAATATACCTTCCTATTTCGGATAGGTCTTGAACTCCGCAATGGCCAACCGCCACGCGCGTACGACCTCAAACTCTAGGCCGTCCACCACTATCTCTCTTGGAGCCTTGGATTCTTGACGGCTACCCGATTGGCCTTAAACTTTGGACAATCTTTCTTCAAGTGAGTTCCGTCACCACAATAGAAACACCTCCCAGTCTTTCCCCAACACCTATCCTCGGTGTGTCCTGTCCTCTGACAAAAGTTACATGTCAACTCATCGCCTCGTCTTCTCCGAGTAGAAGTAGTAACACCACTCCGGCCACCCGAATGCACCTTTCCTTGACTAACTGTTTGAGGTGTTGGCGCCTCCTCTTATCCTCGGGGCCCTATTAGTCTTTGATATTTTCCTTGACGTACTCCTCGATGTCGGCTCCATCGCATATCGCGATCCACGACCCTTGGTAATTCGTAAGTAGTAGCGAATAAGGCGCCTACGATAATTCGTCTTCGGGCCTTTCACAAACCTCTCGGTCTTCTTAGCCTCATCGGCACCAAGTAACTACTGATGCGAGCCAACTCCATAAACTTTGTTGAATCTTGAGCCACGGTCATATCTCCTGTTCTAACATTAGGAATTCCATCTCTCCTCTTTCTCGAGTTACTACGGACCAAACCGTACCATAAACTCCTTGACAAAGTTTTCCCGGACTTCGAGGCACTCCATGCGAGTCTCCAATGATCTCGTATTTCAAGCCACCAATGCTCGGCGCACCATCCAATCCAAACACCGCTAAGGTAACCTTCTCCTCGATGTACAACCCAGCGCAAAGATATTCTCCATGCTTTCTAGCCAATGCTTTCGCCTTAATAGTATCGGCTCTCCATGAAACCTTTCGGTTTAAACTTGAGAATTTCTCAAACGAGAAGAATCATCTTCCGATCCACACATCAGTTGAGGAGTCACAGCGGATCGCTAACATTCTCTCCCCTCTCGCCGCACTCTTCGAACAAGGTATAATAGAACTAGCTCCACTCCAAGTTCCCGACATATCGCCTACAAAGAACACTCGGCGTTAATAACTCAACAATAAACCCAACCCAACTAGGCCAAGGAACCTATCTGGCGAAATAGCTAACCTATAGCTCGATACCAAGCTGGCGACCCGACCGGACTCAATGCGGAATCCCAGGTCGTGCCGCCAAGACAAGATAAAAGGCGGACAAGCACCCTAGCGTAGTGGTGCGAGTCAAGAAGTTTAACCAACAAACTCTAAACAGGAAATTAAAGCCATAACGGCAAAACCGAATAACCCAAAACTATAATCTGCGGAAGCGAATCATAAGTGGGACCAAAGCCTATAATTATAAACTAAGGAATACAAGGCTGAGAGACGACTATCTCTCGACAAATCTACGACTCGCGTGGCGAACATTGCGCCCGGACAACAAACCATCGGCAACCTAAGGCCGGCGAAGCAACAAGAACCCAACGATAAGCAACAACTCTACGGCTAAAACATGCAGGAGGAACAATTCAACTAAAAGAATAAGGGATTTAAATACTAATAACTAAACCAGGGCTCGCGACTAAAATTGTCGGAGATAGAAATAACCATAACACGATACTAGAATAAGCGAGCTAAAACTTTGCTCGGGAAGATGACATAACCTCTAAATAAAAACAACAGCTCGACCAACAAGTCGGCTCCCAAAATGAAACAATAATAAGATACTAACATAACTACCCAAGTAAAGTTTACATAACTTCACATCCGTGTCTCACGAGATACAAAATACAATAATACTAATAAACCCAAGCTATCGCTTGGGAAGACCACATTTATCGATCAAGCGCAGAAGCTTCAACGCGTACTATCGAGCTTCTTGCAAAAACTAAGGAAAACAAACACACGAAATGAGTCATAATGACCCAGTAAGTTACTAAATGCAATGTATGGCATAGCATGGCGTGGCATGGTATAATGCACAAGCATATATAAAATCATGGCATCTTAATCGTATACCAACACTAAACCTGTATTAAGTCATCGAGTAGCATAAACTTCATAAATCACATAGCACATTATTTTTCATATAAGTGCTCATAGTAAGCCACATAAGGGATAGAAAGATACCCAAATAGCTCCGTTGTGTTGCTCTGCAATACACTGATATTCTTGGTTCGTGCCATCGATGTTTGTGAATTCATCGACTTTCATCGAGTTTCTACTCGATATCATTAGCAAGCCAATGCGGCACTTATTGATACGGCAAAGGGGCTACTTCCCCACTGCGGCCCACAGTGAAGGTGTGTGTGGAGTCCCGGGTGCGGCGATCCATAGCGAGCACGAATCCCATAATTCGTGAAGGCGATGCATCGTCCCACCACGACTTGATAAACAAACCAATTAATGCGGTGGACTCAATGCAATGCACAAGTAGATAATTACTCTCATGCTCAACAAGAACCAAGACCGATCATAGCGGACATATCAAATCATGTAGAACATAAAGTTCTACACATCAAATTAACAATGCACATATTGTACACACTTAACAAATCCAACCAACCTATCCGTTTAGTCCAAGAACCACCTATTGAGGTATTCATAACCCTCAAGTCACAACCCAATCAAACGTAGCATATAAGCTCAAGAAATCACAATGTGAGGTCTACTATAGCCCTATTCGGGATTAAACTAAAGACCATTATTTAGTCTAAAACAATCATAAATCAAGACTTAGCCTTTTAGCTTTACTTAAAGGTACACCGGACTCAACCATAGTCCCAATTGTCATATATGTTCGACTTCTTCAAGTCAATCTCACGGGTATCAAAACTAAGCCGTAGTCATAACCTCGTAAGTGCTTTCATGTGCCTTGACCCAATTCTAAAGAGAACTCATTCAAATAATCGTTTCTTAAAGTAATACGAGATCATAGGTTGATCTCCAATGCTCCATGCTAGCGAGGCATGCCTAAACAAATCTCAATAAACCTCTATATCGTGGGTATCACAAATGGAACACAATTCAAGATGCTCGGGTACTCACAATCAAAACCAACCAAACCCGAACATCAAGGATTTAAACCTAAGGCTCACCAACATAATATTGAACCTATAACAACTCTATTGAGTCTTAATATCGCATTTCATTAAATACACATTTCATACAACCCAAACTTAGCACATCATTAGAGTTTATAAAATTATCCCAAAATTAATCGGGCTTATTTCCCAAGCCTAAAATCCAAAAATTCATCATAGACATAGTCAACGAAACCCAAATGGCGTAGGACTTCAGCAGAGTTCGTTAACACAATATTGAACCCATTACGACTCCGTAGAATCTAAACACTACGTTTCATTCTTAAACCTTTCACCCATGTCAACATTAATACCCACTTTATTTAGCAACAATATTTCCGATAATTCGGGCTTAAATTCTCAAGCCTAAAATTCACAACAAAACTGACATAGATCCTGACCCATTTCATAAACCATATAATTTCAATTAAGTGATCATTCTCATAATATATAGAGAGTTCACAAATCCAAAGTCCCAATCAAGGCATACTTTCATAATAAACCCAAATATAATGTAAACATGATTTCTAGCATGCTCCCAATCCTAGAAACACAATATGAAGGATAATCATTCACATCGACAACCATAGAAGTCATCTACAAATGCTCCTAACATGTTCGTACTTCCAAAATCCCAAATGGACATAAACATAACAAGTGTTCATTGCCCACAAATAGCATACAAGTCGTTTTCCTTAGGGCCAATGAACGAAA
>CM028380.1:41664315-41705693 GCA_013146195.2 Codonopsis lanceolata
TATAGTGGAAGATATCCTAGTTCGAGGTTGATAAATTAATCATCCGATCGACTTTGTGGTTCTAGAGATGGAAAGGAAGATATGCACCAATAATGAAGTCCCAATTTTGTTAGGCGGACCATTTATGGCTGCCAATACAATGATTAATGTGAAAAATGGTAAACTCACAATGTCGGTCCTAGGTGGCTGTTGAAATTACGTGTTTGATGCTATGAATAGACCTAGTGACATAAGTGCTATTTTTCAATAGATGAGATTGAAAAGTTATCAACGAAACCTTTGAAGAAGAGGAAGAATATGAAAGAGATAGATTTATTGTCTATGATGATAGTCCTATCCCTCCCATAAAAATTGACATTGAGGAGATTGAAGAGAATTGAAGAAGAGGAAAGATTAGAGAGAGAAAAGTTAGAAGCTAGTGAAAGAAAGATAAGAAGAAATAAAGAATGAATCAGAAAATAATTCGATAAGCTTGAAAAGATAAAAAGAAAGTTATGAAATCAAAGATGATGAAGTAGAGATTCTAAAATCTCTCTTTGAAGAAATTGAGATAGATAATATTAGGAAGAAAAGAAGATAATAAAGTGGAGAATGAGGAGGCTAAAATAAAAGAAACTTAAGGTAGAAAATTCGAATTTATGCCATCCATTAATTCTCTAAAGTCGAAAATTAAAGCCATTACCATTTAAAATATATGCATTTTTAGGGAAGGTAACACTTTACTGTTATTATAGCAAGACTTAACGGAAAAAAGAAGCTAGTTTGTTAAAAGTTTTATGGACACATAGAGAAGCTTTAGGATGGTCTTTAGCCGATTTAAAAGGAATTAGTCCCTCTATGTGCATGCATAAAATACATCTAGAAGAAGGTAGTAAACCTTCAAGAGAAAGGCAAAGACTTAACCCACACATGGAAGAAGGCATTAGGAAAGAAGTTCTTAAGCTCTTAGATGCGGGTATAATTTACCCTATATCGAGATAGTAAATGGGTTAGTCTGTTCAAGTAGTTCCTAAAAAGTCGGAATTCTTGTTGTTAAAAATGAGAAAGATGAATTAGTCCCTACAAGAACAATAGCGGTTATAGAATGTGTATCGATTTGCGGAAATTAAATGCGGCAACTAGGAAAGACCACTTTCCTTTGCCATTTATTGACCAAATCCTTGAAAGACTAGCCGGTCATGAATATTATTGCTTTCTTGATGGTTTTTAAGTTCAATCGGATCCTTTTCCAGACCAAGAAAACAACTTTTACATGTCCCTTTGGTACTTTTGCTTTTAGGAGAATGCCTTTTGGATTGTGTAATGCACGGCTACTTTTCAAAGATGCATGATTTCTATATTCTCAGATTTAGTTGAAAGATGCGTAGAAGTTTTCATGGATGATTTTTCGATTTTGAAATTCTTTTGATCATTGTTTAGAAAACCTTACATCGAGTTAAAAGATCTTTGTGAAACTAATTTAACTTTAAGTTGGGAGAAAAGTCACTTCATGGTAAAACATGGAATTGTCTTAGGGCATGTTGTTTCAAATAAAGGCATTGAAGTTGATAAAGCTAAAATCGAAGTTATTTCACAACTACCCCTCACTTCAGGTTAAAGTTGAAGTTTTCTAGGCCATCTTGGTTTTTCGAAGATTTATAAAAGATTTTTCAAAATCGTAAACCTCTATGTAATTTGCTAGCAAAGATCATAATTTATTTTGATAAAGAATGTTTAGAAGCTTTTAATTTATTAAAAGAAAAATTAACTCTTGCCCCTATTTTATCCGATACGATTGGTCACTTCCTTTTGAAATCATGTGTGATGCATCAGTTTTGCGATTGGAGCCGTGTTAGGACAAAGGGTAGATAGAAAGCCTCATGTGATCCATTATGCTAGTAGAACTCTAAATGATGCTCAATTGAATTATACAACTAGAAAAGGAATTTTTAGCGATAGTATATGCTTTAGAAAAATTTAGATCATATACTAGGATCAAAGGTGATAATTTTTACGATCATTACGCATTGAAATATCTGTTAAGTAAGAAAGATGCTAAACCAAGATTAATTAGATGGATGTTATTGTTACAAGAATTTGACATTACTATCAAGGATAAAAAGGGAAACCGAGAATGTTGTAGCCGACCATTTGTCTAGGTTAGAATTTTCACCCTTGCTTGAGCGTCAATTTCTTGATGATCCTGTCCCCATAAATGATAATTTTCTGATGAACAACTCTTGGCCATTAAAGATCTCGACCCTTGGTATCTTTGATTTTGTCAACTACTATGTGTCGATATCATTAATCAGATTTTGATCATTATGAAAGAAGAAATTTTTGGCGGAAACTAAAAAATTATTTTGGGAAGCACCTCATTTATACAAAATTTGCTCGATTCTTTAATAAGAAGATGTATTCAGAAAAAAGACCAACAAGGTATCATGGAATTTTGCCATGGATATTCTTGTGGAGGTCATTTTAGTGGAAACAAGGCTGCACTGCTAGGAAAATTTTGCAATCAGTTTATATTGGCCTCTTGTTTTTAGAGATTGTGAAGCTGCTTTTATAGAACATGTGATAAGTGTCAAGAACAGGTGGAATAGGAAAGAGAAAGCGAAATGCCCTTGCATATTAATTTAGTAGTTGAAATTTTTGATGTTTGGGGTATTGATTTTATGGGTCCTTTTCATGTGTCAAATAATTGTGAGTATATTCTAGTAGCAGCGATTGATTATGTTTCTAAATGGATAGAAGCGATAGCAACCAAGACTAATGATGGAAAAAGTAGTTAAGTTTGTAGAGGATTTGTTTGCTAGATATGGAGTACCTAAGGCCATAATAAGTGACCAAGGAACTCATTTTACCAATAAGTTGTTAAATAATGTTCCTTAGAAAGCATGGTGTAACTCACAAGTTAGCTACACCTTATCATCCACAAACATCCGGAGGACAAGTAGAAGTTAGCAATAGGCAAATAAAAGCGGTATTAGAAAAAGCTGTTAGGCCTAATCGTAAAGATTGGGAATCTAAACTTAAGGATGCTTTATGGGCATACCGAGCGCTTTTAAGACACCCATAGGAATGAGTCCATATAGAATGGTGTATGGCAAAGCTTGCCATTTACCGATTGAAATTGAGCATAAAGCCTATTGGGCAATTAAAAATTAAATTTAGATTTAACATTGGCCGGAGAAGAAAGATTGTTTCGATTAAATGAGTTAGAAAAACATAGGTTGAATTCGTATGAGAATGCAAAGACATATAAAGAAAAGACCAAAAATATCATGACATGGGGTTAGCCAACAAAATGCTTCATCCGGTATGAAAGTGTTACTTGTTTTTAACTCTAGATTAAGGTTATTCCCGGAAAGTTAAAATCTAAATGGTGCGGTCCCTTTAGAATGTATGCAATTTATCCTCATGGAATGCTGTTGATATTCAAAATCCTAAAAATAATGAAGTTTTTAAAGTGAATGGACACCGACTCAAGCCATATTTAGAGCCGATGTCGGTTGAGCGAACAATTGAGTTAATTCGTTTGGTGACAATGAACCACCGAGATTAGGCTTGCGGTTTGGTCGAGCCAAAGACATTAAACAAAGGCGCTAAGTGGGAGGCAACCCACTATTTTGAATGTTATTTATTTTATAGTTAGTTTAAATATGTTTTCTCAGTTAAATTTAATTTTGGACATTTAATTTTAATTAAATATGCCAAAATTCAAGTTTGGGGGAGAAAAACATCTTAGTGTTGTATTTATATGTTACTAATAATTTTAGTTTAGAGTTTTGTTTAGTTTTTGCATACAGGAAAGATTCAAGACATAACGGAAGTTAACGGAAGGGCTGAAGCGCAAAGCTGTGAAAAGGAAGAAAGAAGAAAACAAGTGGGAAGATTTACGCCCACCTTGCGGGCGCGCAAGAAGGTGTGAAGACCACTGCGCAAGCCGCAAGGTCCCGTAATGCGACTTCGTGCATCGTCTTGTCGGACATGGGGAATGAACGGAATCTCAAGCGCTTTGGCCCCACCTTGCGGGCCAAAGGTGTGGCGGAACTGTGCGAACCTGCAAGGTCATGCAGGTCCCATATATATATTCAAGGCTGCGGTTTTCTTGAAAAATCACCCAGAAAAATTCTCTCCCCTTTCAAGCAAAACGGCGCCTCTCATGACCTCTTCAATTTCGGCAAGATCGTCTCCAATCTTGGCATATACTCAAAGATCTCTCTCCTCCTTCATCACTCTTCATCCCCTACCTCTCTCCCATCCACCATTGCACACTCCATAAAGGTTGAAGATTTTGAAGAAGAAGAAAAAGAACTCCATTGCCGACGTCGATCAAGCTCCTCTCAGTTGCACACTCTCCATTCGGTATGCAAACAAGTAACACTATCACCCTTTTTTAATTTTATACGTAAAATATTTGCATGCTAGGGTGCTAGATAATTTTAACGTAGATAAAATTTTTGCATGCTTAGAATAAATTTTTAATTTTAAAATTTTAAAACACATTTTTATTTGTTAAACTTTTAGTTTTTAAATTTTATAAATCAAACAAAATGTTCAAGCGTAGAAATACCGGTGCCTCGACCTCCTCGGCCCTTTCGCTCGGGAGGAAGAGCAAAATTTTGACATCACCCGATTAGTGTCCTACGAGGCATCGAGAAGGTACACGGCTAAGCTCTCTAAGTCCTTGGTGCCCGAAGTGAAAGGGATTCAAGGTGAAGACTTTGGCGTCCCAATTAATCGATAGCTCGTAGGTGGGGGCTTTGTTAGATTCTCGTGAGGCAGCCGTAGTGCCCATTGTCAGAGAATTCTATGCTAATGGCGACATTGGCATAGATGGGGTGTGCTAGACACCGTTAATGTTAGGAATATAGTAATAAATTTTAGATCGTCCAAAGCATTAACACCTATTTCGGCACCTCCAACTTTGCGGTTGGTGCCGATGACTATACACACCTCAACCCCGTATCGATGTCGAGGTGGTCAATGCTACCATCGCTCTCCCACGGTGTGGTGTGGTCCTATAACCGTAACCCACCTTATGGACCACGCACCATGAGAGTCCTTCCTCCAAGACACGGCCAAGCCCGTGTATAAATTTGTTTGTGGACATCTCATGCCCTCCAGTCACCAAAACACGGTGAATTGGGAGAGGGCTGTCTTGACCTACACCATTATGACCGGTGGGTCTATTGATGTTGGCCGTTTGATCAACGGCCAAATCAAGACCCTTATTAGAGGTAGGGGACGAATGCGGGTTTTCGCCCGCATTTGATTACCGATTTGTGTGAGTGAGGGCGTGAGAATGCCCAAACACGCGGAGAGGGTGAAGGCCGGTCAGGTCATTACGAGGGCCATTTTGTTTGAGCATCACCGGTAGAGTGAGGGTTCCTCAAGAGGAGGAACCCGAAGAGGAGGAGGAGGACCCGCTCGTTGGGATCTCCAATAGGCTAGAAGAGGTTGTCCTAGAAAACCGAATGGCATCAATCAGCGGTTGGCACAAATTCGTGCCGACCAAGAGAGGCTATTTGGTTGGTTTAACATTGTGGGACAAAATGTCTCCGCTTATTATGGGCTGCCTCCTGGCACGATCCCCGAGTTGCATCCTCATTCGTTATTTCCGCCCGACTCACCGTGAGTCGAGGCCCAAGTTCCATCCTCTTTCGTTAGGTGGACCCGCTATCTCCTTTTGATATTTGTCCTACCCCATCAATCCTCTCATATGTTCCTCTATTTTGAGGACAAAATAGAAATTAAGTTTGGGGGATTTAAAACTTTAAGTCTTAGCAGGTCCTAGCCTAACGAGGAATGGAGTTGGGCTATGTTTTTAGGGTGAAGAAAATTTCTTTATCGATGACCATCTAAATCTTCACCCTATTTTCCTGTTTTTAATTTTTTCTTATTTTCGGAGTTGTTGGCATGACCAGAATACTATAATAGGTAGGACCTTTAGGGTCCTAACAAAAGAGTCATCGTCATCATCTCCAAATTTCTTAAAAATATATTTATATAAATATATATATATATATATATATTAAATTCAAAATATTCATCCTCGAGTTTAGGTGTGGTAGTGCTAGTCGTGATCGATGAGGAGTTAATGCAATGAACCGCATAGTTAGTCTGTAGATCCCTCTGGAATTTACTTAATTTTGCGAAACTTTTACTTTTCTCCAAATTCTTCATGCACTCACACCAGTCATAATTATGGATTGATTAGAATAATTTTATAAAGTTTATAACACCTACTTCATTACAACAAGATATGCACAAGAATATGATGCATAGCCATTCGAACATAATTGTTGCATTAAATTGTAACTTAGGGTCAATTGCATGATAGTTAGATCCCTTGGATTTTTCTCATTTATATATCTCAAGCACACTTCGAACCGTGTCTCGCATGTTAGTCTCAATTGTCCCTACCATCTGCCTTAGCGAATGCTTATGTGAAATCGGTGATGCTAAACATTCAACCCCAATTCCCATAGTTGATATGATATTTTGTGTTGTCTTACTTGCTTTAAATACTACATGAGCATTTGGCATTAAGAAATGACTTAGGCCATCTTTGGATCGTTAGAGCCTAAATATTCCACGACCTATACTAAAAATATCTCCTAGTGTCCCGTTGAGCCTAATGAAAAAGAATGGAGTGTGCTAAGCACACTATTTAAACCCCATTCGCCATCATTTCTATTACCCACATTAACTTAACCCTAAAAGCCTATACACTTTTAGCCTACCCTTTGAGAGAGTAGGATCTGGGTGGGAAATTTATTTTGGAGGACCACTTCTTTTCACTTAGGCTATTTTTCATAAGACTTCTTCTTTCCGTTGTTGAAAAAAAAAAAAAAAAGAAAATTATGTATCGACGAAAAATGAAACGGAAGAAGAAGAGTGTAAACAAAGATTCAAATGGAAGCATAGCTTTCAAGAGAAAAATATGTTAGAAAAATTCATTAAGAATGATGTGATATTTTTAGAAGAATATATTGCCCAAAACAAGTTTGGGGGAAGAAGAAAAGCGAAAAGTAACAAAAAGCACCCCTCCACTTGTAGTCTTTGCGTGTCCTAGCCTAAATAGGAAAACTTCCTTTTGCTTGGAAGTATGAGGGATAAAGGGTAGTCTTACTCTCTCACTTTGAATTCCAATCCTTTCCATCAAATCCCCCAACACCTTGGCCTTACATTACAAGCTAATAAAGACCTAATGATCTTCTTGCCAATGCTTATGTTGTTTTAACGTCAAGTGAGTAACATGGAATTGATCACACACTTCATATTCATTATTATTCACCCTAAAGCTCAACGTGTTAGCATAATCTTAGCTATTACAAGTCATTGGGATAGGAGAGCATTGTATGTCATACATAGAAGTGCATGGGATGGATGTATAAGTCTTTTAAATCCTTGGGACCTTTAAATGCTGTGGGCCGGGTTTGGATGGTAGATCTCATAATTTTAATGCATGATTTTCTATTAAACTTTGATTTTCATATGAATGTGGTGTTTAGCTTAATAAAACTATTTTAGTTAAGATATTCTTTAAGGCGGTGATCACACACACACGGAGAAATTAGAAGTAGTAGCAGTTTTAAGAAAAGATCAGTTGGTTTTATATGACTAAGCCTGCATATATGTGGTGAGCATCAAACTAAGATTACTTGCATACCATACACCTATAACTTGAGATGAAACCAAAAAGATTTTATGCTTATTCGTAGTTTAAATTTTAATTGTTTTTGTATTTATCTGTTTTTGTATTTATCTGCATAGTCGAGTCACTCGAAAGAGTCTCCTTGAGTTTGTGGGTTTATAGAGGAGTGTAAATAGTGTCACCCTCCAAAAAGATTTTAATTTTTGTTATTTATATGCTTTTGTATTTATAAGTATTTTTGTTTACTCGTGGACGAGCAAAGTTTAAGTTTGGGGGTATTTGATCGATGTATTTTATACGTCGATTTTATATACTTCTATGACTTAAATTATGCTATTTCACGAGGCTTTTGGCTACTAATATATGTTTTCGGTGAGTTTTGTAAGTTTCAGGGTTATTAGTGAAAATATGCGAAAACTCCAGGGTTTTAAGTGCAAATTTCAAGAAGGGCCAAAAAGGAAAAATGAAGAAAGAACGGAAGCTGTCAACACTGGACACCTTGCGGACGCAAGGTGCCTCAGACCTTGCGACCGCAAGGTAGGCAGTACGGATAATAAAGCAGAAACAAAGAATTCCAAAGGCCGGACATACTGGAGACCTTGCAGACGCAAGGTACCCAGCACCTTGCGACCGCAAGGTGGTCAGAATGCTTGATTTTCGGATTTTCACACAGTCATTCGATTGAATTACAACTCCCGAGTATATATAGAAGTCAGGTGCCGAGCCAAAGAAGGAGGGAGGACGGCTGGAAGCTCTCTTTAATAGATTTTAGGTAGTTTTTAGATTGTATAACATAGTTAGGTTTTGTAATTTCAAGTATTGAAGATCAAATCATGTATCCAATCATCTCCATGTGCTGTTCATTGTCTATGATGAACTAATCATCCATAATCTAGGAGGTGGGAGGTAACTTGTATCAAATTATGCTTTAATTCTTATATATGTTCATTCAATGCTTGTTGATTGTGTTGTTTATCAATCCCTATATTATTTTGCTTTGAACAAATGAATGTAATCGCAAATAATAAAGGCCTAGAGGTGCGGATAACTGCATGACCAAGTGCATATGTCGTACATTGGCTCACCAACACAATAAATTGGACCTATCGATGCAAGAGAGTGATACGTTAGGACCATGTTCTTACATGATCTAGGTGACAGATAGATCATAAATCTAGGTGACAGCTAGATTGACAGTTCATGTGCTTAGGATATAGAATGGATGAATTTTGCGGGGATGGAGGCTGAACCAATTGTTCAACAGACTATATATCTATTTTTAGTGAACGAACCCAAGACATTGAATGACATTATTATGAATTGAACATAAAAGAGATACAAGTGAAACCCAGAATCCTAGATTGCCACCCACCATAAGATCTTCATATCTGTTATTACTGTCTAATTAGTTAAACATCTATAAATAGTAGTTTAGATAGAACTAAATATAAAAACCCCCTTTAGATTAATAATTTGCTATCGATAAATTGCACTATTCGTGATCACTTGTCTCTGTGGGTTCGACCCTTGCTTCCAATACTATTCTATAATAGTCTTGTCCACTTGCAAGGAAAAAGATTAAATAAAACATCGATCACACCACCACCAAGTGTAAATACAAATCCACTTGTGGATTTTGAGTCGTTAGTATCGGATATCCAGTTGGCGTCACTTTAACCTTCTATTACGGTTGGATACCTTGAATAGTGCAACTCATAGTCTTTAGTGTATCGTAGATACCTTAGGACTCTTACAATAGCCTTCCAGTGATCATGTCCTGGATTACTATTAAATCTACTCAATCGATTGACTGTTTGAGCAATATCTGGTCGCGTACAATTTGTGAGATACATAAAACTTCCAATAACACGAGAGTATTCAATTTGAGATATACCTTCGTGTAGGTTCTTTTTTAGATGAAAGTTTGGGTCTATTGGAGTTTTTGCAATACTATCATCACCATTGCTGAATTTCTCCTGTAATTTCTCAATGTGATGAGATTGTGATAGTATGATCTCCTCAGATGTTCTAAATATTTTAATACCTAGGATGACATTAGCTACCCCAAGATCTTTCATGTCGAACCTGGTGGCCAACATTTTCTTGGTGTCCTTGATCATGTTGTTATTACTGCCAATGATGAACATATCATCCAAATAGAGGCAGATAATAACGTAATCATGTTGTGTATTTTTGGCGTACACACATTTGTCACATTCGTTGATCTTGAACACATTTACAAGTACTACATCATCAAAGTGTTAATGCCATTGTTTTGATGCTTGCTTTAAACCATACAACGATTTGACCAATCGACATACTTTCTTTTCATTGCCTGGAGCTATGAACCCTTCTGGTTGGTTCATATAAATTTCTTCTTCGAGTTCCCCATTTAGGAAAGCGATCTTAACGTCCATATGATGTATTTCAAGACCATACAAAGCTGCAAATGCAATTAGCTGGCGAATCGACGTAATTCGAGTTACATGGGCATAAGTGTCAAAATAATCAACACATTATTTTTGATTGAACCCTTTTGCGACCAGCCGTGCTTTATACTTATCAATGGAACCATCGGGTTTTAATTTTCATTTGGAAATCCATTTACAACCCAATGTTTGCACCCCTTGGGAAGGTCAACAAATTCACAAGTGTGGTTTTGCATGGAAGAGATTTCGCCATTAATGGCTTCTTTCCATTGAGGAGCTTCTGGAGTAGACATTGCTTCTTTGAACGTTCGTGGTTCATTATCCAATATAAACGTGGTCACAAAGTCAGGTCTAAAGGTTTTAGTTATTTTTGCATGTTTGCTCCTTTTAGGTTCATCATCCTATTCATCTTGACGACCCTCTTTGATGATGTCCATGGGGACAATGTCCGTAGGGGCCTCGTTCTCATCTTCGCTTGTGTTCCAAGGAATAGAATGTTTTCCAATAGTGTTATTCTTTAATGGAAATATGTTTTTAAAAAATGTGACATTTCTTGATTCCATGATTGTATTTACTTCAATATCTAGATTTTCAGACTTGTGCACTAAAAACATATAGGCACTACTCCGAGCTGCATATCCTATGAAGATACAATCCACGGTTTTTTGATCGATTTTTACTTTTTTAGGTAATGGTACTGCTACTTTGGCCAGGCACCCCCACACTTTGATGAATTTGTAGGAAGGTTTTCGACCATTTCATAATTCACAAAGAGTTTGCTCCAATTTCTTAAGTGGTAGCTTATTGAGCAAGTAATTTGCTGTGAGCACCGCCTCCCCCCACATTTCGTTGGGTAGGCCAGATTGAATTAATAGCGAATTCATCATTTCTTTAAGTGTACGATTTTTCCTTTTAGCAATCCCATTGGATTGTGGAGTATAAGGAGGAGTAACTTGATGAATTATTCCATGTGCTGCACAAAAGTCTTTAAAAGGATGTACGTACTCACCTCCTCGATCAGATTTGAGAATCTTTAGCTTTTTCTCTAGTTGATTCTCGACTTCGTTCTTGTACATTTCAAATGCCTTGAACGCTTCATCTTTTCTATTTAATAGGTAAAGATGACAATAACGTGTACTATCATCATTAAAAGTGATGAAGTATTTTTTTTCGCCACATGACTCTATGGATTTAAAGTCACATAGGTCGCTATGAACTAGATCCAATGGTCTAGTGTCACGTTCCACCGTTTGAAAGGAGGTTCTTGTTTGTTTGGTCTCAACACATATTTGACATGTTTCCTTAGTATTTATGTGTGCTTTAGGAATTAATTCCATTTGCATTAGTTTTCGTATAGATTCATGGTTAACATGACCTAATCTAAGGTGCCAAATATTAGAGTGCTCAAACAAGTAAGAAGAAGATGCATTTTCTGTATTATTAATAATACTATTGTTGGGTGGGGTTACCACTTACCGCCATTACATTGCATTTGAACAAGCCCTCATTGAGGTAACCCTTGCCCATAAAAACCCCACTATTACTAAGTACAAATTTGTCTGACTCAAAAACCAACTTAAATCCATGTTTTATTAAAGAGAACCAGAAATTAAGTTTTTCCTAATATCTGGGACATGGAGGACATTGGTAAGCACCAATTCCCTACCGCTAGTCATCTTCAAAGTAACCTGCCCTTTGCGTTCCACACCAGAGGTGGAGGAGTTGCCCATAAACAGCTTCTCATCGGTCGTCACATTTGTATAGGAAGAAAACATCTTCGCATCACCTCATATGTGATGTGTCGCATCGGCGTCAACAAACCATTCACGACCCGTACCGACCATGTTGGTCTCGGAGACCACGCATACGATGTTGATGTCGTCATTGACAAGGTTGGCTTTGCGTCGGACTCGTTTCTTTCCACGGCACTCAGCAGCTTTGTGGCCTATCTTGTCACAGTTAAGACATTTGCCTTTGAACTTGTACTGCTTGTGTTGTTTGGACGTCCCTTCACTGGAGCTTTTACACTTCATGTTCTTGGAGTCTTGTTCCACCACATGGGCCCCTTCAATGGGACGGATCTGTTTCTTGTCAGCCACCCGGTTGTCTTGCTCGATTTGTAACCTGAGAATCAGGTCTTCCAATGACATGTCCTTGCGTTTGTGCTTGAGATAGTTCTTGAAGTCCTTCCAAGCGGGAGGTAACTTCTCGATCATCGCAACGACTTGGAATGCTTCAGAAATGGTCAAGCCTTCAGCCGCTATTTCATGCATTATTAATTGGAGTTGTTGAACCTGTGTTATTACATGTTTGGAATCTATAATACAAAACTCAAGAAACCTACCAACTAAAAATTTCTTCGAGCCGGCATCTTCGATTTTGTATTTTTTCTCCTAGGATTCCCACAATTCTTTTGCCGTCTTAAATGGATTGTATACATCGTATAAGGAGTTACCCAGTCCATTTAAGATGTAATTCCTTCACAGAAAGTCGGAGTGCTTCCATGACTCAATAGCAGCCACTGTGGTTCGGTTTGACTCCGCCTCTTTCAGAATGGGGGCTGTCTCTTTCAGGAATTTTGACAGGTTCAGTATTGTCAAGTAGAAAAGCATGTTTTGCTGCCAGTGTTTAAATTCTGAGCCAGCAAATTTTTCCGGGCGTTCACCATGGTGAGTGTCGACGGTCGGGTGCAGCATTTGAGTTGTTGCCGGGGGATGTTCTACATCACCGGGTTCTTTTCCAGAGTTGGAAGTCATACTGCACATTGTAACAATGATCAGTAACACAAAGTAGTTTTAGTACAGTATGATATAATCAGGAAACTGAACTAGTAGTTTACTGAACTACAATGTTTTATTTCTGTGAAACAGAATAAAACTCTTTTGTAAACAAAATACTGATTACAAATTTAATTAATACTGAATAAACCAATAAACATATTAATTAATACAAAGTAATCAGTACACATATTAGTTTTGTTAAACAGGCTGAGCAATTTTGTTAAACAGACTAATTTGAAACTATTTTGCAACATAGAATAACCCTTAAATTATTTTTGTAGAACAGGAAGTCATAGATATATGACAGAGAACAGAAGTAAGGGAAGAAGAAGATCAGTAAGAGACTGCAGTAACCAGAACGCCAAAAAAATTATCTTAAGATTGTAGGCACTCTGATTTGGTTCCTGCAGAAAATCGATTAGGTTTGTTTGTGTTTAAGGTCCACCGAGATTTAGAATCTTTTTCCTTAGACAAAAACTGGCGTCGTTACTGGAATGGACGGATTAAACCAGTGAGTCTCCCAGGGACATGGATCTTACGTGACTGAAGAGGCCAGACCTTCCGACTTCAATCACCGGCGAATCTGAACACGTTGTTGTATTATATGTTTAGGGCATAAAGAAATGGTATAGAAGAGAGGAATTTTTTCGTGACTGTAAAACTGGTTTCCTACAATATTTATCTAAGAAGACGTTGGGAGTTGGGAACGGTTGAGACGTGTCTGAAACAAACACAACTGCTGCTGTAACCGTTTTGTCTTAAAGAGGCACAACCGTTTTCAAAGGGGTCATTCAACTGCTTGAACTGGTAACCAACCAATCCAATCCAAGCCGAGCCGCAGCGCGCATGTGTTTGAACTTACACTTAGCTAAGTCTTCCCTCCTACACAAAAGTGTAGTGGCCCAAAGGTAAATTATTAAGCTTAAAATCTCTTCTTTATAAAGTATAGTTCATTTCCTTTTATTCCTAATGTGTGATTCCTCACTAACTACTTACACAACTTCCTCATTCAAGCCTTCATTGAAAACAAGTTTCCAACAAAGCTAATGAAGTTATGGATCTCGGGTTCCAATCTAACACAGTTACTTACATAACTGTTGTTAATGGGTCGTGCGAATTGGGTAACGCTAACGGTCTCTCTCTCTCTCTCCAAGGTTCCTGCTCCTCCCTCAGACATAGCCCTAGATTTTCTCTTTCATCATCTACCTACTAAACTTTGTCTCCCTTTCTCTCATTCTTTTGCAATGATTCTTGCTAGTTGGCTACCCGAACGGTGGCAATTCATGGTATCTTGTCGTGTTTACGTTTCATCATCGTGTTTTCATATTATTTATTTTATTTGATTATAAATATTATTTATCTTGTCGTGTTTCGTATCGTCCTAGTCTTATTGTGTCATTTGTTTCGTACTATCGTATCGGGTCAAACATTGCCACTGCCGGCATTTCTCACTTAGACATAAGCCACCGGGATTATGTGCATTGGTCGTCACAGGTAATTATATCCTCTTTCTACTTCTACTTCTACTTCTACTTCTATTTGGCACACTTCTCCTGTGATTCCAATATGCCTAATCTAAGTGAATTTCCATCTTCTGTTATCTCTCCGCCCGAGGTGTTTACGAAAATTTTAGTACATATTGAGCGACTCTAACATTACTCTTGTGAAAATACCCATTCATAAGTCAGTATTTGGAATCATTTCTGCTTGCACAATTTTAATTCTATGATTGCATGTTGATTTTTAGATGTCATTCCTATCGCTCTTTTGTTGTTTCATTTTGGTTTCCACATCTTTGTGACGATGCAAAGCTCAAACCTTGCTAACGGTGTCGAGGAGAGAGGTAACTGCATACATCTAAATTGTTGTCCCCTGTGACTTTCTTGCGAGTGCTTGCTATAATTGGCTTTTCCTTTCTCTTTTTTCCTTCTCGTTGTGCGAGGTCTGGTTGGTCTCGAGATTTTTAAACCAGAAAATATGGGAACGACATCGAGCCGTTTCTTCAATCTTCAATTGCCCTCATCTATGTATGTGCAAGGGCACTCTTGCAAAATAGGGTTATTAGATCCTTCAGCTACACTATACTATAACTAGCCTGGAACACCATGACATCAATGAATGTGAAATTTCAGCTGCTAAAATCAAAATATCCTCGGGCATGTACCGCAATCTTTACATGGATTTCTAATCGCCATGGTTGAGGCACACTTTAGAAAGAGAGGGACTTCTACGATGAGTGACATTGATTGACCAAAATCACTAAACTAGAGAGATCCACCCAAAAAACATGATAACTAGCAAATACAAAATTGCAAATCTCTGAAAGTACAAGCCATTGTCTTCTTAAAGCCAATTGAATTGAGTTATGTTTCAACACATAGATTTCTGCCTGGGAACGGCACATCAAACGAACCCGTAATTAGGCAAGCATATAGAGTACGAGCTCATAAGGTAGATTTTCCTGACAAGGTAACATCAGGACCTTGTTTAAAGACCACCCCTCAGTGCAAGAACAAGATGAAGTACAGAGCCCCCCTCAATGTTGTAGTCTTTTGCTGTTTTGTCATCTCCTAGCTGCTTGCCAGCATAAATCAGCCTGCAAGAAATAGGTGCATGTGATGTGAAATTTTAAAGACCATGGAATCATGCTAACAGGTAACATTAACTCGTACATGTTTACAAAGAACATGCCCCAAGGAAAGGGAGTACCAATTTTCATCCAAGAAAGACATCTTTTCATGTTTTGCCTTTTTCCCTCTCCGAGGCTTTACAATGGCCAATATGTGCAAACGGGGAAAAAGAAATGGCAAACATGCTTTCACATTGGTTCCCAGACACGAAGCAACGAAAATCACCATGAAGCCCTAAGTTTAATCTAAAACTAGGTCCACAATTTTCCTACTCCATATGTCAAACTATCCTTCCCGGTCTTTTGCCTAAAGGACCCTACCTCAGCAAGATTTTAAACTTAAGCTATATGTTTTGCCAGGCTTTCATA
Organism: Codonopsis lanceolata; assembly: GCA_013146195.2. NCBI lineage: Eukaryota > Viridiplantae > Streptophyta > Magnoliopsida > Asterales > Campanulaceae > Codonopsis > Codonopsis lanceolata. The sequence goes on from CM028380.1 coordinate 41,680,168, forward strand.
TTCCATCAAATTGACAAATGAGATTAGGTCAGAGCATGGATGGCAAAGAGGGAAGAAGCATCCTTCTCTCTATCCTTTCAGATCTTTTTCTCACCTGGCAAATAAAACAATTTCTTTCCTTCAAAACCAGTAAACAGGGGAAGGGGGCAATCATTAGCAGGCCCCTAAAAAAAACTTCTAAGAGAAGGCTGATCAAGGGAAACTCCTGGTTATACATACCACTGCAACTGCCATGACATGACGGGGGAAATGGGGGAAAGGCCTGCAATGCTTTCAGAAAGGTAATGAGAAAAACGGTGTAACATATTTAACCAAGTATGACTGGATACAATATGGCAAGAAACATGGGTGGCATGGACTGTTTTAATTCCTACCCCAGCTAATAAAACTCGGTGCCAAATGGAAAGAAGAGAGGCATTGCCGACATCAGTTCGAACCCAGGAAAGAGTTGAGGGAAACATCAAAACAAATCGGAAAACTCAGTCCAATCACAAACAGACAAAAAAGTAAACCATTTCATATCATAACTAGCAAGTAACATCGAACACAACCGATAATAAAACGAAGGCAGAATTATCACTTTTTTTCCTATGATAAGAAGCACTTTCACTTTAATGTCTTTAACTAGTTGAGTCCAATCAGTAAGGTGGGGAAAATCACAAACCTTTGTTGCACTGGGGGGATTCCCTCTTTCTCCTCAACCCTCTCCTTGATCCGGTCAATGGTATCAGTAGGCTCAATATCAATTTCGATTTCTTTTCCAGTGAGAGTCTTCACCTTGATCATAGTTCCTCCTCGAAGTCTCAGAACCAGATGAAGAGTGGACTCTTTCTGAATGTTGTAATCTGCAAGAGTTCGGCCATCCTCTAGTTGCTTGCCAGCAAAAATCAACCTCTGCTGATCTGGAGGGATACCTTCCTTATCCTTTACAACAAACATAAACTGTCAGTTAAACATCACAGCACGCAAGATACTCTAAAGAAAAAAGAACAAAACAGCAGGTCCAAGATTCACACACCAAAGAAACTAATATGGCAAGGCCAAGGGTGGCGGATACAAGATATTATCATTGCCTAGCCAATGTATGCTGTTACTATTTGATGTTAATTTTGCAGACAAGGTGATATATCAAAACTATCAAGTAAATGAACATTTCTAACGATAAACTACAATTATTGCATAATGTTTTGGTGATATGGTCTAATACCCTAAGCAGATCTTCTAAAAGTGTTAATTCAGCTTTAGAAACAACAATTTCACATATTTGAATACACGTATACCCATAACAGTGAGCTTTTACTTTTCAAGAAAATAGATGAACTCAGAATTCGCTGATGATACATACTCCCTCGGTTCCAAAAAGATTTTCATTTTGGCATGGACCGCACACAAATTAAGAGAAGATAATTGACTCTATTATAAATATTAGGATAGTTTTCCAAGGATACCCAAGTGAGAGTGGGTCACCAATTAAAGTGGGAATCAAATAAGGGTAAAAAGGTAAAGGTAACTTCCAGTAAAAGAAAGATTAGAAAGAGAACACTTTTTTGAAATGGTCTAAAAAGGAAAGGAGACATTTTTAGGAACGGATGGAGTACTACTTTTCTAAGGAAATGTGAGAATCTTCAATAGGTATTAATTAAGACACAAAGAGGATATAACAGCAAAGTATGATAGATCAAAATTGCTGCCATGACAGAACAATAAAAATCCCCTGAAAAACAGTATGATCCAACGCAAACTACCGAAACCAGTAAAAGCATGTAGCAATATCTCTCACACACACAAGAAAGACATTCCAGGATTTAAAGTTATTACGCTATTTGCTCTTAATAAGCTTAGGTTCATAAAAGGAATGCTAATGAAATATATTGCAGCCCAAAATGTGAAACCATGCATAGAATCTCTTCTGCAATTCACTGGAGGAGACTATGTTTCCATCCATACAAATAGTTAAGCAAACAAACTCTCCAATGATGACCAACTTCTTTTGTTAACATGTAAAAGGTGAATTTAGGGCATTGTCAAACTTGAAAGCTTAACTTGCATGAGGACTGTGATTTTGGGGTAACTGGAAGGTAAAGATTCATGCAATTATTATTTTTTTGATAATTATTTCAGAAGGAAAAAGGGTGTTTAAAACTAAGTTTGGAAGATTCACCATATATTGTAGCCAGTTAGTAGTGTCTTCATTATGGAATTATATTCCAACAATCATATTTGTGTTGAGAAAAGTTTAGAAGTTGAATACACACACACACACACATTCATGGGGATGGTTTTAGTGGTTACTTTCTCTCACTAACCATCGATAGTTACTATCATATTGTTCGGTGGATCAAAAATCAAAGCCACCTCCCTCCTATCCAATGATTGAGTATGGCTCCAAATCTCTAAATATATGAAATTGGGGAATGGTTTATTCAATGATTCTTAATATATTTTTATCATTGTGGTTAAGTACAGCTCCAAATTTCTCTTTCAGTGGTGTTTTTAAATTATATTTTCTACTCCCTCCCTCCTATCCACCCACATCAAAATGAGAGGCTCTCAAACTGGGCCAATGAACTAATTTGAAAATTTTCCAAGTAAATATCAAGTGGAATAGTTTACCAATTCTAATAACTAATAAAATAAAAGGAGAAATTGATCGCTAGTCCACTCTACTACCTACATCCAATTTGGCAAAACATTCAATGAACTTACATTAAGGGGACAAACATATTAAGACTTGCAACTAGCAAATAAGCTACCCAATCACCAAAATGAATCGTTGCTCTAAACATACAGACATAAACTACAACTACGAAACATTATTGGGCCTTATTATCATATTGTCATATAATTTTTTGTTTATTACCTGCTTGGACAGCTATAGAAAAAGATATAAGTATCAACTAGATGCAATGTTTTGAATGCCAAAAAGAATTTTTCATAGCACTACATATCATCCTCTACCAATATAGATGACAAAGTCCACTTAAATGCTATGATCTATGTTCTAAACAGCGATAAAGAGAGGAATCTTAATCTTCCTCCAATAAACAGAAAACTCGAAAAAGAGTAAATGAAACAAATGTGTAAAAATCACATTAAACAAACAAGAAAGATCATTAAAAATCATACTCCCTCCGTTTTCAAATTATCGTCCTCTTCTTCTTTTTAGTCCGTTTAATATGATTATCCTCTTTCAAAACTCACCCTTTAAGAAAAACATTTTAACCACTTTACCCTTACTTTTTCTATCTACTTAAATTATGACCACATGTTCAAGGACAATAATGGAAACTACACATTTCACCAATTTTTATTCTTATTTTGGAGAGGTAAATGTGACCCTTGTTAGTATGAGGATTGGAACCAAGGACCTCAAAGATATTGTCTGAGTGCCCTTGCCATTTCTCCCACTCTTTGGGTTCCGACAATACATCGCTCATTCAGTGATAGATGAATAGGATAGCCTTGCTTCTCAGCACAAGGCTAAGACCAAGCTTTCTTTATTTCATAGCCTGATCAGCCAACAAAGAAATGAAATCCATAAACACATGGAACATTTGTAAATGAGAAAGTCCAGTCAATTGCTTTTTCTTAAATGGTGAGTCGGGTCAAAGGAGACAATAATTTGAAAACGGAGGGAGTATCATTTCACATATCATCCTCCACCAATATTGATTAAAGCATCCATCGCACTTCCATACAAAGAAAACCTAACTAAAAATAGTATAAGATACATAGAAAAATTCCCAAACAAATAAAGGAACAAAAAAAATACACAAGTAACATCCACGTGAAAATCAAGAAAACAGAATTTTTCAAAAAACACACACACAATCGGAGTCAACAGCCCCAATTAACTTTATATTTATCAATCCATCCATTCATACGCAAAAACACGCGTTCAGTTAGAAATTCAACAAATAGAAAGAAACAAACGAACCAAGGTTTATCACGAACGACAGAGTGGGTAAAACCAAATCAAATCAAATCAAAAACGGAGAACGAGCGGATATAGAAAGGTAAAGTTCAAATCAAAGCCCTAATGATTCGGTTCGACGCTTAGAATTAGTTAGAAAATTAGACCTGAATCTTGGCTTTGACATTGTCGATGGTGTCGCTGCTCTCGACCTCGAGCGTAATCGTCTTCCCGGTTAGGGTTTTCACGAAAATCTGCATCTCTCCCTGTTGCAGAGAATGATGGGGAGAGAGAGGTTCAAGTACTTCGCTTGGACTTGGAACGCCTGTGGAGAGAAGAAATCTCTCTTAAACGTTTTATCTTTTCTTTAAGAGGAAAATGAGCAAATTTGCGAAATATACTACTTTGAAACATACGGTTGATCGGAAACGAACCAATATAAATAACGAAGTTAATTATTTTTTTTAAAATCATGCGTTCAACTAGGATGATTATTTAGGGACGGAGGAAATACATCTTAAAATAATTACGGGACTGTCCCCTTTTGTGAAATTATAATTATTTCACTACCCTATTTCTTTATTCAACCATTAAAATCTATTTTCATAAAATTGTTCTTAAAATACTCATAATCGTCTTCAATAAGATTATAAGTGGGAGAACAACTCAGTTTCCTCCTTCTTCATTCATTTTTCCGTTTGAGCTACCTGCTTAATTTTTCTTCTTCGAACTTCTTCCATGAAAAATACGTTTAGGTATCGAAACCTTCCCTTCCGTTTTCTTTGTTTCTTTATTACAGAAACAAATATGACAATATAACAATTGCTTTTGGGATGGAATGCTTTAAAGCCCCACAAAAAAAAAAAATTTGATTGTCATTCAATGTATGTGTGTGTATGAAATTGTATAAGATAAAAGGGAGTTGGATCGAGGTCGAGGTCAAGATCAGTTTGTGTGAAATTGTGTGCCAATTTGGGGATCGTTGCCTATGATTTGGGCATTGTTTCACATTGCCATGACTTTTGTTAAGAAATTGATCGGAACCTGTAATGTTGGAAATAAATCAGCCATATGAAATGTATTTCCACCTGCATCTAGTCCTGGAACAAACACATCAACCAATGCTTTGATATCTTTACGAGCATAATCAAATGTAAGTCACTTAAGCATGCATTGAGTTGCAAAATTTATGAAATGAGATTGATGATCATTTTTTAGAGAAATAGCATACGTATAAAGGGAAAGGAAATCCAACTATTATTTATGTTTCTGCTGTAACGATTGTTTTCATTTACAAAAGAATATTGCTATTGAAAGGAATAAGCAAAGCTTTCAGGCAAATCCAATTTGGGCATTGTTGCCTCCGATGTGGGCGTCGTTACCTATCATATGTGTGTCATTGCCTCCGAGTTGCAAAATGTGATAATATGAATTAAAATTGTAGGAATGTAGCAATCACAGTCCAATGTTTTGAGCGATGCCCAAATTTGGGCAATGACTTTTGCATTTCGACGCCCAAAATTTTGAGCGATGCCCAATGTTTTTCATTGCGAGGCCCAATTTTATATTAAATGACTGTCACGTGTCAATTTTCTATAAACTAAGACAAGATTTTGTTTTTTGTTTTTTTATGTATAGTTTAATTTAAAACCAAATTTTATCTTATTTAATTTATACAAGTTTAATTTGACATAAACTCTTCAATTCTTATCCATTTTCATTTCGTTATACTATTTTATCTATACAAGTTATTTAGAAGACAATGTTATATCAATTGTTTCTGTTATTAATCTATATCTATTTTTTATTAATTGAGTAAAAAAAGATTCTACACCGCAGATAGATGAAAATTTAATATTAATTACTTCTAATAGAAGTCATTGCTGTCACATGACGACTTGAGCTAAAATTATAAATTTCACTAGAAAAATTACTAATTATTATATATTTATTAATTACTCCCTCCGTCCCAAAATATATGACGTTTTGGGAGAGTTTTTTTTTGTTTCAAAATAGATGACACTTTGCAATTTTCAAGGAACATTTTCCCCTTCTTTTTTTTTTTTTTTTTGCCAATTCTATCTATATATATTGACTTTTTAACTCGTATTTGGCTATTTAGATAAGAATATCAAGACACCTTATTATTGTTTGGATAAGATCATTTTAGTTTTTACAATATGTTTAATTGGTTTGTGTGAAAAGCTCCAAAACATCATATATTTTGGAACAGATGGAGTATTAATTATTAATTACTTCATTTAAAAAAAATTATATACAAAACTCATATGCAAATCTTTCAATTACACATTTGAATGATCAATTTCAATCTATTCTATTAATTATTCTTAAAATAGAACTTTTGTTGCACATGGCAGCTTTCGGTGAAATGATTATCACGTGTCAACTTTGTTTTAAAATAAGATTAAAAAAATTATTTTGTCAAATACAACTTAATTAAAAACTAGACTTTATTTTATTTTATTTATACAAGTTTAATTTGACTGAAACTCTTCGATTCTCATCAATTTTCATCTCACTACTATTTTATTTATACAAGTTATTTACGGGACAAGTTTATGCTAACTTTTTTTTATTAATATATATTTATTATCTATTAAATGATAAAGTTTCATCCACCGACTGTGTATAATTTTTTTACACAATCAGCCATTATATCACGATATGTGTCGATCAGAACATTTGTCTTGATTTACTTAGAATTTGGTTGCTCACGTGTCATGTTCAAAAACCTGTTTGTATAAAAAAGATTCACCGTTGGTGGATGAAAGTTTAATTTTTATTAATTACTACTAACAGAAGTTACTTTTTGTTAAAATGATCAATTTCACTAGAAAATTACTAATTAATTCATATTAATTAATTTAATTACTTTATTTCTTAAGATTTTTTCTACCAAAAATTCCTACGCAAATATTTCAATCACCCATTTTATTAATCACTTGCAATATTTACATTATTTTAGCTTTGTTCAAAGTATTCTAATATAAAATTTAATTAGGGATATTTTCACATTTGGTTCCTCAACTAAGGGTCAATTTCACTTTTTCGTTTCCTACATCATCAAACATTACAAAAAAATAAAATAAAACAAACATTACAAAAAAATAAAATAAATAAAACAAACATTACAAAAAAAAATAAAAAATTGTAGTAGCGACTCTTGGAGGTTGCCACGCGTAGTGGATGTGGCCACCATAGGTGGTATTACTAAAGGTGTGGTGGTGGCTATTAGAGGTTGTCACCGTAGATGGTCACCAGAAGGTGGTAGTATCACCGGAAGTTGTGAATGAAGGTAGTGGCCACCAAAGGTTTGCTATTTACATCCATATAACCTCACGAAAAATAATGACTATGTATAAGCCCATGTCAATTGATGCAAAAATGGACATGCCCAATTTCCTCCCATTACTATTAATTTGGGGGGCAGGTACAATATGACAAAAATTGTCACGTCTAATTTCAAAGTTTAGAAAACAAAATTAGAAACTTCTGAAAATAGATGAATAGTCAATTTTTAAATAGGTGAAGAGCAACATAGTATTAGTATTTAGCATCTATGTTAATGTTTTTTCATATAAAAAGTAGATTTAACCAGATGGTCAAAGAGGCTGCTGCATATGGATCCAAGAATGAATTCAACTCAGAGCTCACAACCATAGAAGAAAATTCACTACATATTTCAACCTCCACACGGGAACATTGTCAAAGCAAATTCGGAGCTGGAAAAAATATTGTGTAATCGCAATAAACAAGAGCTTCCACAAACAAAACTCACTCCCAGTTAGTTGTGGACGGTACCATTGAGGGTGGTGGCACGGCAGCGTCCCATTCATCTCCACCAGCAACTGGTGCTGAAAACCAAACCAAAAAAATTAAATTAGAATAGACCTCATTGTATGGCATAGAAAGATTGTCGTAAACCAACCTTGTTAAACCAAAACCACAAACTCAAGGTACATGACACTTATCAATGAGTAATAACAGCAACTCTCAACAGAGCTCAATTACCAATATTAGAAATTGTAAGACTATTCTTTTCTTTTTTGTTTTTAAGAAACAGGACAAGAATAGACATTTGGCATGTTTTTCTGAATTACTTAAACAAAGGGAATTCGAATGCAAAGCGATGTAAAACAAAAAGTACTATAGCAGGAATGACTATATGGATTGTAGAATGGATTGGGGCAAGAATCCAACTCACCAGCTTCTGGAGTCCACCCAACAGTAGGAACAGCCGGGATGGCAGGCGAACCCAGATCAGCTCCACCCCACTGGGCATCGGGGATTTGTGCAGACCACTGATCAGAAATTCCAAGTGCTCCACCAGAATACTCTGTTGGGTAATCTGCTCCTATCGGCAGGTCGTCTTCTTGTTGTTCCTTAGACTCCTCTGGCTCTCTGTAGAAAAATAGATCAACCTGAAAGTACAAAAAGTTGTTTGTCAGAAAGGTTTATCCAAATTAAATAATCATATGATAAAATAACATGGATTGAGCATTTATGCACAACGGATCCAAGTCACCGGTGACACCATTTTACGAATTCTAATTCATAAGACAGAGCCCCACTCTCTCATAGTCCAGTCCACCAACATACGGTGGGTCGGATCATGGAGATTCGTCTTACAGTGGTCTTCCCTAAGTTTTTGCCATTTTCCAAATACATAGTGTACTTTTTACTGAGAGATCGGTTACTAAAGGGTGGCTATAGTTGAAGGCATTTATTTGCAGCATATCAAAAATTTGCAACCAAGCTACAGAAAAGCTCTTGCATTATTTATATAGTATACACATGCAAGTAGGGATTCACAAACGTTAGAACATGAAACACAAGGTGTTTTATTGCTTACCATGACATCCCAGTTATGCCCTTGGTGGATAGCACCTCTCATTTGCAGAACCATCCTGGCCAAAAGCCAGAATAGACACCCGATGCTGTGCTTCCCCTTGTTGTTGGCAGGGATACCAATATCAACATATCTCATAGGAGAATCAGTATCACAAAAGGCAATTGTAGGGATATTTCCAAGTGCACCTTCCTTGATGGGCTGTAAGAAATATAGATAACCGTCAAATCAGGATAAGTGTGCAAGAATGAGTTCCAATTACATTTACAAGAGAGGAGAGTAGCAGACAGGAACTACCACTTGTCGAGCTTAAACATATCTATTTAGCATACTTGGTACCAAAAATCCAAACTATGTACAATAGTCAACTACATGACTCACATCACACACCTAAACTCCAGCACAAGGATAACCAATGGGGTACTAACCTGGTGATCGGTCCTTGGGTCAGTTAAGATGAGAAGACGAGGTTCACTGAACGAGGTCTGAAGCTGGTTAGTGAAGGTACCAGGAGTGTGACGACCGGCAATGGCATTAGCACCAATGTGCTGAGCAAACTTCAAAACAGCTCTCTGACCATAGGGTCTGGCAGACTGGACAATGATGTCCTGTGGGTTCTCAATGGCAACAATAACACGAGCTGCCATTTGAAGCTTCTCCCATGTCTTTCCCAAATTGATGATGTAAATTCCTAATCAAAGTATAAAAACAAATTGTAATTTTAGAAAAAAAGTACCCAACATCATAACAAATAAATCAAATGTACATTCTCGAAGCATGTAAATGTAATATAGAGTTATCTCATCTAGAGAAAATATAACTCGTTAACTACTGAAAAAAATGCCAATTGCACAAATATATTGAAAATATCAAATTGCTTAGATAGAATACATTTTGATTACTAACTTCGCAGTTGAACTGTTCTAACAAATTGTTAGTAGTGGCTAGGCCCAAACTTGTGTTTGGGCAGCCTTCTTGCAATTAAGTGAACCCAGCAACCCAAAGCAGGCCCATTTTTTACCTCCCTCTATTCGGCTTATCCAATTCTCAAATTAGGGATTAATAGGGAGCTGTTGACCCCGTCTTCTCCTTCCTAGACGGGGCTGCAATAAAGGTTGTCTCCGATAAGGAGTCTTCCTGTTCTTATCTGCTGTGAGCATTATAAATACTCCCCCTTAGCTCAACTACAAGGTACCTCGAAACTGAACTGATCTCTCTTGAACTCTGCTTCTTCTTCATTTCTTGCTCCGAAAAGCTGTGAGTCAAACTGGGAAGGGAAACACTGTGTGTTTTGAGTTTCTGTGACTGTGATATTCAGTCGTTAAAGGATTCGATTTGGAGTGGGTTTTCATTGGATAAATTGGAACCTTTACTCTTGTTCTGTTACTTGGGTTGTCAGGGTTGAATATTGGTGGTGATTTAGTGGTATTGTTAAAATAACTCCTCCGTGTGTTATCACTGCTTGGTATTTTGGACAATCTGAAAATAGAACATTGTGATTCACAAAGGTATACTCTTTTGATATTGAAAGTGTGCTCCTGTTACTTGGTAAGTGATCCGTGGAAACTTAACACAAATGAATCAAGTTGCTAAACTGGAATTGAAATTAAGAGTTATACCATGAAGAAAATCTACAGCATTCAGAAAATGTTCATTTGAACAATTATTCAATTGGAAAAAAATTAAAGTAAACCTTGAATTATAGCTGATGAATAAATATAAACAGAATATGTATGAAACCAAACAAATTCAAGCACCATAGACGACTACAATAGATTGTTACCGTCGTTGCGGCGCTTGAAGACATATCGCTCCATCTGGAAATCGCAGTTCTTGGTGCCGAGGTGAACTTCGGCTGCTAACATCATCTGTATGTCGGCCTCCCGTGTCGTCATTACTTTCTCCGTCGCCATTGTTGCTATCTGTTGCTTGGTTTTAGGGTTTTAGAAGAAAGCTCGAACGCAGGGGGTTCTCACTTTCAGCTGGAGCTTACTGAATATGAAACTCTAAGGTGTTCTTAAACACTACAAAGCCCGTATTTCCCGTCCAATTCGGGCCTGTATGAATGGGCCGTTAAGTTTGTACGACAATAATAACGGGTTGAATTTTGTTATTTGGACATGCCCACATTTATATAGGCGATAACTGAGTCGGTTCCATGCGATTGTTATGGAAAAAAATTGTTAATATATTCGTTATGTTTATAATCAAATAAGATAGATAATATGAAAACACGATAATGAGGCACAAATACGACACGATAACACGAATTGCCAACCCTAGTTCCATGTGGAGAAAATATAAGAAAAAATTACGGATCGGTCCTCTTTTTTAAAATTTTATTTGCTAAAGCATCATATTTTTATTTTCAACCGCAAAAATTCACTTTTGGAAGGAAAAAGACTATGTTACCCTTAATGAGCACGAGATGCGTGTAATGGATAACTAGCCTCTGAATCGCGGTTTATAGTTGTATATATCGTAATGCAAAACTTATATTTCAAATATAATTTGTACCATTATATATAATAATGTTTCTCTATTCAAATACTAAGTAAATTACTATTTTTGTATCGCGGTGTATAATTTTTAGGTTTAAATCTTAATTTGGTAACCCTAAGTTCGACCAAAATTCATTAAGCTCACTCTACTTTTTTTTCCACAATTTATCACTCTACTTTCACATAATTAGCACGTTCATGACTCCATCAATATATTTGGATGGAAAGTTTAATTTTTTTAGGAAATTCAAAAAATAGCCTTACTAAATTTGGGGGTTTTGAAAGTCTCTTTCTCCTCTCAAACATAATTTTTTATTGTGCAACTTGAATTTGTCAACACACCTTTCAAATGTAAGGGGCATTATTGTCTTTTCAAAGATTTTCATCCAACTTAACTAACGAAAATGACTCTAGTGACCTTATTAATTTTCGAAGCCAAGTAGAGTGATTAAATTGAGGTAAAAAATGTAGAGTGAGCTTAATGAATTTTGTCCGAAAGTAGGGTGACCAAATTGAGATTTAAACGTAATTTTTATATATCGCGGTGCAAAACATATATATAAAAACTATGAACCACGATATATAAAAAGTTGTACCGCGATATAAATATTTATTTACTTCAATTTTTCTATTAAAACTTAAATAATGTAAAAACTAATAAATATTAATTACTATGAACACTGGTTAACAACATATGTGCATCGCCGTATATCTTTCAAAATCTTTGTACAACTCATATGACACATGTATGATCATAAGTTGTAAGTAGAGCTGTCAAAATGGGTTGGCGGGGCGAGCCAACCCACAACCCACAACCCTTTTTCAACCCAGCTTCATTTAACAAAAAACATGGCGGCATAAGAAATACCAACCCAACCCATCACTTTTAGGTGGCGGGCGGGAGCCATGACAACCCATAAGCCAACTTTAATATTTGGCGGGCGTATGGCCAAAAAAGTGGCTAAAATATCAACCCAACCCACCTCTTTTAGGTGGCGGGATGTGCTAACCCAACGGGCCCAACCCATTTTGATAACTCTAGTTGTAAGCACTAAGCCTAGTGCTTAATACTACTTTTCAAAAACTTGTAAGTCCTCTTCTTTATTGAAATTTATATATTCCAATATTACCCTTCTTAATAATAGTAATAAAAACAAAAGGTAATAATAATAATAATAAATAATAATTATAATAAATAATAATAATAAAAGGAATTATAATAATGTTAATACTAATAAATATAGTATTAATAATGATAAATATAATAATAATAACAATAACTATTATTATTAATGCTAATAATAATATAGTAAAAATAATCGTAATAATAATAAGTAATAATAATAATAAAATTAATATTAATATCAATATTATAATAATAAAAGATAATATTAATAATAATAAAATCAATTATAATAATAAGTAAAAATAATAATATAAATATAATTAATATTATTATTAATATAATAAAATCAATACTAAAATTAATAAGTAATAATAATAATAATAATAAAGGAAATAATAATGATAATAATAATAGTAGTAATTTATAATAGTGATAATTTTTTATTAATATTAATAAAATAATAAAAAAGTGATAATAATAATAATTAATTAATAAATAAATAAAATAATAATGATAATAATACTATTAAAAGTAATATTAATATTAATAATAATAGTAATAATATTAATATTAATGTTAATAATAATAATAATAATAATAATAATAATAATAATAATAATAATAATAATAATAATAATAATAATAATAATAATAATAATAATAATAATAATAATAATAATAATAATAATGTAAATCACATTATGTGATGGTGCTATTTCAGTCTTTATATTTTATTTCAACACTATTTCAACTTATTAATCAAACACACACTCTAACTTATGAAAGTTAATTAGTACTTTTAAAATGTTAAATCAAACATAACCAATTATTAGTCATCAGTCATAAGTTATAAGCAATAAGTCATCAGCACAGTACATGTCAACCACCCCCACCCATTCCGCCATTTCTTTCATTCTCTCTAACACATATTTTCTCTCTCATCGTCCACTCCTTTTCCGGCTAAAATCACCCAATTCCCTCTTCGTCCTCTCTCTCTCTCTCTCTCTCCATATACGTATACTATTTATATGTTTATAATTATATATATATAAATATATATATATATATATATATATAAATATATATATATATATATATATATATATATATATATATATATATATATATATATATATATATAATATATATATATATATATATATATATATATATAGTTCAATATAATATCAATCTTTGTGTTTAACCTCCGAAAATTCCACACAGTAGCTCATTGTCTCATTCTTGAGTTCTGACGTTTTCCGGTCGCCGTTGTAGATCCAAACGATGCCCGAATGTTTGAGGTATGCTTATTTTTTATGTTTGACTTGGTAAAGAAGCCCCAAAATAGCCTCTTCAGACTTCAGCAGGGCTAGGCGTGGGAGCTCGACTTGAGCGACTAGGCAGCGCCTAGGGTGATTAGGCGGCGATTTTTTCCCGACCAATTTTTTTGGGCGATTTGACGGAAGTCGCGACGATGTGGAGGCGTCTAGCGCCTAGGCCTATTTTTAGAACACTGGTTTTTAGCAGCTAAAATATTAGATCCTAGAATATGACAAGATGGTTTAGAAGCAATGCTAAAAGATTATTATGATAATTTATTCCCCGATGGTATTCTTATTTTCAACTTACCCTATTCCAAATTCAACAAATATTTCGAATGAAGTTAAAAATATTTTATATGCATTTTTTAAAGAATATAACGCAATTTATGGTACTAATATTAGTAATGAAAATGTAGGTACTAGTAATAGTAGTCAACTTAGTGATGACCATTTTTATTGGATAGATAATTTTATTAATACAAGAGCTCAAAAACGAGCGCAATACAATAAAAATACATTAGAACTTGATTTATATTCATCAATTAATTTCGGTCCTATAGAAAAATTTGATATTTTAAAGTGTTGGACGAAAATGACCCAAAATTATCCAACTCTATCATTAATTGCAAAGGAGGTCCTAGCTACTCCTGCCTCAACCGTCGCCGTTGAACATGTATTTAGTGTGGTCGGCTACGTTTTGGATTAAAGAAGATCTCAATTGAACCCAAAAATTTTAGAATTTCAACTTTTTTGTGGGTGATTGGTGTGGCGACCCCGACCCCGGACCCGAGATGGAACCGCGGACCGGAGCGCCAAACAAGACAAGACAAGACAAGAGGGGCAAGAAAGGAATGAACATGCAAGGACTCAATATTTTAACACTGACGTGACGCAACATTTCAGTCGCAAGAGAACTCGACACAAAAGGTCGGTATTTCAAAATCATTTCACCTGATAAAACATTTAAGCAATAATCCAAGTCTTCAGCGACACTACATCCGGAACCCAAGCTAAGCAATTAATACGACAAGGAAATAAATAAGAGCTAATAGGATGCTCAGCGGAAGTCTATGCGTAGTGAACAACACACGATATACAAGGCACGGCGAATACAATTGCCGACATCAAGAGAAGATAATTACTACAAGTAGCTAACAGGAATACACGAGTACAAAATCTATACAATCCCAAGCATAGTCTAGGTGACTAGCTTATACCCATCGTCCTTGCAAAATACAAAAGAAGATAAGAGGACTTCTAAACCACCTCTTCGACTGCAAGAGCCTGATCAAAAGAGAACTAAAGTATACGAGCGCTGTGATCCTCAACGGGAAGGTCCTGACCTGCTAGGATCTAAAAAAAATACAGGGGAACGGGTAAGTCATAATGACTCGTAAGCTATCAATCATGCATGACATGGCAATATGCAACACGTTAGGCAAGACAATATTACAAGCATGTAGATCAAGTATATGAGATGCACATTATTGCACATAGTCACATAATATGAGGATATAAAGTCGGGCCGCCAGACCTCGCAAAAATGCATACACCTTCATGACGTGCAAGAATCGATGGGTGTGATAATACATCGATCTCCGAGGGATGCTCGGAAAACAAGTAGTCAATCTCAATGGTCGCGTATTGGTTGGCCAAGGAGAGCTCTTCCCCACCTGTGGGCCTAGGTGGAGGCGTGTGTGACAAGATCAAGTATGCCAGCTGGACTCATGCAATGCCAAGTAGTATTTACTCAACAATGGTTAGTATGGAACGAGTCCGACAAGAGCGTCCTCGTTCAAGACAAGTATATAATCTCATCAATAAACAAGCAAGATTGAGCTCGACAAGAGCGAACTCAATATATCAAGTATGCATTTATTATGTCATAAAGATACAAGCATGATAGTCAATCCATTTCAAGAGTCTAGAATTAGTTTTCTAGTTGAACACATGTAAGATCGTCGTAGGGATTAATTATCGAGCCGGTACTGTTCAATAGCTCACTAATGTCGACTCCGTTGAGTCATTTCTATAAATCCAAGCTTGTAGAGTTAAAATACTATTTGCATTTTGAACTCTTTTCTAAGTTATCGCATCGATTAATCTAGGTCATTAATCCAATAACAACCATAGCCAATAATAAATTCAAGTCCCCAATTTATGGAACCCTAGATCACGTTTTTCCCAAATAATGGTCAAAAGTCTATGACCCAAGAATAATAGTTATTTCTAATGTAGAGTAGAACACTTTTACTTCTAGGCTTAGTGTCCAAATCACGACATTTGCATTCATAGTCTATACTTCCATATTTTCATACTCTCAAAAATACTCCAATATCATGGTAGAAATCAAGGAAAGCAACGATTTAGACATGAGAGAAGGGTAGCAAGAGGGGGTAGCATGTTATCTCTAACATGGACCTAAGGGAAATTGATAGCTTACCTCAAGCCAAGCAATGGACGAAGCAAGAAAACTGATCGGTGTCGATCGCTCGTCTCGACGGCGGTTACGCAACGGCGGTCTTGGAATCGTAAGCGGGTCTCGAATCTCTTGGAAGCCAAACCCTCACGCACTAATCTCACCGAGACTCTCACGCACAAGTTCGCCCTAGACCAGAGAAGACGGAATGAAGAAATGAATCGTGAAATGAAGACTAGAGCTGATGTAGAGAAATCAGCTTGATTAAGGTGTTAGTGGAGTACACATGTCACTTGATGAATGGTAGAAATAGGTTTAGTAATCTTAATTAGGCTTAGATTAGGCTAATTAGACTCTAATACAAGTGGTTTAAGTCACTAATGGTAGAGGTTTAGTAAGGGTAAGTTCGTAATCAGCCAAATGTTGCAGAAAATCCCGTTTTGCTGGAAATCTTCACTGTTCGGTTGTGGAGGCCGAACCTCCTTCATAATGTTCGGTTATGGTGGCCGAAAAATGCCCAAAATGTTCGGTTGGCATGGTGGAACGATTCCTCAGGCCATACGTTAGGTCAAACAGGTCCAGATTTGCACGTATAACGCGTATAAGGCATATATAACTCAAAGAAGCATTAGAATGAGTATCAAGGGTCCTAAAAACAATGATAAATGTCTCTCAAGGTCTTGGCTAAGTCCAAAAGATCAATGCCCGAGCAAGAACAAGTCAATCTAGAGCATGCAAGGCAATAGGCGTTCGATACGACAATTACGGTTCGATCAAGGAATGAAATCAAGTCAAACATGTTAGGGATACTACTAGCATGTTAAGTACATGTTCTAATCATGTTAAACAAATATAGAAGACAAGTATACAAGTAGGTTTCGGGTTCTCACAATTGGGCTAAAGCAACGACCCGAATACAAAACAAGGTAGTTACTTCCGAGGAAGAGAAGGGCTTTGATGAGGATACAACGACCGGGAGCGATTGAATAACCCCGCTTGTTTCGGTAAGTTAATTGTAATTTTTAGATTAGAATTTTTAATTTATAGATCGTAAGTTATAATTTTTAGATTAGATTTTTTTATTTATTGAAAAAAATTGTAACTTAGAGATAAGACTCCTTTGGCTTTAGTTCATTGGTTATCCCCCCTCTTTATAATTTTTTATTATATTAATAAATTTGGTCAGGCACCGTCCCTGTTTTTTTTACAAAATATTGTTGCAATTTTACAAGTATAAAATGTTTACACAAAGTTAAAATAATGACTTTTTGTCACTTTTAAAAATTCAAAAAATATTTAAAGATAGTTTTTTTTACAAATGTTTTAAAATAATGACTCTTTGTCACTTTTACAAAGTTTAAACAAAGTTTTTAAAATAATAATTTTTTTGTCAATTTTACAAAGTTTTTTTACACAAAGTTTAAACATAGTTTTTTTTAAAAAAATAATAATTAAATTTGGTGAACCGTGAAACCGGTGAACCGTGAACCGTTTTCACGATTTACGATTCAGAACCGAACCGTAATGATTCCCGGTTCGAATCTGATTCGCCCATTTGCCCTCCAAGAACCGTCGGTTTCGAAATCGGAACCGAATGTGCATGTCTAATTGGTAATGATAATGAATTGAAAGTCTTTGGTTCAAGTCCTATCAGCTTCATAGGGGCTATATTATACTGTGAACAGAGCAAACTTTGGTTTAGGGTTGAGGAAACTAACGACCAAAGTTTAGTACACATACTGTAAACTAAATGAATGTGCTTCTCACAGTGTACGACCTAATCCCCAAAAGAGGTTTAAAAAAGCATGAAACTTGAACTAACTGTGGTAGGTCACTAATCAGGGAAACAACTGTATGCACACTCTCAAGTATAAGCAAAAATCCAAAACCAAAACTAACTATATATATCTCAAACACAGGCTAACTCTCGAAAATTTATCCAATTTCTTCTTTTTGTCATTTCATCAAACACATTCGGTGCAATTTTCAGTTTTAATGCTTAGTAACTTAAAGTCTAAAATTAACATAAAAATCACATTGTTTATTCCAAACTTAAACTAAAATTTGAAAGGAGAATGAGGAAGGGACTTACGGTGAAGAATATTTGGAACTTTTGTGGCAGAGGGCCGAGGGCCAATGCGATGAGTTAAATCTGGGCCGTCCCTTCCTTCATCTTCACCTTCCTATACCGAATCTCTTCTTCTAGGAAAGGTCGTTCATCTTAGTAGGGAGCCGACCACGCTCTTGCACGAGTGCTTTCTTAAGGCTCTAACTGATGGATTTGACCTTCGTCTACCCCTCTTTAGCATCAGGAAAGGATTCCGACAGAAGAAAGAGGTAAATCGATTAAATTGGGTGCAATGGAAGACGGATCCAGATCTGATGGAATTCCATGAGACTTAGATTATAGGATGGAATTCGATTGAGATTATACAATAAGATGGTTTTCAATCACGCTCGTTCACTGGTGTGTGTTTTATTTTTTGTGATTGTTTGGTTGGGGGAAGGGGAAAATAGACTGCATTGGTTGGGGGAGGGGAAAATACATTGTACAGAACCATGCTGCGCTTTTTTTTGGTGTGCGTTTTTTTAGTACTTTCGTCCCTGGTGTGGCTGCCGAAAGAAGACGACGAGTTTTGAGAAGAGAACGCCTGAGGAGGAGGTCTCACGAGAGCAAGAGAGGCAGAAGGGTCGTAATCTGATGGGTTTTTTCCTTAATTTAGTGTTTTTCAATTATATAATCAACACAATACGACATAGTTTCAATCGGGTATTGTAATTTTAAAAAATAAAAAACTAAAATTGTTGCAGAAACTGTTGCAATTTAGGCACAATTCTTCCCTCCAATTTTTTCCCCAAAAAAGATGCCACTAAAATGGGTTTCCTGGGACAAATACTTTGTTCACTTCATATTGTAACTAAATTCAATTATGTTGCAATATTTCGTTGCAGTTGCCCTTTTTCTTGTAGTGAGAGAAAATCTAATTTTAGGATGAGACTACTAATTAAAAGGATGTCGATTGGTGACAACCTATTTCTATAAAAGGAGAGTTGCGGTAGAAGACAGAAAGTTGAAGGGACTCAACCACGCGCCTTCCACGTGGCTGACACGTGGGCGTTAACAACGACATCGGCAATCGAGCAGGCGTGGCGCAGCTCAGTGCCATCCTCGACACGAGCACCACCGAGACCGGACCCCGGGCGGAGTATTCAGGACTAGCCAAATGTCACCAGGCAGACCTTACATGGTCGGTCCTCGGCTCTAGCCGACCACCAGGAGAAAACGAGGACATAAGTCCAACCGACCTAAGCGAAGAAACGTCAGCATAAGTACAAAGTACACCAGGTGGCCCAATTTGATTGGAGAGACACCAACGTGCTCTGCACTCGCCGCTCCACTTACGGTTGACCTGCCTGATACTCTGACAAACCTGAAAAAGAGAGAACCAATAGGAGCCAGCCACCTCGGCCGACCAACAGATCCTGTCTCCAACGTGCCGTCCTTGCCTGTCTGGCAAGCCAAACCTGGAGAGGAGTATAAAAAGGGAAGTAACCAACTTTACAAGGTATGATACTGTTCACGCTTAACAAACTCTCTACATTGAGCATACCAACTAGCATACAGATTATTCAGAGTGATCACAGGGAACGCCTGTACACTCCAACGTTATCCCGCACTGACTCTCACGCCGGAGGGCTTTAGCTGGGATAACCTCCCAGCTCCCTAACCGGTGTTCTCTCTTGTTTGACAGGTCACACGCACGGAAACAAGGAAGACAACAAGGAAACCAACAAGAACAACAGCCAGATATCCACCTTGCCGCTCCCGCACAGACAGTCTTTACTTGGACCAGCTCCACGTATACTCCACGTATAGTCACCCATATTCTGGCGTGATCAAGTGGTTCCGTTGCCAGGAAACGAAAATTTCTTTCTTCTTTTCCTGTCTTCCATTTCTTAGTCCTGACCATAAACCATGGAAAAAACAAACCCCACAAAACAAAACCAACCAGGAGTGAATGAGCCCGCCCCTTCGACAATGCAGCCTCCCAAAACAACCAATAGGCCTACAGAAATAGACATGACCACCCCTAGCTCAAAAACCTTCAAAGGAAAAGGAGTCGCTGATGTGGCTCGTAACTTGGGGGCTGATCTCAACCGAGCAGATTCCTCTTTCGCCGAGGGAGAGGAGGAAGAAGAGGAGATACACCTTGTAGGCTCTAAAGCTCGCATACAGGCACCAACAAACGAATATGAGAAACACTTGGAGGAGCTGAAGTATTGGGAACGCCGAAAACTTTACCTCCAAGAAATCCAAGAAGCAGAGCAAAAAGTGTGAAGCCGAGCAAAAAGGTGGGGGCCACACCAAACATGATAGTCACACGGGAACCAATCAGGGCGAACGAGGAAGCCCCATCAAGGGGCAAAGAGAAAAGAAAGGCCACCCCTCGCCCGAGCGTGAAGTCAAGGTTGGGAGGGAGGATGATCGAGCACGTCCGGAAACCGAGCATTCATAGCCGGCTTACATTCCCCGACGAGTCAAGATGCCCACCTTCCCGAACTAGGGAGAGGAGCGAGGAAGGAGAATCTCAACCAAGAGCGGAGGCAGTGAAGAGCAGAACGTGCGAGCACTGTTCTCACCCTCAACAATCTGGGATAGAGCAACGAAAAAGTGGTCGGAACGCGACCACGGAAGTACAAAAAGATGCCCCTAAGTCTCCACCCAAGGAAGTCGAGCAGGAAGTGAAGTATCTTCGAGGCAGGCTCGAAGCAATTGAAAAAGGGAAGCCGATGATGCTCCCCCCATCCAAGAACGGACCGTTCAAGGAAAAAATGAGGAAAGCCCCACTGCCCGACAAAAAGTTGCCTAACTTTGACTCTTACCAAGGGCTCACTAGTGCGGTCGACCACATCGCCAGCTTCGAAGTCAAGATGAATGCAATAGCCCCAGAAGACGAGGATGCTTGGGGAAAAATCTTCGCAGGCACCCTACAGGGAAAAGCTTTGAAATGGTACACGGGGTTACCCCCAGATTCAGTAGGAACGTGGGATGAGTTCAGACAGATGTTCGTGACGCAATTTTCTTCGCAGGCAACAAAGAAGCGCATGCACTTACGCAAAGATCCAACAACGTCACAACGAGTCCAATCAAATGTACATGGATCGATTCATGGCTATGGTCGACCAAATACCGTACATCTCGGAGGAGTCCATTAAAATGTGTTTCATCTCGGGCCTACAGCAGGGCCTGATGAGACAAGAGATGATGCTCCGGGATCATGGGTCAGTAGGAGAAATGTACGCCCACGCTCTTAGGGTGATAAATGCCGAAGATGCGAAGAAAGATGGGAAGAAGAAGGACCAGGAAGGATCCAACCGGACACAGGATAGTTGGAGGAGAGATGGCCGAGGAGACTCCTGCAGGCGCGAAGACAATCGAGGAAGGAACAAATGGGATGATATGGAGTGGACTCCTTTAAACACTAGTCGCGAGCATATCATGAACGTCCTTCTTGACCAGGATAGAATCGGGCGACCACCCCCGCTAAAGGAGACACCTGCACTCGAAATCCCAACAAACACGCAAGATATCACAAGGACGCTTCGCCACACAACCGAGGAATGCATCAACTTGAAGCGAGCAATTCGTAAGCTAATAGACAGGGGAGCTCGTGAGGTTCGAGAGAAATAACCGAGGAGATCGAGGAGAGGAGGAGGGGAACAACGACGAAATCAGGACCCGCAACCGGACAACCCAAGGCCGAGGAATGTGATAGACACGATCAGAGAGGCCACTCCGAGTGGTACCCGGCTCAAGAATATGATTTACAATTTGAAACACGTGGTGAATGCAATGCCCCAAAAAGACGAAGAAGGAGGCATTACATTTATGCCAAGTGAGCTAGCCATTAGCGAAACAAGGCAGGCAGCCTATCGACTTTGAGGGTTGGAATCCACAACAAATGACGTAAAGAGGGTCTTGATAGACACGGGCATCGAGGACATTTTGTACTACAAATGCTTTGTCGGTCTGAAGTTGGGGGACGCCCATCTCAGGCCAAGTTCAGTACAATTAGAAGGCTTCACCGGACACCAGGTCGCGGTAAAAGGGTCGATCACCCTCAAGGTTGTATTAGGAGAAGAAACCACCACACCTCGAATCCGAGGAAGTGGATTTTCTGTGATCGACCTCCCTCCCCATACAATGCAATCATGGGTTCCCCGGCCCAAACAAAGTTTCAGATGGTCTCCTCGCTGGCCCATCAAAGGGTAAAATACCCCACGAGCAACGGGACAGGAATAGTGCTTAATGACCCGGCCAGCACTCTTGAATACATCTACAAAGAGAAGAAAAACAAGGAGAAGGTGAACACGGCCCAACCTCGAACGGAGGTGGCAGAGGAGAATAGGCCGACGAAGAAGGCAAGGGAGGATGGAGGAGAAATTGTCCCCGTCGATAATGCACCAGCTGAAACGCCCAAAGCATAGCAATTAGCGCGAACTGGGAACGCCAGCTCGCCGCCAAAGGAAAACATGGAGGCAATGGCGCCTAAACCCCGATAAAGTCAAAGAGAGCAACCAAGAAAATAGTGATGGTGGAAAGCTCTGACATCGAGACCGACCGAGATCAAGCCGATGAGGACTTGAAGAAATAGTGATTAACCTTGACTTCCCGAGCAAAAGTTAAGGTCGGAAGAGAGATACCGTAAGAGGAGCGAGCAATCATCATTAAGCTCCCCGGGAGAGTCTCGGATGTCTTCGCCTCGGAGAGGTCGAGGACATGGAAGGAATCGCCCAGACGTGGCCGCGCATAAACTTAGCATCGATCCCAACGCCATTCCCATACAACAAAAGGCAAGAATTTTTCTCCCCGTAAGCAAGAGGCGATCAAGGAAGAAGTATCCGTGCCGCCAAAGCAAAGATAATAAAAGAGGTTCTCAGATGCAACATGGATAGCTAATGTGGTCATGGTGAAAAGTCGAGCGAAAAATGGAGGATGTGCGTGGACTTCACCGACTTAAACAAGGCTCGCCTAAAGATCGGTATCCCTTGCCGAGGATCGACCATAGACTCAAGTAGCCTAGCATAAGATCCCGAAGTTTTGTCGATGCCTATTCCTGTATCATCAAATAAGAATGTGGTCGGCCGATCAAATACACACCTGCTCCGAGCCGCAGGAGGACTGCATCGTTAATTCATGATGCCCTTCGTTAAAGAATGCAAAGCCACGCACTCAAAGAATTGTGAATAAGGTGTTCGGCGATCACCTAGGAAAACGTGGAAGCGTACATCGACGATATGGTGATCAAGACAAAGCAGCCGACTCACGCCGAGGACCTAAGTGGAAACCTCAAACCCGAGGAAGCACAAAATGAAGTTAAACCCAGAAAGTGCGCCGGGTAGTCGCCGGAAAATTCCTGCTACATGGTCAACGAGGGAATTGAGGCCAACCCCGAGAAGATAAAGGCCCTAACGACCATGGACCTCCCGAAAGTGTATCAAGCATGTTCGTAAAACTTAATGGCCTGATCACCGCCTCGGGCCGCTTATAGCCAAGCTCCAGAGAGAAGTCTACCATTTTTCAAGACACCGAAAGGGGGAAAGAAGTTTCTATGGTCGACGACCGTATAAAGGCCTTCAATGAGCTCAAAGAATATCTTGGCAGCCGCCTCTACTCAAAGATCCCCATCCTCGAGGAAAAAATTGTACGTATACTTAGCCGCATCGGACTCTAAGCAGCAAGCAAAGTTGTTAATCGTGAAGAAGATAAGTTGCAAAACCAGCCGGTTTACTATGTGTCTCATGCCTTAACCGAGGTCGAGGAGAGATATTTAGAGATCGAGAAATTAGTGCTCGCCTAGTAATTATCCGCTAAAACCGAAAAGCGCATTTCCAAGCTCACCCGACAAGGGTCTACTGCATCTCCCGACAGACAGATCTCGCATAAGCCGACATGGCGTGAAGAATGCTAAAATGGTCTGCTTGAGCTATCGTGGTACGGATCGAATATGAGCCGAGGAGAACTATTCAGTGCGTAATGTGTTTTAAGCGCACTTCATCGCCGAAACTTCATTTACAAAAAAGAAAGCAGCCTAAGGATAATACGGGAAAGCCGGAAAACCACTCCGCGACCGAGGAAAGGCCCGGGCAAGCTAACAGAGCCTGCACCTAACCGAAAGCACCGGACCCTATTCGTGGATGGATCCTCTGAACCACTAAAAGCGGGGCAGAATCTCAAGATTACCCCCTGCAGCGGGAGGAGTTAGGTTTGGCCTCGAAGTTCTGGCTTGCCTCAAATAACCAAGCCGAGTATGAGGCGTTGGTAGCGGGTGTTGAGTTGGCAAAGAAGCCGGGGCCGAGAACATTGTAATACGCAAGTAATTCCCCGCCTAGTGGTCAAGCAAGTTTTGGGCGAATATGGGGCAAACCACCCTGCCTTGGCCAAATATCAAGCCTAGTCCAGCCCAACTTAAGGAATTCAAATATTAGGAACCGGAGCTATCAAAAGGGAAAGCAATGCACGAGCTGATTATCCGTCGAAGGTCGCCTCTTTCGAAAAGCGAAGACATCCCCGCCGAGGTCGAAATATGTTTCTCGAGAATCCCGCCATTAACGGAGAGTGATGGTGATCAAGAGGCCCTGTGATGCCGGATCGACGAGATCAAGGACTACATGAAAAAGGTACTCTACCCGAGGATAAGGATAAGGCGCAATGGTAAGAAACCGAGCATTCGGCATTCTGGTCATCGAGGAATGTCATAAAAGATCTAATACGAAGCCCCCGCCACGCAGTAAGACCGTAAATGCCGCAAGACCTTCTCCGCCGAGGTTCATGGCGGGAATGTGGAGGACACCTGGGCAAGGACTTTGGGCACAAGATAAACTTCCACTCGCTACTACCGGCCGAGCATGAGAAGGACGCAAGAATACGTAAGGAAGTGCGACAAGTGCCAAAGATTTGCATATTCCTAGCTCCCATCCATACCGCACACCGCTGATCGCAAAGATGGCCGCTCGACATGGGGAATAGACCTCATCTATCCGCCCCAAAGCCAAACACTGATGCGAAGTTCATCATAAGAGCCGCCGACTACTTTACTAAATGGGTAGAGGCCAAGCCCCCGGCCAAGATCACCGAGGACCAAGCTGCAAAATTCGTGGTACGAGCGCATCTTCGGCCGATTTGGCTTCCTGATAGTAGTCTCCCGACCATGGTACCCAGCTCAAAAAATTAAAGGCCGAACGTCAAACACAGATGTCCTCAAGTGGCTCACCTGTGGCAATGGCCAGCCGGCAGAAACAAGAAAATTTTACACGCCTCAAAAGGAATTTGACGAGAAAGGGAATTGGCTCTAGCACTACCAATCGCCTTAT
>CM028380.1:41705793-41750250 GCA_013146195.2 Codonopsis lanceolata
TTCATCATAACAATACATGCAAATACTCAATTATAGAAAAAACGTGACACAACATTTTAGTTGAAGCGCGACTCGACACTAAAAAGGCCGGAAATTTTAAAACTTTTTAAACCTGATAGCAATTAAAGACAAGTATATCAATTCATCGGCGACTTTACTACGGAACCCAACACTACGCAGTTCATAAATATACCTCGACGGCTACAACTTGGGAGAACAACATAATTAAATAAGAGCTAAAAAGTAATGCCCAATGAAGTTAAATCAAGTGAACCATACACTATCTATACAAGGCTCTAATGCATGCGCCGACACCAAAATAGGATACATGAACTACAAGTATAGACATAAATCCAAATAAACAAAGTTCCCAAGCAAAGTCTAAATGACTTGCTAAACCCAACGCCCTACAAAAGAGAACAAAATAAGGACATCTATAAACCACAACCTCGTCGCGGCGATCACGACAAGCAAGAATCCTGCAACACCTCAACGAGCGGTACCGAGCGGCTCGGATCTAAAGCAAGAAAAAGGGAGGGGGTAAGTCATAAAGACCTTTGTGAGTTAACAATTATGCATGTCATGGCATTATGCAACATACATAAAAGATATCATCTTTAATATCAAGTCACTCAAAGTATTCATTTAATAAACACTTAAATCACATATCCATGGTAGCACATTGTTTCACATAAGTGCTAAAGTAAACCACATAATAGGAGGATATGTTATGGAACCCGTGCCGCTATGTAGCTCCCCGCAATACGCCAATAACATTTGTGCCAATGATACCCGTGATTAGTGTATCAAAGTACCGAAGTTTCTTTCGGGTACCAAGCTCTCCTTGGTACTTAGACTTTCCAATGTGTTTGGTTACAAAGAAGGGCTACTTCCCGCAGCCTGGCAAAGGAGGGCGTGTGTGATAAACCCGGTATAACAACCCATCACTATCACGAGTTCCATAACTCGTGACGGCGATGCATTGTCACACCAATGACTCAATCAAATAATGCCAAGTAGATGTTTACCGTCATATAATCTCAAATAAGGAACAAGTTCGACAAGAGAGAACTTATTCAACAAGTAGTTGTTTACTCATTTAAGGAATCAAACAAGAATTCGACAAGAGCGAATTCAACATGTCAAATAGATACACTATTCTACAACATGCTCTCAATCATGCATTTACTTCACACGATCACATAAACCGCATAAGAACTCGATTGAGTCTTACAAGCACACATACATCAAGGCATACTCATCAATCCATCTCAAGGTATCGTAAGCTAATTCATTAGTCTAACGAACTACATTCGCTTCATAGAGTAGGGATTGATTGTGGAGTCGTTATTGTTAGATAACTCCCTAAATTCAACTCCGGTGAGTTTTACTAAAATTCAACCAAGTAGAGCATTGATACTATATGTATCACATTGCCCTTTTCTAAGTTCTATGTTCATTTAGAACTTGATAACTAAGCCGTTCATGTTCTTAAACTAGCCTTAAACACAATCCCGAGTTTCAAACCCTAGTTTCGGTGATTTTGTTAAACCTGAATTGAACCGAATTCTTTCACAAGAGTTATTCCCAAGCTCATTATAAACAACATTCATGTTTTACAAAATGTCAAAATCATAACTTCATAGAGATTTCATAAAATCATACTCATATTTTATATGTTGAATTGAAGGTTTTGTCTTCACAAAAGATGTTCACAATCAACATTAAAACAACTATAATGAAGGGGTCATGTTATTTTATTAAACATGGAAATCTCAGGGAATTGTCACTCACCTTAGTCATAAGATTAATGGATTAATGGGTGATCAAAGAAAATATTCTTGTAGAGAAGATCAAGGGCTTCGATTTGGCGGTCTCGTTCGCCGACGACCAGGAACTCGGGAAATGGTCCTTCAACCTAGGGTTTCCTCCATGGACGAAATTTGAGCTCGAGTCTCCGATTCCTCTGGTTTAAGGTGAACACAAATGGCTGGAAAGGCTGCATTTTGTGTTTATATACTTCCCAAGAAGTCCCTAATCCAAGTGAAGTGAGTTAAGAGGCTTTCTATTGGCTAAGGCATGAAGACCATTGATAAGGAAGATCCAAGGGTTCACAAGTGGTTGTAGTAAGTCAACAAAGGTGGCTTTGAGTCACAATGGACTTCAAGGGCCAAGGGTTCAAGAGTCAATAGCCAAAATCCACTCAAAAAGAACATAGGCTGAAATCGCCCATGCGGTCGCTTCATAAAGGGCCATGCGACCGCATGCCTCTGTCCACCAGCAAGCTTCATTTTTGGTTGTGCTCTCAGCATCTCATGCGAGCCAAGGCCAAAAATGCAATGCGACCGCGAGGTCCTGACCTAAAACTTGATCTTAAGTGACCCTAAATGATCTCAAACTCATTGGAAACAATCCTAAGGTGTAACCCAACTCAAAACAAGTCAGAAACACACCCGAAACACATCCGAAACAAGTTAAAACATGGCTCGAATCACGCGACGAATGGCCAACGAATCAAACACGAATCAATCCCAACTTAATCTAGGATAAAATGAACATGTATTAGGCTTGTTAAATCATGGTTATGGCTTGTATACAAGGCCTATAACTCAACCGAACTTCGAGACCTAGAAAATGAAGGCAATACAAAAACAACACAAACGGCAACAAAGCTTCTAAACTTCCAACCAAGCACACAACAACTAAGATGAACATTCTAAGTCATAATGCAAGGTACTAAGACTCTCATGAGACTTATTAAGGTGCTAACACGTTAATACGAACACACGAAACAACAACAACAAGGCATGCAACGCATGGAAGACCATTACTCTATTATGATCTCAACCAACTCAATGCCAACATGATATGAATGAAATGAAGTCTCTAACATGTCAAGACCTACAACAAACATGTTATAATGATGACAAACATGAAATGGGGTTTGGGTTCTCACAGGTGCCAACGAAGCCACAAACCTTTACGAATTGGAGGAGACAATAAGGATAAACCAATACTCTGCAAGACATTACATGCTCGAGGGCCACAAGAAGCCTTTGGCTTATATACAAAAAACATATCCCGAAGATGATGAAGAACCTTGTGAAAAATAGAATCCATCCGCATTGAGCCATTATCATACAACGAATCACAACGAGCTTTCCAAATTTCCCAACAAGAGAACATGAAAATCCCAAGATGACAAGCCCCAAGCTGACTACGCAAAGATGCACTAGACCAAGTATCAAATAAATGGGATAAATTATGATATACGGAAACTTTATGAAACAGATTAGCAAACCTCAACCAAATTCCCGTGGCCACTTCTGAAAAAAGGAAAAGATGAAACAGGGATTCTTCTTGGTGTTGAGAGAAGCAACAGACGCATTTAGATGCCAACTGAATTCTCTTACAACGGAGATTCACATCGACCGGCAAAGCATTATGAAAAAGCCGCCACACAAAAGCACTAACCTTCAATGGTATCCAAGGTTGCCATATTTTTTGAGCCCACCTGCAAAACAGATGCTTCACACGATGATGATTCCGTAGAAGCGCTTAAATCGACCATTGGCTGTCAAAACACATACTGGTCTATCGAGATTCTTACTCAACTACAGCTGACGAATGTCCGGATGAAGAGAAGCTGGCACCAATGCACACAAATCTTCAAGAATTGGAAGAGCAGACCGGATAGACAAATTTCGATCTACAGGTAGCGGACTACCCAGCCGAGTACCGCACCAGTTAACATCCCAAAAAGATAACTCTCCCCTCCCTACAATCCAACGAGTGTAATCCTAAATATGACCCATCTACTCCATGATAGATCTCCAAGGAAGGGACCACTTAATACGCGAGATTGAAGGCTGAGAGACCCCATACTTGTGACGACAAAACTGAGCCCATAAAGATTGACCATGCATAGCATTCCATGCCAGTTTTGCATGCATCGAAGCCATAACTTAAGGAAGAGAACGAATGCCCAAACCACCTTCCTTCAGAGGCCTACAAACCTCAATCTGAATGAACTTAGGAGGACAAGATAATTGATGGGTTGGATGTTAGGGCTATTCACATTCTATCAAGTGTTGTTCCAGATGAAAACTATAAACAAATATATGACTGTGCAACAGCCAAAGAAATATGGGATGCTCTTGTGGAGTACGTCGAAGGGGATCAAAATACCAAGGATTACAAACACTATGATTGCATACAAGAGTTCGATGCCTTCAAAAAGGATCCAAAGGAATCGTTAATGAATGCTTATGATATATTCCTTGAGGTAAGTAGTAGATGTTCTTCGCTTGGTAAAGTTTACAACATGAAAGATTTAAATATACGTTTTCTTAGCAGCTTGGGAAGTAGATGGCATGTTAAGGTCACTGCCATAAAGGAAACACGAGATTTGAACAAGACTTATATACGTAGTCTTGTTGCTAGTCGAAAAATTTATGAAAAGGAAGTTGTGAAAACTCAGGAAGTTAAGAAAAAATTTAAAGGTATATCTCACCAAGGTCAAGAAGAGACACAAAAAAATTCTACATCTTTGTCACATGATGACTTTGATGAAGATGAATTTGCTGTGTTTGCAAGACAATTTAGAAAGTTTAAATCTTTCAAAAAGAACTTCCAAAAACCTTCCACTAACCATCAAAGACCTTCCTCAAATTTTCAAAAACCTTCCTCAAGTCTTCAAAGACCTTCTTGTTCAAACTTTCAAAAGTCTTACTTCAAAAATAATGAAAATAAGGATGAGAAAGAAAAGTTGTTATGCTTTAATTGTAGAAAACCCAGACATTTTTCTTCAAACTATCAATTTATTCAAAATGAGTATTACAAAAGAGCTCCCAGAAATTTTGAAAAACAAAAAGGTTTAATTGTTGAAGATCAAAATCTTGCAACATGGATTGAGACAGATTCTGAAGATGAATCAATTGATTTTGTGCAAGAAGCAAATCTTTGTCTTGTTGCAAAATTAACTGTGTATGATTTAGAAAATGATTGCCCTAATCCCAACTATTCAAACAAGTATATGATAATGAGCTTCCAAGCTCACATATTAAAAACCCTAAGCTGACAAAGGTAATCAAACATGATCAATTTATGGTTAAGAAAATAGGAAATTGTTTTTATGGACAAGGGATCATAAGTCAGCTAGAAAGAAAAGTCAAGACAACCTCTCCAAGGATTGCTGACATTAAGATAACCAAAATGTCAAAAAGGCGGGGGAGGACGACCCGGATTCGATGAATCCGAGGTCGTGCCGTTTGAACGACACAAGAGAGGACAAACACTTGCTAAAACAAAGTGCAAGTGGAATGTTCGAGCTAACAAGCTCTAGACATGAACAAGAAGCCGAACTAAAATACGGCTTTCAAAATTTCGAAGATGCGGAAGCGTTAAAGAACAAGCCTCGAGCTTAAGAGCTCGAGAGTGAAATAAATGAAACCAAGAGAGGCGTTGCCTCACGAGGAATGAAATCAAACTCGCGTGCCGCAACATTGCGCACGCAAGGCAACCATCGGCACTCAGCCTGGGCTGCTTCCATCACAAATCAACCGATATAACAATGACCCACGGCTAAAGCATACCGGGTAACAACAACAACAACTAGGATAACTAGAATAATGAAATCCCCGGCTACTACGCTGGGGGTACAACCGACAATTCTACTACTATAGAGTACTCTCCCCGACTACAAATGTTGGCTATTGGAATAATACAACAATACTAGAACAATCTACGATCAAAGTTTATATAACTTTACAAAAGAAATATCGTCCCTCAACAAAATAAAAGGACACAAATATAATATCGAAATGACTAGGCTCCGCTAGAAAAGCTCGAGGAGATAATCGCATTATATCACGACCTCAACTCAACTATCGATCCACGTGGCTCGCTACAGCACGGATCTACCCGGCCTCAACGCGGCTAACGAACAACCGCACATCGGAAAGTAAGCACTGAGTGAGTCATAAAGACTCAAGACGCTACTACAAACAACATATCATAAATGAAACATTGTTATAATAAAACATGTCATTGCTCAGTTATTTACTAAAACCCATGAAGATGTGTCGATACTCGACACTTCTCAGATAATCTCTATTCATGTACTAAACCGTCTAAACGACTAGGGTGAAATTCCCCGATCATGAACAAACCAACTAAGTCGAAAACATTTCACAAAGAATCATCATATATAAAGGAATGCATATCTATATATATACACTTTATGTCATTCCCGTAATTTCAAGTATAAGTATATGTATCTACATATATACATAACAAGTCTCTCATTAATTCACAATCAATACAAACATGGTAATTTATATTTCATGTCTCAGGTAACACTTTGTTATCACATAAGTGCTCATAGTAAGCCACATAAAGGTTTAAGAGAGAATACCGAATCAATGTCGTTGTGTTGCTCCCCGCAATCACAAATATTAATCATATCGTGCGCTGATACTCGTGATCGGTATCAAAGTACCGAAGCTCTCTTCTGGTCCGAGCTTCTACTCGAAAATAGCACTATCCAATGCGCTTTTGTTACGACAAATGGGCTACTTCCACCGTAGCTAGCGGTGGAGGGGTGTGTGAATCGGTGTGCGGCGATACATTGCAACCACGAATCCCATAATTCGTGAAGACAATGCATCGTCCCACCATCAACGTAAAAACTCAAGTAATGCCAGCTGGACTTATATGCAATGCACAAGTAGATGTTTACATGCAAATTCTCAAGTAGATATAAAGATCTACTAAACTCATACGATTATGCACATTGTTACAATAATCACAAAACCACAATAGGACCTCATTGAGTCTCTAAAATCCCAAGTGTCAAGTTGTCCACTCTATTCAAGTCAAGGTCCAAAAGCTAGTAATCTAGTCAATGGATTCTAGGAGTTGTAGGGTCTCGCTCTACGTTTTCATTTAAGGCATTTCTAGGTTCTCATTCCATTTAGGAACCCTAGTTCACAAGTCATTAACTCAAGTATAAGTTGGTAGCCTAAGTCGATTTCAAGTTTGCCCCACTTGTTAATGGAATACAATTTAAATACAAGTCGAAATCAACACCAATAAAATCACCAAGTAATCAAAGGCAATATATGCTTCATGAGTCATATTCTCAAACGCATACAAGATACAAATCTCAACAAAGGTAGGAATTATGTATTTAGTCATAATCTAAACCAACCATAGAATTTCATATTCTAGTATACAACCAAGCTAAGTTATTTACTTAACCATTAACCCATCATATATGCACCAAGACTACTTTGTTAGTCTAGGTACTTAATCAACAATGGTATACGCCTTACAATATTTCTAAATGATAAATCATTTTATAGTCTCAACTCATTAAAGTTCATGTTAATTCATAAACTCATCCCATCATATTCACGTGAATAGAATCATTTATTAGATACAAATTCACTATGCTCTAAGAGCATCTAAAGGGTCTCTACGTCCGAAATTGAGGATACAATCTATAATATCCCTGAATGGTAATCCATTCTTCAAACCAAGTCAATCCTTCTCTACTCGATGTTCATGCACCGAAAGATACCCATTCTAACAGTTGGAATTCCAACTTAGTAATAACTCATTCTGCGCAGCCATTTTGTAAAATTGACCAATAACTCATCATAACTCTAAATTTCATGAATCTTACATATTCAGAAACTAGACTCTTTAAACTATAACTTAGCCTTTTAAATCACTTCATTCGGATTTATATTCATCCAAATATAGTCACTTCAATTTCATGATAACAATCAGATTTACTGCTATTACACATTTTTCCCAATCAACTTGTAAATTAAACCATTAATTCTCACAACTCCAAATTTCATGAATTTTATATATTCAGAAATTAGACTCTTGAAACTATAATTTAGAACTTTAAAGTACTCTATTTGGACTTGTATTCATCAAAATACATCCCCTCCAAGTTCATGTCAGAAATCTGTTTTTCTGTTATGGCCTGTACTGCATGTCTATCATACGAATTTCACCAAAAATTCCTCATTGATCCAAATGACACATATTTTACATTTCCAGAAACTAGACTCTTTGAGCTAGAGTTTACCATTTTAAAACACTCAAAAAGGACTTGTATTCATCAATTTATGATCACATTAAGATTATGATACTAACCAGTTTTCCATGTTCAGACTCACTGTTGCAGCCATGGTTCGTAATTTATAAACAAATACTTCCCGAACTCGAATATTTATGAAAATTTACAGAGCATTTTGTAACATACACACGCACAACATATAATATTTTTAGGCAATTCTATGTAGTAGATTATTAGTACCAGTTTTTTTCTGAATTTGGCTTAAAGCTGAGAATTTTCTGATCCTGAATATCATGTTCCTAATTAACACCCCATTCCAACCAAATTTCCTTCCACATCAATTCCATAAACCCAACAACAACCCTTTGAATTCAAACCCATATATTAAGTAATCAAAACCCCAAGGAAACACATCACGTAGATATGAAATAACACAATAAATCAAGAGAATCAAGTCTCTAACAAACTAGCATTCATTTGAGCTAGAAAGAGGGAGTAAGGGTTTTAGCCACGTACCTATTTCGGCTAATAAACTCGAAATAAAACGGGAACAAACTGAGGGGAAACGCTCTTTCGTCGAGAGCTTCGCGATGGCGGTGACGGTTCGACGATCGGATGCCCGTAGCTCGGAATCGCCGGAGTTCCTCCATGGGAGCTCTCCCTCTTGTCTCTCACTCTCTACATCTCACGGGTTGGGAGAAGAAATGGGAGGAAGAAGATTTTTTTATCTTAAGGAAGGCTAAGTGACCATATTGCCCCTCAAGGGAGTGCACAAGAGAAAGGGAGGGGGTTTAATTGGGGATAGGATGGAGTTTTCACCCAAAAATCGAAAAACAATGGCTGCCCCCGGCCGCTACAAGAATCGGGTGTTACGTTGATTTTCAAATGGCTCCAGCTTGAACATCGTCGACCTAAACGACGTGATTTCTTCTCCGACACTCAGTAAATGTCTAAAGTAAAAGCCTTAAAAATCTTAAACCAAACAAAAATCTTTCGAGGGTTCCTCGATCAAACAACTCAGCCTGCATGCACCAAAATCGCCTCAGACTACCCGCTTGACTTAATTTTAAATCAACTCCAATTTGACTGTGAAAGTGATATACTATACCACATAAATATTTCTAACACGTAGGGACTAATATATTATTCCCTCAATTAATATTTTAACTGGCCATACGAATTAACCATGTAGGGTCAATTAAAATACTAAAACACTTTGGGGTCAACCGCTAATTATTTATTTGCCCCTAGACGTCAAATAATAATTTCTTATTATTATATATAAATTTAAATAAGGGTATAATTATCCTATAAATAAATTACAAACCTCAAAGGAGTCAGTTACACTACTCCATAATTTTGGGTACAAAGTAAGCCTCCAATACGTATAACACCCCCTGCGGAGTCGAAATTAAAAACGGATAAATATTCTATAACAAATTGGGTTTGGAAACCAAAACTTCGAACTAATAAATGGTGGATTATCGCTGAATATCAAGTAAAGGAG
Source organism: Codonopsis lanceolata (assembly GCA_013146195.2). Lineage (NCBI taxonomy): Eukaryota > Viridiplantae > Streptophyta > Magnoliopsida > Asterales > Campanulaceae > Codonopsis > Codonopsis lanceolata. The sequence continues at coordinate 41,715,396 of CM028380.1, forward strand.
GTAAATGAGCTCAAAGCTTAATGGGCCAAAAGTGATCAAAGCCCAAATGCTATCCAATAATTTCAGTCAACTTCAAAGACGAGCCTAGGGTGATATATAAGCCCGAAAATTACAAATAAGGTATGGTTAGAAAGATCTCGAAGTCAGCTTTAACGCACCAAACGGATCTCGATTCCGAGTCGCTCACGCACGCAAAACTGTGGCTGATAAACTACAGGTTGTATCGAGCATAAGCATGAATATGCCCAAACCGAAACCGATCTACACAGTAATGCTACACAAAATTCAACCCAAAACCATTCCAAGTTAATCCTAAGGTATCGGGGTCTTACAAGGGATAAACTTGTTCATCTATTAAATTGTAAGAGATATCTTCGTCTTTATTTTTACGTTTATTGCCCTTAATTAAATAATGGATGATGTATTAAGTTAAGGGGTATTATTGTCCATCTATCAATTTCTAAGAGACATCTTAGCCATATATAAATAGTATAGATACCTACGTTTATTTGTGTTTAATTAAATAATGGATGATGTATTAAGTCAAGGGGTAGACTTGTCCATCGATTAATTTGTAAGAGACATCTTAGCCTTTTATAATTAGTATTAATTAATTAATTGATTAATAATTAATTAATATTAATTAATTATATTATTATAAGTATTATAGATAGTTAGGTATTAGATGAAGGTTATTTGAGTAATATTATTTTTACATTTATCGACCTTAATTAAATAATATATGATGCATTCAGTCAAGGGGTAGACTTTTCAATCTTTTTATTTGTAAGAGACATCTTAGCCTTTATTTTTACGTTTATTGTCATTAATTAAATAATGGATGGTGTATTAAGTCAAGGGGTAGACTTGTCCATCTATTAATTTGTAATAGACATTTTAGCTTTTTATAAGTAGTAAAGATATAGATTATAAGTAGTATAGATATGTGGAAAATTATTTTTAGGTTTACTGTCGTTAATTAAATAATGGATGATGTATTAAGTTAAGGGGTAGATTTTTATAAGTGGTATAGATAGAGATAGATATAGATTAAATAATGAGTGATGTATTAAGTCCAGGGGTAGACTTGTCCATCTATTAACTTGTAAAAGACATCTTAATCTTTTATAAGTAGCATAAATTTTTACGTTTATTGCTCTTAATTAAATAATGGATGATGTATTAAGTCAAGGGGTAAACTTGTCCATCTATTAATTTATAAGAGATATCTTAGCCTTTTAAAAGTAGTATAGATATAGATTTGAGTAAAATTATTTTTACATTTATTGCCCTTAATTAAATAATGGATGATGTATTAAGTTAAGGGGTAGAGTTGTCCAACTATTAATTTGTAAGAGACATCTTAGCCATCTATTAGATGGTTAGATGAAGGATATTTGACTTAATACATCATCTTTAATATATATAGGATATTTGAGTAAAATTATTTTTACGTTTATTACCCTTAATTAAATAATAGATGATGTATCAAGTCAAGACGTAAACTTGTTCATCTATTAAATTGTAAAAGATATCTTAGCCTTTATTTTTAGGTTTATTGCCCTTAATTAAATAATGGACGATGTATTAAGTCAGGGGTAGACTTGTCCATCTTATAATTTGTAAGAGACATCTTAGCCATATATAAGTAGTATAGATACTTACGTTTATTTGCGCTTAATTAAATAATGGATGATGTATTAAGTCAAGGGATAGACTTGTCCATCTATTAATTTGTAAGAGACATATTAGCCTTTTATAGTTAGTATTGATTAATTAATAATTAACTAATATTAATTAATTATATTATTATAAGTAGTATAAATGGTTAGGTATTAGATGAAGGTTATTTGAGTAAAATTATTTTTACGTTTATCGCCCTTAATTAAATAATAGATGATGTATTCAATCAAGGGGTAAACTTTTTCATCTATTTATTTGTAAGAGACATCTTAGCCTTTATTTTTACGTTTATTGCCCTTAATTAAATAATGGATAATGTATTAAGTCAAGAGGTAGACTTGTCCATCTATTAATTTGTAATAGACATCTTAGCCTTTTATAAGTAGTATAGATATAGATATAGATTTGAGTAAAATTATTATTAAGTTTATTGCCCTTAATTAAATAATAGATGATATATTAAGTCAAGGGGTAGACTCGTCCATCTGTTAATTTATAAGAAACAGTTTAGCCTTTTATAAGTAGTATAGATATAGATATAGATATAGATATAGATTATAAGTAGTATAGATTAAAGTAAAATTATTTTTAGGTTTATTGCCCTTAATTAAATAATGGCTGATATATTAAGTCAAGGGGTAAACTTTTATAAGTAGTATAGATATAGATAGATATAAATTAAATAATGGATGATGTATTAAGTCAAAGGGTAGAATTGTCCATCTATTAATTTGTAAGAGACATCTTAATCTTTTATAAGTAGTATAAATTTTTACGTTTAATGCCTTAATTAAATAATAGATAATGTATTAAATCAAAGGGTAAACTTGTCTATCGATTAACTTGTAAGAGACATCTTAGCCTTTTATAAGTAGTATAGATATAGATATAGATTTGAGTAAAATTATTTTTAAGTTTATCACCCTTAATTAAATAATGGATGATGTATTATGTCAAGGGGTAGACTTGTCAATCTATTAATTTTTAAGAGATATCTTAGTCTTTTATAAGTAGTATAGATATATATTATAAGTAGTAGAGATTTGAGTAAAATTATTTTTACGTTTATTGCCCTTAATTAAATAATGGATGATGTATTAATTAAGTCAAGGGGTAGACTTGTCCATCTATTAATTTGTAAGAGACATCTTAGCCTTTTATTAGTAAATAATAAATAATATAAATTTTTACGTTTATTGCCCTTAATTAAATAATGGATTATGTATTAAGTTAAGGGGTAGACTTGTCCATCTATTAATTTGTAAGAGACATCTTAGCCATCTATTAGATGGTTAGATGAAGGATATTTGACTTAATACATCATTTTTAATAGATGCAGGATATTTGAGTAAATTTATTTTTACGTTTATTACCCTTAATTAAATAATAAATGATGAATTAAGTCAAGGGGTAAACTTGTTCATCAATTAAATTGTAAGAGATATCTTAGCCTTTATTTTTACGTTTATTGCCCTTAATTAAATAATAGATGATGTATTAAGTCAATGGGTAGACTTGTTCATCTATTAATTTGTAAGAGACATCTTAGCCATATATAAGTAATATAGATACTTACGTTTATTTGCGCTTAATTAAATAATGGATGATATATTAAGTCAAGGGTTAGAATTGTCCATCTATTAATTTGTAAGAGACATCTTAGCCTTTTATAATTAATATTAATTAATTAATATTAATTAATTAATAATTAATTAATATTAATTAATTATATTATTATAAGTAGTATAGATGGTTAGGTATTAGATGAAGGTTATTTGAGTAAAATTATTTTTATGTTTATTGACCTTAATTAAATAATAGATGATGTATTCAGTCAAGGGGTAGACTTTTCCATCTATTTATTTGTAAGAGACATCTTAGCCTTTATTTTTACGTTTATTGCCCTTAATTAAATAATGGATGATGTATTAAGTCAAGGGATTGATTTGTCCATCTATTAATTTGTAATAGACATTTTAGCCTTTTATAAGTAGTATAGCTATAGATATAGATTTGAGTAAAATTATTTTTAAGTTTATTGCTCTTAATTAAATAATTGATGATATATTAAGTCAAGGGGTAGACTTGTCCATCTATTAATTTGTAAGAGACATCTTAGCTTTTTATAAGTAGTATAGATGATGCTTTTAGTAGTTCATTAGTAATAAAATGACATTTTAATGTCTTAATTTTTGAAAGTAGACTTTTTAAGTGAAACATCCAAAATTAGAATAGTGGACTCTTTACAAAAAATGGGGGGAGTATTAATTAATCTCAAAATTATAAAGTGTATATGTGTGGAGCACGGGTTTCATAACTAGTGTTGTTATAAAAATGCAGCGACAAGCGAGCACTTCTAACATCAACATTCTTGTTGAATCAAGAAATGGAGGTTTGTGATCCTAATCTTTGTTCGGACCGGTATGTTTTGTATAGTCTAGTTTTAGTTAAATTGACGCATGAGGCATCTGCTTAGAGCATCACCAATACAACATTGAATTTAATTTTACGTGATCATGAGTAATTAACACTCTCAATCATATGTGACAAGTTTTCTCTCTTTTTTCACATTAAATCAAAATAGACCTCTCCAATACAAAAGTGAATTTGATCTTATGTGACATGCATCCCACCAATAAAATAAAATTTGACAAAAAATAAAAGAGAAAAACCAATAGAAGGAGTTTTTAAAAAGAAAAATGATGACTATGATGTATCCACACATTCAAGTAGAATGTGAAAAATTGACATTGTTATCCACGATGTGAACAAATTTGGTTGATACATTATATCCACACTTCTCATCCACATTTGCATTAGAGAGGTATTTTCTTTCAAAAAGAGTGTAAATCCTAAGTGGCATCTAATTTATTTGCATTGGTGATTGCTCTTAGATTATTTCCCTTGATTTTAGATGCTTGTCTGCTTTCACATCCAAACAAGATGAAAGTAAGACAAGATGATGTATAAGAACAAATAACTTTGCCACTTCTCTCTCTCTATCTAAGCCTCTTGCAAATTAAGAAAGAAAGGAACAAATGGGTATTTGACTATTTGTTTATAGGCCAAAATTAGAAGCGGCAAAGAGAGATTCGGGTGGCATGCGGCCCTCACTGGGTCAAGTGAGCTCAAATAGCCACGTTAGTGAAGGCCAAATTAATAAGGATAAATTGCAGATCGATGTTCTTTACTAAATTTTCAACATGTTTAGTACTTAAAAAAATCTAAAGTATATTTCATTAAATTGTTCCTAAAATAGACAACATAGCTAACCGACTCCAATTATCAAGCATCTTCTTCCATTAATTCATTTCACCTAGTTTGCTCAACCCTGATTTAGAAAGACCTTTCTTGAATTTGTTGGGTCCAAGTTTGAAAGATAATCCAATCTCATTCCTTCTTCTCATTGACGTAAGAAGTCCCCGGCGGGAATCTTTTGAAAAGGAAGATTAAGGTGCCTATCATCGAAGCAACCGAGAGAAGAAGGGATAAGGAGACTTACTAGTCTTCTCACAAATAGTCTTGATTGACTCTCTTAATCGACAGGAAAGACAGTTCCGGAAACCGAATACAGATTGCGAAGAAATGCTAAACAATCCCACAAACACACACACACACACACACATATATATTTATTTATTTATAGTTGTGTGAGAGAGAGGACCACAACAAGGTTCTTGTAAAAAAGTTTCTCATGAATTGTGATGCATTGATTTGGATACACGAGGTAACTATTTGGAATTGCAATGCATGAATTTGGAATTAAAATACAAAGGTAAATCGCGATGCACAATTTTTATTTTTTGATGCACAAACTTGATTATCCATGAAAAAATCCCGATGCACAATTTGGAATCAGAATACAAAGTAAATCCCGGTGCAAATTTTTTTATTTTCCGATGCACAAACTGGATTACCAATGAAGAAAATCCTGATGCACAATTTTGGATTTGCCATGCACTATTTGGAATTAAAATATAAAATTAAATCCCGCTACACAAACTTGATTTTTGATGCAGTGCTCCAAATCCAATATCAATAAGGGTATATTAGATCATTTCACTCCAAAAGTATCTTTTACTAGTTAAATAAAAATATAGAGGACATTTGCGGTTGACATTTGAGTGTTGAGAATTAGCCGGTTATCACCCAATTAATAACACGTGTATAAATGAATGGGGGCATAAATGGGTTTGGGTACCATTTTAAAATAAAATTATTAAGTAAACAAACATTATAAAAACTTTGTGATTCTATATGGGTTGGAGGTATTCGCTGGCGCCGGTGGTGAATTAATGACTATAAGGTCACCCATTTATGTTTACACAAGCTCATGTGAATTAATTGACGAAAATGGGCATACTCATTTACAATTTTACATGTGCCCATACTCATAAATATTTGTGAGCGGTTTTTTTTTATATTTTTTAACCAGGTTGAATCCTGGGGTAGTACTTCTGGTCCCTTATTGCTACTACCAGGAAAATCGCGGGATGTGCCCGAATGATATAGGGTTTGAGAAAATTTGTGAGCGGTTTAAGCGGTCATACGAGTATGACAACATTTGTTGATCTATATCAAGTATGACCTTTTGACCCGGCCACTTATCATTTTTGGCCTTTAACCAACAATTGATATAAACTTCCCAAAATAATGATACCCATTTGAAAATAAAGAGACACATTCAACTCTCTCTCTCTCTTTCTCGCCCTAACGTCTTCCATGACGAACATCCCTCTCATCAACCGTTAGTCCATCATCTACATCTTTCATTTTTCGGAAAATAGGGACAACCGTTAGTCCAATATCAATAAGGGTATATTCGTCATTTTACTCAAAAAGTATTTTTTACAAATTAAATAAAAATATAGAGGACTTTTGCGGTTGACATTTGAGTGTTGAGAATTAGTCGGTTATCACCCAATTAATAACACTTGTATAAATGAATGGGGCATAAATGGGTTTGGGTACCCTTTTAAAATAAAATTATTAAGTAAACAAACATTATAAAAACTTTGTGATTCTATATGGGTTGGAGGTATTCGCTGGCGCTGGTGGTGAATTAATGACTATAAGGTCACCCATTTATGTTTACACAAGCTCATGCGAATTAATTGACGAAAATGGGCATACTCATTTCCAATTTTACATGTGCCCGTACTCATAAATATTTGTGCGCGGTTTTTTTTTTTTAACCAGGTTGAATCCTGGGGTAGTAGTTCTGTTCCCTTATTGCTACTACCAGGAAAATCGCGGGATGTGCCCGAATGATACAGGGTTTGAGAAAATTTGTGAGCGGTTTAAGCGGTCATATGAGTATGACAACATTTGTTGATCTATATCAAGTATGACCTTTTGACCCGGTCACTTATCATTTTTGGCCTTTAACCAACAATTGATATAAACTTCCCAAAATAATGATACCCATTTGAAAATAAAGAGACACATTCAACTCTCTCTCTCTCTTTCTCGCCCTAACGTCTTCCATGACGAACATCCCTCTCATCAACCGTTAGTCCATCATCTACATCTTTCATTTTTCGGAAAATAGGGACAGGACCTTGGCAAAATTGATAATCAAACAAAAACAAGGAGAGGGATAACAGCCGAACACACTGAAGTCGAACCTCTAAAAATATAATATACGATATAAAATGGAGAAGAACAAACTCATTGCTGAAAACTATAAGAACTAAATGCATCCTGCTGAAATGCAGAAATCACACTCTGAGGCATCTGATGCAGTTGATCAAAGACCATATATCCCACGTGAGGTGGGTTGTAGCCAATATATCCGCGAACCAGTTGCTTTCTCTGAAAACATGCACCATAGAAGCCATGCACATCAAATCTGTACATTGACCTACCTTGTATGCATACTGCCAAGGAATCTTATGATTATCTTTAATGTGCAAAATTACAACAAGCGAGTTTGTTTCGACAATAAAAGAAACTAACGAAAGTTCTTGACATAGTAAAAAGCCATCCCATATATAGTGCCATAATCAGAGCATACATGTTTGTATCATCCCCATAGTGACCAGAAAAAGCTCTAGTAGAATTACCATGCATATCTCGAATGACTCCCCCCAGTACACACCACATTAAGAAACGAGCCATCAGTGTTAGGTTTATATTGATGTCGGTCTGGAGGCTCCCATTTAACCCATTAACCCTTACGAATTGGAGCCACTTTCACCGGCAACCTCAGGCATTGAAGACCTATTTTCCCCAAAAAAACTGGCACTTGTGCTAGGATTGTAAATATACATCATCCCCCCTCCCAATATACTACAAGAAAAATGAGATATTGTGACACTTTGCTTGAGACTATTTTCAAAAAGCCTCATAAAGCTATCCATTAATGCTTTTATAAGTGTCATTTTACAAATTATCAATTATATTTTGGAAGACCTCATAAAGTTATTTGTTAGAGCTTTTATAAGTGTCATTTTACTAAAAAATAAATTATATTTTGAAAAGTCTCATAAAGTGTTTATTAAGGCTTTTTAAAATGTAGTTTAATTGATTACTAGTTTTACACTTGTGCGTTAAACGCATGTGCATATATCTCTTTTAATTAAATTATACACAAATAAAATGAGAATTATGAACAAAATTTAAAAAAAAAAGAAAAAACATGATGAATGGAACAAATTATATCGGTATTATTATGTTTGACAATTACAACCCAAAACCCGTTAACCCATATTTTTGCTATATAAGTGTACGTTTCCTTGGCGAAAAATATGGGTTAAAACGGGCTGACCCATTTAATTTTAAATTACAATGGGACACAATTCGTTTCGACCCAACCCACCCAATCATCATCATATAATTAATATCATTTAACCCATTATTTTATGTATTATTTAAGTCATTTTCTCGTTCATAATTTTCTAGAGTTTAATAATTGATATTTTTTCAGTAATATAAATAGTAATTCAGATGCATATTCTTTTCTATATAACATATAGATTTATTAAATATTTATAATTTATGGTTGATATCTACTACTATGATTTAATCGTATATATTTTCATATGATTTATCAATAAGTTATAATTAATTATGGTTATTTGCAAAAAATAAATTTTGTTTTGATATTATAATTTCAGATACGATGAAAGAGATAGAAAAGTTTCAAAAACAGACAAGTCATATATGAAGATTTCCATAGCAGACTTTTTATAATTAATTGTAGTTATATTTTATTTTGTAATCACATATATTCAATGAAGATGATTTTTATAACACATTTATTCTTATTCCAATGTTATTTACTCATTTTAATTAATCCGTAAATTAAGTACGCACCAAAAAAAGACATTTGTATTTCCCTTTCATTATTGACGCACAAGTTCTTTTCCGGTTTTCCCCCTTTTCCCAGCTGCTATCTTCTTGTCTCCTTGCCTTCCAGAAAGTCCCTCACACTAGATTCACTTCGAGAAGTAAAAATTAGGGCGCCTTTGAAAGTCCATAGAACAATTGCTCCAGTTCAAGCTTTCAGGCCAGGTATTATTCGATTCATTTACATTTGCGAACTAGGGTTTCTGATTGAGTCTAAGTGCTAATGACTTTGGTTCATCTCTTATTGTGATCAAGATTATTATCTATACATTTGGTTTCTATTGTCTTGATCGATTGATTAATGATAGTAGAGATATAACTAATTTTTGTTTAAAGTGATAATGATTGAGTTGCACGATTCAGTAATTTATTGGTTCCCTGCTTTTATTGGTTTGATTGCATTTTCTTTGGTGTTGTGTTGTTCTTAAATAGACTCCAAAAGAATCTCTTTTGCTCTTGGTAATTTTGTTGTTTCAATAGTGTCAATACCGTGTTCAACCTTCCTTTCAAGAGAGTTGCCTACTGCTTTTGGGAGCCAATCCAACAATAATTCTCATTATTTTCTTAAGCATTGCCCTTTGCTTCAATGCGTTCACGAGTAGTGTACCAGGTGGTGCTTATTTTTCCAAATTCACAATGCATAGACAATCAAAATTACAGATATCCTCTTTTAGATGGACAAATTAAGTTAGGTTTGTTCTAATTTACTAGAAGTAATGGGAGTTATTTGATTCCCAGCAGGTTCTCAATCTTTCCCCCATGTTTTACTACTTTCTAAACACAGTTCTTAGAAATATTTAAGTTCTAATCTAAATGCCCGACTGGAAATAACAATAGATCTCATTACGGATGGAATTCCCATTCCAAAACTCCATTCTTTCTATCTAAAAAAGACCTTACAATTGCAACTGAATACGTGCCAGCTTTATGAAGCTAGAAGCTCCAGAAGCATAAACTCCAAATGATTGGTGGTAATCCCTTAAAAATTTCAAATAAAAAATGTATGAAAGATATACTGATACAACACTTATAAAAATAAAATAAAATATGATGTAGCAGTTGTGTACCTGCAAAATTTAAGAAGCTATATTTTTTGAGAAGGACCATCGAATCTCCCCATTAATTGAAACATGTACTTCATGTACAACACCCTACATAGGCTTACAAGTTACAAGTGGAATAGCCCGAGGATATGTAACACCCCAGATTCTTGCATGAGCGTTGTGTGCTTACCTTCATGCATTATTGATGTTCGTGAGCATGTTTACTTAGTCTATATATGTTTTAGAATTATTTATAAGTCATTCATAATGCTCTTAACATGTTTAGAATCGTGTTTGCATACTTGTTGAATCCTCGGTTGAATTGCTTGTTTAGTTCTCCTTCTTTCCCTCCTTCATTCGGATTGTTCGGGTGTAGTTTGAGGGTGCTTGTGATGAGTTTTAGACTCATTTTTGTTGGGGTTTGAAACCCCATTGATTTGGCTAAGTATTTGGGGGTCTTTTAGGTTGCATTTTGAGCCTTTTTGGGTCTGCCGAGCTTGCGATCGCAAGGTGGAATGACCTTGCCCTCGCAAGGTAACCATAAACTTGAAGGTTGGGATTCCAGGAAGCATACGGTCGCATGCTATGGAGGACCATGCGACCGCAAGGTCCCCCGAGGCTGGACTGCTCTATTTCGATGTTTCTTGAATTTCACACTTAAACCCCTATCCAAAACCCTTTCTAAACCCCACCTAAACCTCCCTAACCCTCATTACTTATACCCTAACATCATTAACATGTTTTAAGAGTGGATTAGTGAGTGTTTGAGTGGATGAAACAAGCCACAAAATCAGATTTTAAGCAACCACATTACATTGACACTTGTCCCATTAGACATTTGACTTCACTAACACCACAATTCAGCCTTGGGACTCCTCATTTGCTGAAGGCCTTTCCAAAACCGTGAGAGAGAGAGTTCTTGAGGGTTCCCGTGGCTCCTTGAAGCTTCTCTCTTGGTCCTCCTTGATTCCTTCTTCCATTGCTCAAGCCACCTCCATAGAAGTGAAGAGCTTGAAGAGTAGATCATTTCCTACCGAATAGATTTCTTGTTTGCTTTCTTGGGTGTAAAATACTTGTAAGTTACTTCTCTTCTTCTTTGATTTAGTTCTCATTGACCCTAAGGAAAACAAAGCTTATGATGTATGAGGTCAATGAGGACACATATATGCTTCTTTATGCCTTCATCTTGTGTTTTGAAAATATGGACTTGCTAGAAGCATGTATAGAGTGATTTTATGGTTATGGAAGATTGTTATACTCCTTCATCTTGTTTATTTAAGATTATGAACATGTTAGAAACATTTATTTTATGTGTTGCTTGAAGTGGTGCTATATGAGAATGCCCTAATTATAGCCTACATGATATGTTGGTATGTTGTTATGTGTTCTATCCTCTAAATTGGACCCTATGATGAATATGAAATACATGGCAATGCCTTGGTGAATTTATAACCTAGTTGAACCTAGTAATGTCCTAGGTTGAGTTATGAAGCACATAGCTTCAATTACCCCAAAATTTGGAATTTTATAGTAAAGACTCACTGGAGTCGACTCTAGGGAAGATTTGAACATGTTGAACACTAATTTCAATCCCTACGAAGTTTGGACACTGTTTGGTCGGCTTTACTCAAGTCTAAGTTGAGTTTAATTATGTTCAATTGAACCCGTTGTTATTATTTGGTTATGAGCGATTAATTGCCTTGACATGATTTATAGTAGAGATTAATAACCTACTTGGTCGGTCGAGTTCGCTCTTGTCGAATTCGATCCTTATTTGGTCTTGACGAGTAAATATCTACTTGTGCATTGCATTAAGTCCATCTCGCACTATTTGGTTTGATTTTTATGTTAGGTAGGACGATGCACGCCTTCACGAATTGAGAGATTCGTGCTCGCTATGGATCGCCGCACCTGTGACCTCACACACATCTCCACTGTAGGCCGTAGTGGGGAAGTAGCCCCTTTGCCATATCAATACGCGCACAGTCGCTATTAGCCGGCGAGTTCTGGTATATCGATGCGAAGTCACGAGCATCGTAGTCACGATATTGGGTTAACAAACTTTATTGCAGGAGCTACGTAGCGGTCGTGCCTATATCATATCCTACTTGTATGATTTATTTTCCGCACTTACGTGAATAATGTGCTAAGTGCTATATGATGAACATGCGCCATAATTGTGATAAATGCCATGCTATGACATGAACATGCATTTTTAGTAACTTACTAAGTCTTTATGACTTACCCTATTTGTTTGTTTTGTTTTCCTTAGATCCGAGCCAAAGAGACGGTTCACGCTAGATTCACCATACCCGCGTTTGGTTGCTTGTGAGCTCAAGGTTGCTCTTTTGGGACTTTTGTAGTTAGACTTTATTTTGGCAAGGACGATGGAAGCAAATCACTTAGACTTGTCTTGGGATTTTGTTGTTGTAGTATAACTTAAATACTTGACACTTATAATCTTTTGTATGCCGACTTATATGTCAAGCTTGTTTATATATTATTGGTTCACTACAGCTTCTTCCGCTTAAAATCTTATAAAGTATTATTGTTGTTGTTATCTCCGACATGTTGTGGCCGTTGAGGATATTATTATGCATGTGTTATAATTGTAGGAGTAGTTGTTGGGTTCCGGCTGTAACATCGCCGATGACTTGTTTATTTTATGTTATTTTTCGGCCAAATGTAGTCGAGTTGTTATATGTATGCGATGTTGCGCCACGTGAAATTTTACATTCCTACTTGCGCATGCTTGTATCTTGTTGCCTATTTGGACGGACCGGCTTGGGATCTCGCATTGGGGTCCGGGTCAGGTCGTCACACTTGGTATCAGAGCTATAGGTTAGCTGTCGGCCAGGATAGGTTCCATGGCCTAGGTGGGTTGGTTATTTGTGTGTTGATTCTAACGTCGAGTGAATTGTTGTAGGGGTTCGATGGAGAATCCTAGGGATGGCAATGGCCGTGGTAAAGGTAGGCCCATGAGAGGTCCGGCCGAACCTGAGGCTAAGGTACTGCCGCCACAGAATCCGGTGGGTCCGGATATGGCAGAGTTACACCGTAGATTGATGGCTTTTCTGGTAGGGGCTGGCCTGGGAGGTCAAGCTGAGGGAGCACCACCACCACCACCACCTCGACAGGAGGAGGTAGTACCACCACCGAGACCGAGGAATGACACCACTCTTTTAGAGAGATTCCTTAAGTTGAAACCTAGTGCATTTCTTGGGGAGCCGAAACCTAGGGAGGCTGAGTTATGGATGGAGGAGATGATCAAGCTACTATCTATGTTGGGATGTACCGATGAAGAGAGAGTCATGTTAGCGACCTTCAAGTTCAAGGGAGCCGCCAGCCGAGCATTGGTGGAATGTGTTGAAGGAAAGTTGGGAGATGCAGCAAGTTCAAATCACTTGGGCTAATTTTCAAAGGGAGTTTAAAAATGAGTATGTGCCGGATGTAGTTCGCAACAAGAGGGAGAAAGAATTTTATGATCTTGAGCAGGGTAGCATGACCGAGCGGAGTATTCCGCGAAGTTCACCGAATTGAGCCGTTATTGCACGTATTTGATTCCTACTGAAGCACGGAGGACACATAAGTTTGTTAAGGGGTTGAGGACTGAATTTAGGAAGTAGATTCTGGCACTTAAGCTCACTGATTATCGGAGTGCAGTTGATCGAGCTTATGAAGTAGAGCAGGATATTGAGGAGCACCGAAGCAAGAATAATTCTAGTAATGCACGACAGTCTACTCAGAACACTAATCAAGGGAATAATTCAGGTAACAGGAGGGGATACCAAGGCAACCGTGATAGGAGAGGTGGAGGCCAAGGTAAGCCACAGTCTGGGAAGTAGGGCAATAATACTTCTTCTTCTCAAGGGCAACAAGGTCAGCGTAGTGGGAGTATGACTTGCAGCTATTGTCAGAAGGTAGGTCACACAGTTGATTGGTGTTGGGCGAAGCTTGGAAAGTGTACTCTTTGTGGAGATGGTACTCATTTTAGGAAGGAGTGCCCGAAAGCCGGGCAAGCCCCGGGAATGTGGCTCAGTCTGGAGTCAAGAGAAGTGTAGATGGGAAACCCAAGGTGCAGGGCCGTGTGTTTACGCTTGATCAGTGCGAGGTTCAGGAGTCTACGGCCGTGATAGGAGGTACTCTTTCTATATTTGATCATAAGGCTCGAGTTCTCATAGATCCAGGGTCTTCACATTCTTATGTTGCTTCGAACTTTGTTGAGAATTTATGTGTGCTGCCTCAACCTTTGCCATATTTGCTTGAAGTGTCTACCCCGCTTGGGGAATATATGTTGGTGTCCGAGGTGTTTAAATCTTGTGATGTATTGGTGGGTGACCAAACTTTGCATGCGGACTTCATAGTTCTACCTATACGTGATTTTGATGTGATTCTCGGTATGGACTGGTTATGTGCTTATCATGCTTTAGTTGACTGCCATAAAAAGCGGGTTACTTTTTCTATGCTGGGTGTGCCTGAATTTACATTTGTGGGTGATCATGCATCGAGTGGCTTGCATTTTATTTCTGCTCTAAGGGCTAGAAAGTTATTGTCACAAGGGTGTACGGGTTATCTTGCATGTGTTGTTGATAAAAGAAGTCTTCGCCGAAATTAGAAGAGGTTCCGGTAGTATGCGATTTTCCCGACGTATTTTCTACCGACCATGCTATGCCACCCGATAGAGAGATAGAATTTTATATTGAGCTTATTCCGGGGACTTCACCAATTTCTAAGGCACCATATAGGATGGCGCCCACGGAGCTTAAGGAGTTGAAAATTCAGTTGCAGGAACTCCTAGAGATTGGCTTTATTAAACCGAGTGTGTCGCCTTGGGGCGCACCGGTCTTATTTGTGAGGAAGAAAGATGGGAGTTTGCGGTTATGCATAGATTATCAGGAATTGAATAAGGTGACCATTAAGACTAAATATCCACTACCCCACATTGATGACCTCTTTGACCAATTACAAGGGTCGATTGTGTATTCTAAGCTTGATTTGAGATAGGGTTACTACCAATTGAAGGTTAGAGAGGAAGACATTCCAAAGACGGCTTTTCGCACTAGATATGGGCACTTTGAGTTTGTAGTGATGCCGTTTGGGTTAACGAATGCACCAGCAGTGTTTATGGATTTGATGAATCGTGTCTTTCATAGCTATCTTGATTGTTTTGTGGTAGTCTTTATTAATGATATCCTAGTGTATTCGAAATCTCGGGAGGCGCATGAGAAACACTTGAGGATTGTCTTGTCTATTCTTCGGGAGAAACAACTTTATGCGAAGTTTAGTAAATGTGCCTTTTGGATAGAGGAAGTATCATTTTTGGGGCATATCGTTTCTAGCGCCGGGATAGCCGTTGATCCTTCTAAGGTTGAAGCGGTGATGAATTGGAAGAGGCCTAGTTCAGTTACCGAGGTTCGGAGTTTCTTGGGTCTAGCGGGTTATTACTGGAGATTTATTGAGGGATTTTCTCGGATTGTGACTCCTATGACTTGATTGACACAAAAGAATACACCATTTGTTTGGAGCGAGAAATGTGAGGCTAGTTTTCAAGAGCTTAAGAAGCGGTTGATGACGGCACCTATTTTGGCCTTGCCTAACGGAGGAGATAATTTTGTGATTTACAGGGATGCTTCTAAGGAAGGTTTGGGATGTGTGCTAATGCAAAATGGTAGAGTTATCGCTTATGCGTCGAGGAAGTTGTCTACTCATGAACAGAATTACCCGACACACGATTTAGAGTTGGTTGCTATTATTTTTGCGTTGCATAAATGGAAACATTACTTGTATGGGGCTAAGTTTGAGATTTTCACCGACCACAAAAGCTTGAAGTATTTATTTTCCCAAAAGGAATTGAATATGAGACAAAGAAGGTGGATTGAGAAATTAAAGTACCATGATTTTACTATCTTGTATCATCCGGGGAAGGCAAATGTAGTAGCGGATGCTTTGAGTAGGAAAGTTCACATGTCTTGTTTGATGGTTAGAGAATGGAAGATGTTGGAAGACTTGAGAGATTGGGGTCCTAGTATTTATGATCGAGGCGTGATTTTTGTGAATGTTCGTGCTACGCCAGTTTTATTTGGGAAGATTAAAGAAGCGCAAGGGAATGATCCAGAGTTGGAGAAAATTATTGATGGATTAGCTGAGACTGCATCACTTGATTTTGCGATTAATAATGATTACTTTGACATTTCAAGGAAGAATTTGTGTACCAGCTAATAATGAATTGAAGAAGCAAGTTCTTGACGAGGCTCATAAAACGAGATACACCATTCACCAAGGGAGCACGATGATGTATTTGGATTTGAAACGACAATTTTGGTGGAAAGGCATGAAGAGAGAAATTGCGGAGTATGTGTCGAAGTGTTTGACTTGTCAACAGGTTAAGGCTGAACATCAAAGGCCTGCGGGATTTGTACAACCACTTGAGATTCCTGAATGGAAATGGGAGTTTATCACTATGGATTTTGTGACAGGGTTACCGCGCACGCGTAGAGGATTTAATGCAGTTTGGGTTATAGTTGACAGATTGACTAAGTCTGCACACTTTATCCCGATTGCGATCACTTATTCGTTGACTCAGTTGGCAGCCTTGTACATTCAGGAGATCGTGAGACTTCATGGCATACCTACGAGTATTGTGTCCGATAGAGATCTGAGATTCACATCCAGATTTTGGCGGTCATTGCAGGAGGCTTTGGGAACAGATTTGAAATTTAGTACAACTTTTCATCCTCAAACGGATGGTCAGTCTGAGCGGTTGATTCAGATTTTGGAGGATATGCTTCGAGCTTGCGCCGTGGATTTTAAAGGAAGTTGGGATTCTCACTTACCTTTAGCCGAGTTTGCGTATAATAACAGCTATCAGTCGAGTATTAAGATGGCGCTGTATGAAGCATTATATGGGCGTAAGTGTAGATCACCTATCTGTTTGGACGAAGTTGGTGAGGCAAAACTTTGGGGTTCTGAGTTAGTGCAACAGTCGGTTGAGAGTGTGAAGTTGATTAGAGACAGATTGCGCACCGCTCAAAGTCGACAAAAGAGTTACGCGGATAATCGTAGACGGGATCTTGAGTTCCAAGTGGGAGACTACGTATTCTTGAAGGTGTCACCAAGAAGGGGTACAAAGAGATTTGGCAAGAAAGGGAAGCGTACACCAAGGTACATTGGCCCATTTGAGATTCTTGAAAGAGTTGGGTCCTTTGCTTATCGAGTTGCATTACCACCTTCACTTTCGGAGATTCATAATGTGTAAGACCCCGAACCTTCGTGTATTTGACTTTCTCGTGTTGCATGCTTTGTTGTTAATGCGTTGAGTGTTCGTCTTAACATGATAGCACCTAAATAAGTCTCATTGGAGTCTTAGTACCTTGCATATAAGATTTACAATGTTCATCTTAGTTGTTGTATGCTTGGTTGAGAGTTTAGAAGCATTGTTGCTTCGTTTGAGCCTTAGGGTTTCTCTGGATTGCCTTCGTTGCTTGTGTTGTTTGTGTTTTCAACTTGCGAGAAGTTCATTTGAGTTCTAAACCAAGTGTACTAGTATTCCACATGCTTGCACAATCATTGTTCATAGACTTGTTGCATTTGGAAATAAGATGACCAACATATTACTTCGCAGATTCAGTCCGGTTTTGGGTAAACTTTGGGAAAAGTCTGGTACCAATCTACTAAAGAGAATTTTCTAAAACTTTAGTATGTTTTACCTACATATGTTAGGATACTCTCTGTAAAATATGGTATTTTTCCAAGGTGTATAAGTACCTCATTTAGGTCTTGACTTACGGCTGTGCCAGAATTATGTTTTCAGGAAATCAGCTTCTGTACTTGAAGTTGTAGTAGCCATATTTTGATGTATATAAGTCCAAATTGAGTAATTTAAAATTCTAAACTATATTTTAAAGAGTCTAGTTTCATAAAAATCAATAATCACCTCATTTGGAGGTGTGAGCTATTTTTGGTCGATTTTACAAGATTGACTGTCTGTTTTCCAGAATCTGGTTTTGTGAGTTTTGAGTGGATTTGGCTATTGACTCTTGAACCCTTGGCCCTTGGACGTCCATTGTGACTCAAAGCCACCTTTGTTGACTTGTCTAAGGCCCTTGTGAACCCTTGGATCATGGCTTATCAATGGTCTTCATGCCTTAGCCAATAGAAAGCCTCTTAATCACTTCACTTGGATTAGGGCCATCTTGGGAAGTATATATACATAAGATTCAGCCTCTCCAGCCATTTATGCTCAACATAACCAGAGAACTTCAGAGACTTGAGCTCAATTTCGTCCATGGAGGTCACACCAACTTGAGAGATCATTTCCCGGAGATCCGGTGGTCCGATCGTCGAACCGAGACCGCCAAATCGAAGCTCTCGATCTTCTCTACAACAATCCTTGCTCTAATCAACCTTTCCTCCATTAATCTTAGGACTAAGGTACGTTGAGAAATCCCTGAAATTTTCATGTTCAATAAAATGACATGACCCCTTCATTATAGTTGCTCTATTGATGATTATGAACATCTTTTGTGAAGACAAATCCTCCAATTCAACCTTTGAAACATGTGTAGGATTTTATGAATTCTCTATGAAGTTGTGATTTTGACATTTTATAAAGCATGAATGTTGTTTATAATGAGCTTGGGAATAACTCTTGTGAAAGAATTCGGTTCAATTCAAGGTTTAACAAAATCACCGAAACTAGGGTTTGAAACTCGAGATTGTGTTTAAGGCTAGTTTAAGATCATGAACGGCCTAGTTATCGAGTTCTAAATGAAAGGAGAACTTAGGAAAGGGCAATGTTATGCATATAGTATCAATGCCCTATTTGGTTGAATTTTAGTAAAACTCACCGGAGTTGAAATTTGGGAGTTATTGAACAATACCGACTCCACATTCAATCCCTATGATGTTGTAGTGCGTTAGACTAATATATTAGCTTATGTGACTTTGGGATGGATTGAAGGACATGTTTGATATGAGTGATTATAAGACTCAAACGAGTTCTTATGTGGTTTATGTGATTGTGTGAAACAAATGCACAATTGAGATCATGTTGTAGAATCATGTATCTACTTGGCAGGTTGAATTCTCTCTTGTCGAATTCCTACTTGATTCTTTAATGAGTAAAAACACCTACTTGTTGAATAAATAATTTGAGGACTATTTTATGAGAAGATTTGGATTGGGGCTTTCTTAGTACTCTATACATAGAGTCTACTTGTATAAGTCGCTAGGATGACCATGTTGTTATCTAAGACTCACCGGTATGGTTTGACCTTACGGGATATTATCGCTCTAGTGTTGCTTAAGTCTTTGA
Source organism: Codonopsis lanceolata (assembly GCA_013146195.2). Taxonomy (NCBI): domain Eukaryota; kingdom Viridiplantae; phylum Streptophyta; class Magnoliopsida; order Asterales; family Campanulaceae; genus Codonopsis; species Codonopsis lanceolata. The sequence continues at coordinate 41,734,785 of CM028380.1, forward strand.
CTACCATCGACTTTTGTGTTATTGAATGAGTTACTACTCTAGGAAGAGTTTAGTAAATGGCTTCATGATCCGAGACTAACGGAGTAGTCTTGGATAGTACTTAATGGACTGATGGTTAAGTCGTGACTCTGCTGAATTTCATGGGTGAATATGGAATACTGTGTATATGTTATATTATGACTAAATGCATGATTTCCTACCTTGTCAAGAATTGATTCTTCTATGTGTTTCTATGATATGACTTATGAGCATATTGAATGTATTTGCCTTCGTGCACGATCTGTTTCTACGTTAATGAATTGTGGTGAACTTGGATTCTACAATTAAGTGGAATTATGAATCAAAATTGAACTAAGCTTGATTTCACAATAATCAACTTAGGCTTCCCTTATATAATAAACTTGGGACTTTGAACTAAATTTCTAAATGGAAAGAGAACCTTGATATGCCTCAAACGAGAACATAGAAAAGAGTCTTGGGACACATATAGTGTTCAAACTCTATTTGGTTGGAATTGTAGTAAAGACTCAACGGAGTCGAGTAAAGGAACAATTGAACCTTACGAGGATCGTGGTGAGATCCTATGATAATTATATTCCAGATGACTAGATTACTAGCTTTTGGGACTTGAATTGAATAGAGTGAACGAACTTGGCACTTATGATTTAGGGACTCAAATGAGCTCCTATTGTGGTTTTGTGATTATTGTAACAATGTGCATAATTGTATGAGTTTAGTAGATCATTATATCTACTTGAGAATTAGCAAGTAAACATCTGCTTGTGCATTGCATATAAGTCCAGCTGGCATTACTTGAGTTTTCTTGATGATGGTAGGACGATGCATTGTCTTCACGAATTATGAGATTCGTGGTTGCAATGTATCGCCGTACCGGATTCGGGTTTCACACACACCTCCACTGCTAGCTACGGTGGAGTGGGGAGTAGCCCCTTTGCCGTAACCAAAAGAGCGCATTGGCTAGTGCTATTTTCGAGTAGAGAGCTCGGACCCGAGAAGAGAGCTCGGTACTTTGATACCTGAACACGGGTATCACTGGCACGATTTGATTAACAGTTGTGATTGCAGGAGCAATACGACAGAAGTGAATTGGTATCTTCTCTATCCCTTATGTGGCTTCCTATGGGCACTTATGTGATAACAAAGTGCTAGTTGAACATGAGATCTTATTGACCATGTTTGTATTGTCTGATGATATATGAGAGATTTGATTTGTATATATAATGATATGTATACTTGCATATGATGTTTTGTGGGAACTACCTTCTAATTCATTTGATTTGTGTGTGAACAGGGAATTACACCCTGGTTCATTTGGACAGTTTAGTAAGTAAGAAGGAGTGGATATCTTGTGGAGTATCGTAACGATACGACGCCTCTTCACGGGTTTTTACGTCATATATAAAATGACACCACTTATGTTATGTTTATGTTACATAATTATATGTTGCATATATATTGTGGTAGCGTACTGGGTCATTATGACTCATCCCGTACTTGTTTTTAGTTGCAGTAACTGATAGCTGCATTGAGGTCGAGTAGTTCGTGACTGTAGCAGGGCACAGCTGGTCGATAGATCGAGGTTAGATCGTGTGGTTCGTGTTTGTAGCAACCGACTTTCCCGAGTAGCAGCTTGTGGAGTCTTGTTCCTTTTTAGCATTGCCATTGATTTCATGTACTTTGCTATTCCTGTGAGATCGACATTTTGTAAAGTTATTTAGACTTTACAGTCGGGTAGAATACTTGGGTATTTGTATTGGTTATTTCTTGGGCCGACATGTTGTGTCGTGCCCTGTTTGTGGTTTTAGTATTTATTTCAGTTGTCTCCCGGGCGCGCAGTAGCTTTGGGGGAATTTCCTTATTCTAGTTTTTATAATTGTTGGTTGACCCCGGTATGCTTTAGCCGTTGGGTAATTGTTATATCAGGTTGGTTCTTTGTTGAAACGCCGGCCTGGAGTGCCGATGGTTTGATTAGCGTCTGAAATGTTGCGGCACACGAGTTTTGTTTTTCCTCCTTTGAGAGATAATGTCTCTCTTGGTTTTCATTGTCGTTGGTTTCGAGCTTCATAGCTTGGGACTTCTTTCTTATATTGCTTCCGCTGATTCGATTTTTGAAATACCGTATTTTAGTGCGGTCTTATGTTCATGTTTAGAGCGAGTTTGCTCAACTGTTTGACTAGCACTACTGCTTATCAAGTGCTTGTCCTCTTCTTAAATTAGTTCCAGCGGCACGACCTTGGGATTTCGTGTTGGAATCCGGGTCGGGTCGTCACATAATGTCTTCCATGTTTCCATGTTGCGGAAGTATTTGAAAGACGAGTCCCATGTACTCGAGTATTAGGAGATAACATTTGAGCCGGATATGTCCTATGTTGAAAAGCCCGTGAAGATTTTGGATACCAAAGAGCAAGTGCTACGAACCAAGAGGATTTCCTTAGTTAAAGTCCTTTGGAGAAACCACAACATTGAGGAAGTGACTTGGGAAACAGAGGCGGAGATGCGTGAGAAGCATCCACATTTGTTTGATGGACTTGGTAAGAATTTAGGGACTAAATTCCTTAAGGAGGGGAGAGTGTAACACCCCATGAGCATTGTGTGCTTACCTTCATGCATTTTGATGTTCGTGAGAATGTTTACTTAGTCTATATATGTTTTAGAATTATTTATAAGTCATTCATAATGCTCTTAACATGTTTAGAATCGTGTTTCCATACTTGTTGAATCGTCGGTTGAATTGCTTGTTTAGTTCTCCTTCTCTCCGTCCTTCGTTCGGATTGTTCGGGTGTTGTTTGAGGGTGCTTGTGATGAGTTTTAGACTCATTTTTGTTGGGGTTTGAAACCCCATTGATTTGGCTAAGTGTTTGGGGGATCTTTTAGGTTGCATTTTGAGCCTTTTTGGGTCTGCCGAGCTTGTGGTCGCAAGGTGGAATGACCTTGCCCTCGCAAGGTAACCAGAAACTTGAAGGTTGGGATTCCAGGAAGCATGCGGTCGCATGCTATGGAGGACCATGCGACCGCAAGGTCCCCCGAGGTTGGACTGCTCTATTTTGATGTTTCTTGAATTTCACACTTAAACCCCTATCCAAAACCCTTTCTAAACCCCACCTAAACCTCCCTAACCCTCATTACTTATACCCTAACATCATTAACATGTTTTAAGAGTGGATTAGTGAGTGTTTGAGTGGATTAAACAAGCCACAAAATCAGATTTTAAGCAACCACATTACATTAACACTTGTCCCACTAGACATTTGACTTCACTAACACCACAATTCAGCCTTGGGACTCCTCATTTGCTGAAGGCCTTTCCAAAAACGTGAGAGAGAGAGTTCTTGAGGGTTCCCGTGGCTCCTTGAAGCTTCTCTCTTGGTCCTCCTTGATTCCTTATTCTATTGCTCAAGCCACCTCCATAGAAGTGAAGAGCTTGAAGAGTAGATCATTTCCTACCGAATAGATTTCTTGTTTGCTTTCTTGGGTGTAAAATACTTGTACGTTACTTCTATTCTTCTTTGATTTAGTTCTCATTGACCCTAAGGAAAACAAAGCTTATGATGTATGAGGTCAATGAGGACACATATATGCTTCTTTATGCCTTCATCTTGTGTTTTGAAAATATGGACTTGCTAGAAGCATGTATAGAGTGATTTTATGGTTATGGAAGATTGTTATACTCCTTCATCTTGTTTATTTAAGATTATGAACATGTTAGAAACATTTATTTTATGTGTTGCTTGAAGTGGTGTTATATGAGAATGCCCTAATTATAGCCTACATGATATGTTGGTATGTTGTTATGTGTTCTATCCTCTAAATTGGACCCTATGATGAATATGAAATACATGGCAATGCCTTGGTGAATTTATAACCTAGTTGAACTTAGTAATGGCCTAGGTTGAGTTATGAAGCACATAGCTTCAATTACCCCAAAATTTGGAATTTTATAGTAAAGACTCAATGGAGTCGACTCTAGGGAAGATTTGAACATGTTGAACACTAATTTCAATCTCTACGAAGTTTGGACACTGTTTGGTCGGGTTTACTCAAGTCTAAGTTGAATTTAATTATGTGCAATTGAACCCGTTGTGATTATTTGGTTATGAGCGATTAATTGCCTTGACATGATTTGTAGTAGAGATTAATAACCTACTTGGTCGGTCGAGTTCGCTCTTGTCGAATTCGATCCTTATTTGGTCTTGACGAGTAAATATCTACTTGTGCATTGCATTAAGTCCATCTGGCACTATTTGGTTTGATTTTTATGTTAGGGTAGGACGATGCATCGCCTTCACGAATTGAGAGATTCGTGCTCGCTATGGATCGCCGCACCTGGGACCTCACACACATCTCCACTGTAGGCCGTAGTGGGGAAGTAGCCCCTTTGCCGTATCAATACGTGCGTCACAGGTTGCTATTAGCCGGCGGAGTTCGGTATATCGATGCGAAGTCACGAGCATCGTAGTCACGATATTGGGTTAACAAACTTTATTGCAGGAGCTACGTAGCGGCCGTGCCTATATCATTTCCTACTTGTATGATTTATTTTCCACACTTACGTGAATAATGTGCTAAGTGCTATATGATGAACATGCGCCATAATTGTGATAAATGCCATGCTATGACATGAACATGCATTTTTAGTAACTTACTAAGTCTTTATGACTTACCCTATTTGTTTGTTTTGTTTTCCTTAGATCCGAGCCAAGGAGACGGTTCACGCTAGATTCACCATACCCGCGTTTGGTTGCTTGTGAGCTCAAGGTTGCTCTTTTGGGACTTTTGTGGTTAAACTTTTATTTTGGCAAGGACGATGGGAAGCAAGTCACTTAGACTTGTCTTGGGGTTTTGTTGTTGTAGTATAACTTAAATACTTGACACTTATAATCTTTTGTATGCCGACTTATATGTCGAGCTTGTTTATATATTATTGGTTCACTACAGCTTCTTCAGCTTAAACTCTTATAAAGTATTATTGTTGTTGTTGTCTCCGGCATGTTGTGGCCGTTGAGGATATTATTATGCATGTGTTATAATTGTAGGAGTAGTTGTTGGGTTCCGGCTGTAACGTCGCCGATGACTTGTTTATTTTATGTTATTTTCCGACCAAGTGTAGCCGAGTTGTTATATGTATGCGATGTTGCGCCACATGAAATTTTATATTCCTACTTGCGCATACTTGTATCTTGTTGCCTATTTGGACGGTCCGGCTTGGGATCTCGCATTGGGGTCCGGGTCGGGTCGTCACAGGATAGATCGAATTGTTGTTTATTTTATGGACTTCTTGGCTGATTTTTAGTGATTAGGCTAGTTACCTTACTTTTTTTTCACTGAACTTTGCCATTTGAAATTTAGCTTATGTCCATGTTTTGCACATGGCAGGTAGTTGAGTATCTAGGTTGCATTAATCTATCCGTTCTTCCAGTAGTAAAAATATTGGTTGGAAGATAAAGCAAAAACATATGATTATTTTCTATTCAACAATTCACGATATATTCCCTTTTAATCTTGGAACATGTAACATGACTAATGTTTCCATATTTGAACTGTATTTTGGATGATATATGTCTTCTTGGCATTCCCATATATTGACAGTGTTAAGATGATCAGATGTTGAATTTGGTGTTGTGGCTTTAAGAATTGTTCCCATTACTTTAATTTCTTTTTCATGTTTGGCCATCAATTGAATTTTGGATTCTTTAGACTACACTTTCTGGCTATCTTTATAACTGTCTCATTCCTTTTGGATCACATTAATCTTTTTGAAATATTATTGACACTTTCTTATGGCCATCAATGGAACTAGCAGACTTCCCAATAGTATGTTTAACCTGCTAAAGTTTGGTAAGGATTCAGGTAGAAAAGTAATTTTTGGATCACAATAATTCTTTGTTAATTGGATAAAATTAGAATGGGCTTAGCCAGCTTGTTATAGATTGGGAGACAGAAATGCCTTTTTCCCTAACATGTTTCTTCTATAATAATGTTCACTTGGCAGGTTTCTTCAAGCTTGGCCAGTGTTATTCCACTTGTAAGCCTATGCAACCTAGATACTCAACTACCTGCCATGTTTCAGAAAATGTTTTACATGTAAATGGCCACTACCCTTATTTCAATTTTGTACTTATTTACACTTTGAATCATAAAAAAACTAAGAACAGACATAAAATGTTTCAATTAAAACTTACAAGAGGGGCCTTGGTGAGATAACGGAGGATGGTAGCAACAGGATGGTAGCAACAGGATGGAAGCAATGAAATTTACCCTACAATTATCGCAGTCATCATCTATGTTAGTAAGGCTAATTACAATTGTAAAGAAACAAAATTTTGGGATAGAAAATGGAAATAATGATGATGATGATGGGGGGCTCTACTTCAGATTTAAGTTGAATGCGTGTACTGAAGTCATCAAGTAGGACCAAGTCCAAAATAATTGGAGCAGCCAACAGTGAGTCCTCGTATGTGTTGTGCAGCACTATGGTAAAAGTTAAAGAAGTTCCAAAATGAAAGGGAATAGAAAGCAAGACATGAAGTTCGCACATTAAACATTACAGGTATAAAATGCTACATACTATCTTGGCATATGGAAAATAACATCCATACTAACAGTAGCTACCATTGCAGTCTTATCGCTTACCTAAAACAGAGACTGAGCAAATTCTATCAAGCAACTTTTGTTTTTATCGGTTTGCTTGTCTCTATTCTTTTATATGGGTTATCTGTCACTACGTGTATTCCATATTTCCTATTCATTGGTATCAAATATTAAAACAACATTTCATGTAACTATGCATTGCATCTATAATCATCATAAATGAGAAATAGATTTTACTTTTAGTTGTACTAGTAAGGTTCACGTGCGTTGCACGTGGTTAACGCACGTGATGTTAATGGTTTTTTAAAGTGATTTGTCAGTTTTTTAACTTTTTTGTTTACTTTTAATTATTGGATTCTTTTTGTGTTTTAATCTTTATAGTTTTGAGACTTATAAATTGTATTGTTGTGTGTTTAGGTTTTTCGATATTTTGTTTTTCAGTAATTTATAATGTAAGCTTTTAGTCATTATATTGCAACTTATCCTACACATTTGTCTTTTTTATTGGTTATTTTTAAATCTTTTTTTAATACCAAACATGAATTCATTCACTTTTATCAGTGTTGGAATTGAAAAGAATTCAAACTTACTTTCTTAGATAAACACATTGTTGTTGGAGACTTAGTTTATGAAATTTATGACTCTCTTTGAAAAATAATAAATTGTTTTATATAAATCAAACTGACAATCCCAAAGTATATACTTACACTCTAAAATACAAAATTCACCCAGAGTATCTATAAAGTCTCATTTTACCACCCAACCTAACTTTTGTGTCATTTTCATATGTCATTGTATAAGTTTTTTCTAGTTTGTCCCCTAGACACTACTAAGGTTACCAATATGACGTTAAGGTGCACATGGTATTTCACGTGAAGGACATTTTGATCATTTTTAGCAATGTTTTCTGTGCTTTTATTACCCAAAAAAAACTTCATTTTCTTATTCTCCGACAACGCTTTCTCTGCTTCTTCTCCAACAATGACATCTTATTTAAATTTTAAGTGAGATAAAACTCAAGAGTGTATAAATCTTTTATTCAAATTTTTATATAGAAAAATAAATAAAAATAGTGCAGAATCATATCAGAGAGAGATAAAACACAAGAAGAGGATCACATTCAGGTGTCAAGGCCGCCATGAACTTACCCACAAAAAATTAAAATTATCAGAGCTGCCGATGTTAAATGACCAAGCCACAAACACAATGCATAAGCATACATGATGAATTTCAAAACTCATATTTGAATTCATCACAGATGCATACGACAATGATGAGGCACGTCATGATTCAATCCGTCTTCATCGTCCCTAGCTTAAACTCCAACAAATTTCACCTTGGCACCATTGATATGGTTTATGGTTTGAATTGTGAAAATTCTCGATCTTAAACATTATTTGCTACCATTTTTATCACTACGATTACCACACGTTACATCACAATCACCAAATTTGATATGGAATATGGAAATGCTACAAAATTACGTTGAGGGCCAAAGTGGATTTGGTGGATATCTTAGGGGACAATGTGTATTTTGGACTAATTTTGATGGGGCAAACATATGATTAGCCCCCAAAATTACACACTAAATCTCACATTTGACCTCAACCTACAAAGTGTCTCACTTTCATACCTTATTTTTCTATTTGTCTCACTTTACTCCCTCCCGTCTTTGGGTGTTAAAAATAGTAACGTACGGAAAATGATATGTGCATGTCACATGAATATTATTTTGATTATTTTGCTGGGGGTGGAAAATAAGATTTAGTTATAACTTTATTATATAATTAACCATTTAGTATTTAAAAAATGTTTTTATATAAATATGATAATAAATAATTGTTTCAATAATTCAAAAATAATTATATGACCAAATTACAATTTCCCCCAAGGTATCCACCAAATCGTATAATGTACCCCAACCTAAAGGTTTGTTCCATAATGATATCTGACGTTACAATTTTTTTTTCCATTTTCCAACCTATCAGTGATGGATGCTAGAATATTCACGTTAAATAGCACATGATCTTCCACATGCGGGGTAAAAATGACATTTTCATTATCTGCTTTATGAATAAATGTATTAAAAGTAAAAAACTTTAATCTCACACACTCTCCTTCCCTCTTCTCCCGATGCAAGTGCCCATCTCTCGCTCCACCAAAATAGCCGCCATCGCCAGCCTAAACTCTTCCCACTTCGGTCACGCCTATCACAACTTTGGCGCCGTCCTTCTTCGATTCTAGCCAAACTCCATCTCTCGATCTTCCTCATTCTATCTCATGCAAAACTCCCCTAAAGGAAATCGAGGGGTATATACTATACTTACTAAAACCCTAGTAAAAACATGCGATTAACAAAAACACATAACCCCTTTATCGACCTAATTCATCGGAAAGAGACTGCTTGAATGCAGAGAAATGGCGAGGAAAATGCTAACCTTAAAACTAATTATACTACATTCCTTACAACTATGCTTTGAAGAAGTACAAAGTTGTTTTGAAGAAAGACATTTTTGCGCTTGAAGGATTAGTAGTAAGGAAAATTATAAAATTAGTTATAAGGCTAGCAATGTTGTTATTTTAATTTGTCTCGTAATTAAATTTAGAATTTATTTAATTTATACACCCATCATTCATACACCCATCACCATTACCACCACTACCACCTCAAATAACACTATTAGCCTATAAATTATTTTTTTTAATTTTATCTTATTTCTTTGTTTAATTTCTTACTCATTTATTTAATGTCGTATTCCACATAAATCACCACTTTCATGCTTAAAATCACCCCCACCACTACCAAGATCCTCGCAAATGCCGCCACCTATCACCACCACCAAGAAATGTATCCACTTTGCCTTGCTAAAATGGAAAAATAACATATCTTTAGCTTCCGTTAAGTGGAACTACTTTCTTCAAACGACTTTCCTATCGATTCTAACTTAATTTCTTCTCTAACAAAACGCACAGAATTGTCAACTACGTTCTCTATTTTTCTTTATCTTCTTGAACATTATATCACCTTTTCTTAAGACGTTTCTCTTAGTTTATTCATACGCAATTACTAAGCACGCTATAGATTTGCTTAATATCTCGATTCTCACCAACCAATGTATTATTATAGTTACTATTTTTCATATACATCTAATAATGTCATTCCCAACATATGATGTCTCACTTTCCTACATGTTTTTTCTATTTGTCCTCTCCCGTCTATGGGCATTAAAAATAGTGATGGAAAATTGTGTACATAAGGATTATTTTGGTCATTTTGTTCAAAGTGGGATTTGTTATAATTTCATCATTTAGTTTGCCATTTAATATTTAAAATATTTTTTAATTAAAAAATAATTATTTAAATAATCTAAAATTAGTTATACTTTGTCTGATATTTAAATTCAACGTTAAATAATGCATTACTCCAAAAAATGAAATTTAAAATTTATTTTTTAGCTCTCACTTTCTTTCGTCAACCCCATCATTTATAGACTCACCACCACCACTAACACATCAAATTTTGCCATTAGTCCAAAATTTAATTTTATTTCATTTTTTAATTTCTTACTCTTTCCTTCAAAGTAACCAATTTGAAAAACCCATCAATGATAGACACACCACCACCACAACCTTAAATTTCACTTTTTACAAACTCAAATTCAATTCTTTTGAATTTTCAAACTTTCAAATTGAATCTGAAACCCATATGGATATTTGAAAATTTGATGATTAGGAAATCTCACAACGATGTATTTCATCTAATCCACTACTGTCATCCCTAAAATTACTATCACCACAACCTCTAACACCATCATCCATGCGGTCGTAAGCACCGCCATCACCATCACCATCACCAAGAAACACATTTACCTCGCCTTATTAAAATAGAAACATAGAATCTCTTTAGCTTCTGATTTGTCGGACTTCTTTCTCGAACGTCTCTCATTTCTTACCTCCTATACACTTTCGGTGTCAAATTACTAAGTAAGGAGATAATCTAATTTAGGATGGAGCTACTTGAAAGGATGTTGATTGGTGACAATTTCTTTCAATTAAAGGAGGGTTGTGCTAGAAGAAAAGAAAGTTGATAGCCAGGGGAGGAGAATAGAGATATTCTCACATGTAACTACTTTGGGTTCTATGAAGAAGAGCAAGCAAGTTAAAACCAAAAGAGGTTAGAGGTTTGGAACCCTGTTTTGGGAAGGAGTAAAATATTTTAAACCTAGTTATTTGTGCTTACTAACAGTGGTTTGTTAGTAATATTTATAAGTTAGAAGCAGTATGATAGTTTTTAAGGTTGCTTGTAGTAGTCTGAAAATTCAAAAAAGTAAACTTTAGATTTTGGCTTTCTTTTGTAACAAAACGCACAAATTCATCAATTGGTTCTTCATTTTCTTCATCTTATTGACATTATGACACACTTTCTTAACTCAATTCTCTTAGCTTATTCATGGATAATAGCTAAAAACGCTACATATTTTTGCTTAATATTTTGATACTCACTAACAAATATATTATTATAGTAACATTTTTTCATTTACTTCTATAATGTCTTTACTGAGTAAAACCATATTATTTAAGAATGTAATATCATATTATTTTTTAGTTTCAAATAAATTTTTAGTCTCTCGACTGAGTAAGAGTATTTTTGTTATTTTAGAAAATATTGGACGACATTTGTAACGATAATGGTAGGAGGGGGAAACTGGTAAGAAAGTAAAAATACAAGACTAAATAAATAGAATTCAAAACTGTAGGACCTAACTTTAAAACATGTACAAGTCAAGGGATGAAATTATTATTTGATTATTAATGGAATTAATTAGTCCCTGATAAATTTACTTGTTTGACCTTAATTAATGGTAGATGATTTATTATATTTGAGGCTATTTTTGTCCAAATATTATTTGTTGTCATGGTAAATTTACTTGTTTTGTCATTAATTAAATGGTGGGTGGTTTATTTGGTGAAGGGTTATTTTTGTCCATCTATTAAATTGTAAGAAACAAGCTTTACTTTTATAGTATGAGAGATGTTAATTTAGATTATTTTTTTACAGTCATGTTTTTGTGTTGGTAATTAATTTTAATAAATTGATTTTATAAAAAGCGGTTGAAGTGTCGTTTGATACATGAGTTGTGATGTCTGCTTTACGCTAGCATCCTCTGGGTCCTTGACCACACTGTCCTTAACTCCTTGATGATTGGGTGGGTAGCATTAATTTCGAGGACCCTCTTGCCACACATGTAAGCCTTTTTGCTTGATCAGATAGAGTATGACTACATGATCCTCTCCATGTTTGAACTCCAGCCATACGTCGATGTTACAACCACACAGGGACTGTCAGCCAAACGGTTGCTAATCATCACATCATCCACATTCTCACTTGCAAGAGCACCCTTCCACCATTTAGTCAACTCATTGTATGATTCCTTGAGTTCTTTGTCTTTGGAATCCTTTCCGAGTTTGAGGCCCTCTTTGGACACATTTTGGAACTTCTTATCTTCATAATCCATCAGGTATTGCCTTGGGTATTCATCCACAGGATCTGTTAGAAGAATAACCTCATAGTTTTTCTTAGTAAGCCTCTCAAGGAATGCAACTGTTCCAGGAGTATCTGAGGCCTATATTGGCAAAGAAGAAACAATGACCATTGTTACTTGTTTGCCTAAAATTAAGTGTTTATCTTTGAGGGAGGTACAAATAGAACGAGAGAACCTGAACAAAATTTTGTAGGGTTGCGTTGAATTTGTTCATTTGGATATTTGTTATTATCGTGGTTTTGATATAGATGATTACGAAATATCGATGCCTGCTTCTCAAATCCCCACATTTGGATGTTCGTGTGGTTTTAAATTAAAGAAGACTCTAAGGAACTATCGAAGCTAGCTTCCCATATCCTGCATTTGAATGTTAAGTTTCTTATACATTGGGTTATATTTTGGTCTATATTCTGATTACGACGATTATGATTATAATTCTGATTATTATTTAGAGATTGTTAGGACTGTCAACTGTCTAGTTTAGTTAGATTTTGCTAAACTGAAACCAACGGGCTGATTTTGGCCTGAAGCATAAGGATGAATTCGTTTTCCCGATTCACAATTTTCAATATTTATCTGTATGTGTGAAACGGGCATAAAATGCTGATTAACGGAGTTCGAGATTAAGTTGTCTACAATATGAATCATCAATATCATAGTATAAGTTTAACTCAACATCATCTATTATCCTTCACCTTTAAGTTAATGAAAGGTGAATCAAGATTCAGGAATATTTTTTTGAGTTCTTAGGAAAAGCTAGCGTCGTTGCACGTATTATCTTTCAGCTTAAAACAGAAATCTATTGCATTGGTTGTGAAATGTATTTTCATTAAGTTAAGGGAAAAGAGCTTCAAATTACGAGTTATTGAAATTAGAGAAGTAAACATATTAAATTTTTTTTTTTAAAAAAATGTCAATGATGAAAATGTATCACAATTACAAGCTATGAATAGTTATTCAAATCTGAGAAAGTAAACATTTTAAATATATAACGATTGTCTAATGATCAAATGTATATGAATGTAAGATGCTAAGATTAATATTATTGTCTAAGGTACAAATCAGAATAAGATGCTAAGATTAATATTGTTGTATTATTCGTATCCATGTCGATTGAATGAGAAGGGCGTCGCATTCAAAACTTTATTAACATCGTATTTTCCTCAATTAAAATAAAATCAAAATACGGAATGAAATGAATTGAATTAAATAATGTAGGACGTAAATTGAAAATAGGTACAAGTTAAGGGATCAAACTATTATTTAATTATTCATTGAATTAATTAGTCATAACAAATTTACTCTTTTGACCTTAATTAATGGTGAGTGATTTATTAAGTTAAAAGGGTACATTGTCCATACATTAAGTTGTAAAGAACAACACACTTTTATAAGTAGTTAGATTAGATTAGATTAGATTAGATTAGATTAGATTGTATTACTATTGATACAATTTTTTCATATAAATCTTATAATGTCTTTCCGAACATATTTATGAAAGTAAAACAATATTATTTTTTAGTTTGAATAAAGTTTTAGTTTCTCAACCGAGTAAGGGTATTTTTGTCTTTCAGAAAATATTGGGCGACATTTCAATTTATTATTTAATTATTCACGAAATTAATTTGCTTATGACAAATTTACTCTTTTGGCCTTAATTCATGGGCAAGTGATTTATAATATTTATGACACTTTTTTCTAATCATTATTATTTGGCATGATAAATTTATGTGTATTGTCCTTAACAAAAGGCACAAATTCATCAAATGATACTTCATTTTTCATCTTCTTGACATTATGACACATTTTTAAACTTATTTATCTTATTTTATTCATGGGTAATAACTAAACATGCTACCAATTTGTTTAATATCTCGATACTAACCGACAATTCTATTACTATAGATATAATTTTTCATATAAATTTTATAATGTCTTTCGAACATATTTAAGAAAGTAAAACCATATTATTTTTTAGTTTCGAATAAGGTTTTTGTGTCTCAACCAAGTAAGGGTATTTTTGTCATTTCAGTAAATATTGGGCGACATTTGTAACGATCCTGGTAGGTGGGGGAAATTGAAAAAAAAAATCAAAATACATGACGAAATGAATTGAATTAAATAATCTAGGACGTAAATTGAAAATAGGTACAAGTTAAGGGATCAAACTATTATTTAATTATTCATTGAATTAATTAGTCTATAACAAATTTACTCTTTTGACCTTAATTAATGGTGAGTGATTTATTAAGTTAAAGGGTACATTTGTCCATACATTAAGTTGTAAGAGACAACCTACACTTTTTAAGTAGTTAGATTGATTAGATTAGATTAGATTAGATTAGATTAGATTAAATTAGATTAGATTAAATTAAATTAGATTATTAAATTAAATTGTATTACTATTGATAATTTTATATAAATCTTATAATGTCTTTTCTGAACATATTTATGAAAGTAAAACAATATTATTTTTTAGTTTCGAATAAAGTTTTAGTTTCTCAACCGAGTAAAGGTATTTTTGTCTTTCGAGAAAATATTGGGCGACATTTCAATTTATTATTTAATTATTCACGAAATTAATTTGCTTATGACAAATTTACTCTTTTGGCCTTAATTCATGGCAAGTGATTTATAATATTTATGACACTTTTTCTAATCATTATTATTTGGCATGATAAATTTATGTGTATTGTCCTTAACAAAAGCACAAATTCATCAAATAATACTTCATTTTTTCATCTTCTTGACATTATGACACATTTTTAAAACTTATTTATCTTATTTTATTCATGGGTAATAACTAAACATGCTACCAATTTGTTTAATATCTCGATACTAACCGAAAATTCTATTACTATAGATATAATTTTTCATATAAATTTTATAATATCTTTCCCGAACATATTTAAGAAAGTAAAACCATATTATTTTTTTAGTTTCGAATAAGGTTTGTGTCTCAACCAAGTAAGGGTATTTTTGTCATTTCATTAAATATTGGGCGACATTTGTAACGATCTGGTAGGTGGGGAAATTGAAAAAAATCAAAATACATGACGAAATGAATTGAATTAAATAATGTAGGACATAAATTGAAAATAGGTACAAGTTAAGGGATCAAACTATTATTTAATTATTCATTGAATTAATTAGTCTATAACAAATTTACTCTTTTGACCTTAATTAATGGTGAGTGATTTATTAAGTTAAAGAGGTACATTTGTCCATACATTAAGTTGTAGAGACAACCTACACTTTTATAAGTAGTTAGATTAGATTAGATTAGATTAGATTAGATTAAATTAAATTAAATT
>CM028380.1:41750350-41796336 GCA_013146195.2 Codonopsis lanceolata
CCACTAGGCGCATTATCACCCACGAACATAAATTTAGAATATCAAATGTAACCTCTTACTAAAAGCAATCTACAAGCATGATAGCGCCTGACCGGTCCATCAGGTATCACATCAAAATCACTAAGTGGCAACACTACCGGATCCGCATGCAAAACATGTTCATCCACAAGTACATCGCATGCTTTATAAACTTCGGCTTGATAAGCATTCCCCAGCGGGGTAGAAACTTCAAGCACGTAAGGCAAAAGCGAGGCAATGCCGCATAAGCGGTCAACAAAATGTGATGCGACATGCGAATGTGATGACCACGGATCTAAAGTACTAGTGCTTCCTCGAAGATAGAAATGGTACCTCGAATAATTCGGACTTCGGGTACTCCCCTGCGGTCTAAGCAAAAACATCCACACTTTTGCTTTGCTTTCCCATCGCTATCTCTCTTAGCCCCTTGGTAGAGGCGACTCGATCTCAGTGATTACCGCTTCCTTAGGGCAATTCCTCTTCGCGTGCCCGCTCATAATAGTAGCACTCTACCCTGGTGCTCCACTCTTCTTCAACATTTATCTTGATTGTGCCCGTCTTGAACAATAGGAGCATACCACTATCATGCCACGATCTCACGACTCGGTGTAGAAGCGACTCTCTCTACCACGGCGATTTCTTACACTTGCCCATCATGATTAAACTTGCCATTTCCTTTCCCTACGATCATTGTGCCCATGATAATTCCCCGATTACGATCCATTTCCTCGTCCCGAATCTGGTCTAAATTTGTGAAGAAAAACCGAATTACCCATGACACGGTGCTCTTGATATCTCGCTCAATCACGTAGGCTCATCCACTTTGCCTTCCTATATTCCAGGCCCGTATGAGACAACGGTATGTCTCTATACTCCGTCTTCAAGCCCTTCACAAATTTACGTGTTCTCTTCGCCTCATCCGGAATCAAATGAGCGCAATAGCGTGCTAGCTCAAGTAAACCTCGCTGAATCTTTGCGATGCGATAACAGACATACCTCACACACTTGCGAGGTCAAGGAACTCCTTCTCCCTTCTCTCCCAGAACAACCTCAGGCACATCTGCTCTAAATTCCCTAACAAAGTTAGGCCACGTGTGGGGACTCTCGGCATGTCCCAACTCTCTCTTAGCACACGCCACGGTGCTCTGCGGCGCCCATCTAGCTTAAATACGGCTAGTACCACCTTACATTCATCATCACACCTCAATGGTGCAAATATCTTCTCTAGATGCTCGATCCACAACTCGGCCTTGAAGCATCCGGTTCACCATCGAGCTGTCTTGGTTTTGACTTTACGAACTTCTCAAGCATCGAATCTCGTGATATCTAGCCTCTGTCTAGGTACTCAACTGCGGTCTTTGTGCTTGACTGCTTGAGGCCTTGTGATCTGGCGGTGGTTGCCTTTACCAATGACTTTGATTCATCTCGTTCATCATCGCTTGAAGCATTCCCCATACATGGTAGACATCGCTTCGAATTGCTCCTCCGGCGTTCGAAGTGGAGGAACCTCAATTTGGCGGTTCTCATTAGTTTCTCTACCCTACATTTGTGCCTCTAGGCACCTCTACCGGCACTACCCTCGGTGCTAGTACCAGCTCTAGTGTCAACCATTATTAACCTACAAGAACACTCTTCGTTAAGATAGAACTATCACACAAAACCAACCCCTAAGCCAAGGAACCTATCGGCGAATAGCTAACTTATAACATAAGCTCGATACCAAGCTGGCGACCAGGACCGAGTCCCTGCCAGAGGTGGAAGCCTAAAAGGCACGTAATGAAAACAAGAATAGCAAATAGTGGGTAAGGCCATAGCGATGCATAAAAACTTTAACACATGCGGGCGTATAATATTTAAGCAGTGGCGCAGAGCTAACAAGCTCAAACTAATACAACCTTAGAGATAATGAATCTCTTGGTCCAAAAATAAAATCATGTGGCCTTAACAATAGGCACATATAACAATTTATGGCAATTATATATCAAGTCATCGGCGGCGCTACGGCGAACTCCAATATTAAACTAAGTCTACAACTCTAGTCTAGCATGCTTATGACTAAAAACATGCCGGATAATAAACATATTAAACAAACCAATACATGGTTAAACAACTAAAGCATGATCAACATAAATATACAACACGACTAACATATGTCGGCTCTCAAAAGATTAAATAATAAACATAAGTTCAAATATCACACAATAAAGTCTTGCTACCCCACATAAAGTTTATATAACTTTATGTCCCGTCGTCCTTGCCAAAATAAAAGAGTACTAATATTACAAGGTAGCAACCTTGTCACAAGCTTCTTCAATGTAAAACGATAATCACTTCGATCCACTTGCACGGCTCGGATCTAGGGAAAACAATCAAAACAAATAGGAGTAAGTCATAAAGACTTAGCAAGTTACTAACAATAACTTCCTGTCATGGCATCATACTCAACAATAATAATTCATGCAATTGACATAATATACATTTCATAAATAATCATGTCAAGGCATTCATACTTAACAATCTTGAATATCATGTTATCAACAAGTATAACATTTCATTAATTCAATCAACCATCATTTCATATCATATCATATTCACGTAGCACATTATTCACATATAGCACTCGTGAGTCAATTCATACAAAAGGGAGGTGATATCGTTACCCTTTTTCCGCGCATGTTGCTCCTGCAAAAACATGTGCCAAACTTATGTGTCCTCGATATCCCTTTCGTGGATATCGACGTCCCCGAGACATTTCCCCGCTCGAGTTCCGATAGTTATCAAAGTCATGTTTCCATACTACAACTAAGATCAACTACTTCCCTACCGTGGCCATCGATAGAGGGTGTGTGCAATCCGGCGGCGATCCATCAAAATCACGAATCTCACAATCGTGAAGATGATGCATCGTCCCGCCCCAAAGACTCAACAAACCGACCTACTCGGTGGACTCAAACTTCAAGCACATGTAATTCATATTCATATGCTCAAATAAGTAGGCATGTACTCTACAATCATCTAGTCATGCTTCTAATTCACAACTAGCACATAATCACATTAGAGATAAAATCAAGGCTCTAATCATCAAGTGTTCTTCATACACTTTAAAATGCTTGGAGGCTTAACCCCATTAATACTACCCCAAAATTGTAGGACTTAGGCTTATTACTCCTTAATGTCATACTAACCCAATGGTCAACTCCGTTGAGTCATAGTCAATCTTTCAAAATTAGGGTATAGAAGCCATTGGCTTCAATACTCTCCTATGTCCATACTAACGTGATTAAATAGGTTACTAAGGTCATTAAACCCATAAAACCCCAATCAAATAATCAAGTATGAAACATAGGATCAAAGTCACAAACTAGGCATATACATTCTTGTCATTTCATCAAATATGCACCCAACACTTAAACAACAAAGTAGGGTGATTTATCATACATTACCACACATAAATAGCATCCTAAACATGGTTTACAACCTGTTTATAATCTGATCATACAATTAAAAATGTAGCATTTAGCATGTACATGAACATAGCATCTCAACAAGTCTAACTATTTCATCAAACATGCTCCCAACGCTTAAACAACAAAGTAGGGTGATTTGTCATACATTATCACACATAAATAACATCTTAAACATGGTTTACAACCTGTTTATAACCTGTTTATAAACTGATCATACAATCAAAAATGTAACATCTAGCATATACGTGAACATAGCATCTCTACAAGCCTAACTATTTCACTAAACATGCTCCCAATGCTTAAAAAACAAGATGGAATGATTTATCATACTTTATCACACTTAAATAACATTAAAATCATGATTTACAACCTGATCATAATCTGTTTACACAACCCAAAATACATCATTTAACATAATCTAGAACATGGCATCTCTACAAAGTCCTAAGTGCTCTCATTGACCTCATATAGCAAGATTGTTTTCCCTAGGGTCAATGAGGCTAAAAGAAATAAGAAGAGATGTTGTAACTTACCTTAAACAAGCTCTACAAGTTGTACAAAAACGTCCATGCAAGGTTGGGTATGTGTTCTCCTTGCTCTCCTCTTCACTTCTACCGATCGGTTTTGGAAATGGCTTCTTCAATAGTTGGCCACCATTGTTGATCACTCAAGAAGCTTGTATAAACTCTCTATAACTCTCAAGAAATGTTCAGCCACTAATTTGGAAGATGAAGACTGATTATGGTGGGTTTAGTGGAGGTATTGGACATGCAATGGCTGAAGTGGGGTGTCCAATGCATGTGTGTGCATGTTGGAGGTCTTTCCTTGCCATGTGTTGTACATGCATTCAAAACACTTGAAACTTGTCAAGCATGCATGAGAGGAGGTGTAGGACGAACTAGGGTGGTTTTGGGTGGGTTAGGTTGGGTTTGGGTGGGGTTTGGTTGGACAAATTGGAGAGAAGTCAAAAATTCCCGTAAAGGACCCTTGCGGTCGCATGGGTCATGAGTGATGCGACCGCATCACTCTGACACACTTTTATTATTGCATTTTACCCCCTCGCAAGTTCTAGGCCTCTCCCCCTTGCACCCTCAAGTCCTCCAAAGCCCGAAATGGTCTAGAATTCAACCCTAAACACCTCTAAACAATAACCAAAGAAAATCAATGATCAAACCTCACTCAAACAAGGCTAAGAACTTAGGAAGATCACTCCCGAACGACAACCGAAAAGGTTAAACGAAGAAGGGTTAACGCTCGAATCAAACTAGCAATCAAACCGATGATGCAACTAGCATTCAACCAACATCTAAAGCGTGTTAATGATGTTAAGAATGGTTTCTAACATTAATCCATATGTTTATAACATAAAACACAAACCCGAGTTTCAAAGCAACTCGTGAAGGAAAGGTGCATACGAGCATCCCAAACGACGTCAATGAACATGCTATCGACTTTAAACATATGAGTGAGCTAAGTTAACATACAAATGATGATTATGAAAGTATGATCTCATGCAATAAACATGCAAGCAATAAACTAGGTTTTTACATGTATACTTGATCCTCTTTGTCTTTGATGACAAAACCAAGAGGCTGTTCAACATTTACTATGTTTTGAAGATCACCATTGAGAAAGGCACTCTTTACATCCATCTGGTACACTTTGAAGTCCATGAACGAAGCATAAGCTAGGAAGAGTCTGATTGCCTCTAACCTAGCAATAGGAGCAATTGTTTCATCGTAGTCAATTCCTTTTTCCTGTCGGTAGCCTTGAGCAACCAGCCTAGCTTTGTTCCTTGTAACATTCCCATCTTCATCTTGCTTGTTTCTAAAAACCCACTTAGTGCCTATAACAGGATGATTGGTAGGCCTTGGTACTAAGCTCCACACTTTGTATCTTTCAAACTGGTTAAGCTCTTCTTGCGTAGCTTCAATTCAGTAATGATATTTTATAGCTTCATCAATCTTCTTTGGCTCGATCTTAGAGACGAATACAAATGCAAACATAGTCTTATTTCGAACACTTCTTCTCGTACGAACTCCTGTGTTGAGATCACCAATGATTTGAGAGATTGGATGACCTCTTGCTTCTCTAATAGCTGGAGGAAGATCATTTCTGATGGGTTCTTCCTTGAAGGTTTCTGGAGTAGGTAGAGAAGATGTTTCACCAAAATCAGGTTCCGAAGAGGTAGGTTCTTTGTGATCTTCATTTTCTGGTATAGATGAAGGATATGTGATCTGCAAAGGGGTTTGAGGTATATCAGAAGAGATGGGTTCATGATCAACAGTACAGTTTGAGGAGGGACCAACAGGGTTGAAGTCTGCTGGTGCTGGGAGGAATGGATGTGACAGCCCGACCCGGACCCCAATGCGGGATCCCGAGTTGTGCCGTCCAAATAGTCAATATCACAAGCATGCGCAAGTAGGATAATAAAATTCATGTGGCGCAACATCGCATACAAATAACAACTCGGCTACACTTGGCCGGAAAATAACTTAAATTAAACAAGTCATTGGCGACGTTACAGCCGGAACCCAACAACTACTCCTACAATTTTAACACATGCTTATAAAAACCTCAACGGCCACAACATGCCGGAGACAACATCAACAATAATATTTAAAAGAGCTTTAGCGGAAGAAATTGAAGTGAACCATTATCATAAAAACAAGCACGACATATAAGTCGGCATACAAAAGATATTAAGTATCAAGTCATTAAGTTTACTACAACAACAAAATCCCCAAAGTCAAGTCTAGATGACTTGCTTCCCAACGTCCTTGCCAAAATAAAAGACTAACTACCAAAAGTCCCAAAGAGCAACCTTGAGCTCACAACAACCAACGCGGGTATGGCGAGTCTAGTGTGAACCGTCTTCTCGGCTCGGATCTAAGGAAAACAAAGCAAACAAATAGGGTAAGTCGAAAGACTTAGTAAGTTACTAAAAATGCATGTTTATGTCATAGCATGGCATGTATCTCAATCATGGTACATGATCATCATATAGCACTTAGCACATTATTCACGTAAGTGCGTAAAATAAATCATACAAGTAGGATATGATATAGTCACGGCCGCTTCGTCGCTCCTGCATCAAACTTTATTATACTGGATTGTGCCACATCGATGCTCGGTGATTACATCGACTTTCATCGAGAACCTACTCGATTTAGATAGCAAGCCAATGCGGCACGTATTGATACAGCAAAGGGGCTACTTCCCCATTGTGGCCAACAATGGAGGTGTGTGTGAGGCGATCCATAGCGAGCACGAATCTCACAATTCGTGAAGGCGATGCATCGTCCCACCCTGACTTAATAAACAAACCAAATAATGCCAGCTGGACTCAATGTGATGCACAAGTAGATGTTTACTTGACTTAAACCAATTAAGGATCGAATTCGACAAGAGCGAACTCATCCGACAAAGTAGGTTATGAATCTCTACCATAAATCATGTCAAGGCAATTAATTGCTCAAAACCCATCATACATATCAACTTGTTACAAACAATTAAACCAAGTTCATATTTGAGTAAACTCAATCAAACGGTGTCCAAACTTCGTAGGGATTGAAATTAGAGTTCAACATGTTCAAATCTTCCCTAGAGTCGACTCCGTGGAGTCTTTACTCTAAATTCCCAATTTTGGAGAAATTGAAGCTATGTGCTTCATAACCCAACCTAGGCCATTTCTAAGCTCATCTAGGTTATAAATTCACCAAGGCATTGCAATGTGATTCATATACATCATAGAGTCCAATATTGAGGATAGAACACATAACAACTTCACAACATATCATATAGGCATAAATTAGGGCATTCTCATATAACAACACTTCCATCAACAAATATAATACATGTTTCTAACATGTTCAAAACCTTAAATAGACAAGATGAAAGAGTATTATAAACTTTATTAAGCATTAAATCCTCCTATACATGCTCCTAGCAAGTTCATACTTTCAAAACACAAGAAGAAGGCACAGGAAGCATATATGTGTCCTCATTGACCTCAATCATCATAAGCTTTGTTTCCTTAGGGTCAATGAGAACTAAAAAGAAGAAGAAGAAGAGTAACTTACTTGTATTCTACACCCAAGGAAGCAAATGGAAAGATTGATCGGTTGAAAGTGATCTACTCTTCAAGCTCTACTCTTCTATGGTGGTGGCTTGAGCAATGGAAGAAGGGATGAGGGAAGACCAAGAGGAAAGCTTCAAGAAGCCATGGAAACTCTCAAGAACTCTCTCTCTCACGTTTTTGGAAAAGCCTTCAGCAAATGAGGAGTCTCAAGGCTGATTTGTGGCTTAAGAATGGTCAACAAGTGAGTGGGACAAGTGTCAACATGATGTGGTTGATAAATATCTGATTTTGGTAGCTTAATTAATCACTAAAGGTCTCTTAATCCACCCTTAAAACTTTTTAGAGATGTTAGGGTATAAGTAAGGAGGGTTAGGGGGGTTTAAGTGGGGTTTAGAAAAGGTTTGGATAGGGGTTTGGGTGTAAAAGTCGTACAACAGCAAAACAGGGGAAAAATTCCGTAGGTGACTCCTGATGTTGAGGCGGGCGCCTCACTCATATCCAAAGTGGCGCTGGACTGGAGCTGCTCATGCTCATTTTGCAATGCTCTCAGCATTGCCCTGCGAGCTGGTGATCAGAATTCGATGCGAGCGCATCGTCTAGCCCTTGAACTAGGTCTAAACATGTCCTAAATGGTCCCAAACTCATGGTCTACCATTCTAATGTCTAACCCAACCCAAAACAAGTCGGAAACACACCCGAACAACATCCAGAACAAGGTAGAACAAGGCTCGAATCATGCGACGAATGGTTAACGAATCAAACACCAATCAAACTAGGATAACTTGGACATGGAAAAGGCTTGTTTAAACATGGTTATGACCTGAATACAAGGCCGAGAACTCAACGAACACTTCACACGACGAAATACAAGCAATACTAGCAACGAGGGAAAATCGCTAAGGCCAAAACAAAGCAATCGAACCGGCGATTCAACAAGCAAGCATACATGATTCTAAACATGTTAAGAGCTTCATGAATGACTTATGAATGTTTCTAAATCATATATAGACTAAGTAAACATGCCCACAATCAACAAGAAAACATGAAGGCAAGCACACAATGCACATGCAAGAATCCGGGGTGTTACAATGGAAGATGTTGCTGTTGGAGGATCCTATGAAGTTGATGAAGTAAAATCTTTATTTGTACCTGTCTCAACATTATCATAATCATTAGCAACATTTGGAGCCACTCGAGGCTCTAAATAATCATATTCATCAAAAGTCACATGCACAGATTCAATAATTTTTAAAGTAGTTTTATTAAAAATGTGAAATGCTTTTGAATGTTTGGAATAGCCCATAAAAATTCTTTCATATGATTTTGAATCAAATTTGCCTCTATATTCTTTTCCATTATAAAGAACAAAACATTTACAGCCGAAGATTTTGAAAAATCCTACATTTGGGGCTCTTCCTCTCTATATTTCATATGAAGTCTTATTATGAAACTTGTTTACCAGGGATCGATTTTGAGTGAAGCAAACAGAGTTGACAGCTTCTGCCCAGAAATACTTAGGAAGTTTAGCTTCTGCCAGCATAGTTCTTGTTTCTTCAATGAGTGTTCTGTTCTTTCGTTTAGCTACACCATTTTGTTGAGGAGTCCCGGAAGTAGAGAAGCTATGGACGATCCTGTGGTCATCACAATATTTTTCGATACCATTGTTCTTGAATTCGGTGTCGTTGTTGATCTGATGTCACTTATGTGTTCAAGATTTTGAGTTTGAAGTCTTCTAAAAAGTTCGGTAACAAGATCGTCTGTCTCATCTTTTGTTGTCGTAGTTTCGATCTAGGTGAATCTAGAGTAGTCATCAACTACTACAAGAGTGTACTTGTCTCTAGAGATACTGGAAGTAGAGATTGGTCCAAAGAGAATCATGTGCAGAAGTTGAAGAGGTCTGAAAGTAGACATTACATGCTTGTTTTTGAAGGAAGACTTGGAGAGTTTTCCCAGTTGACAATCTTTACAACTTCTGTCGTGGTCAGTAGACACCTTAGGTAGACCTTTGACAAGACCTTCGTTAGAAAGCTTAGAGAGGTACTTGAAGTTGAGGTGACTGAGATGTTTATACCAAAGCCAGCTGTTTTCACGAATGTTGTTGGCAACTAGGCAAAGGCTGGAGGATCTTCCAAATAAGTTTAAGTCCACGACATAGACATTTCCTTTCCTATTTTCGGTCAGTAGGGCATGATTCACTATCATTGATGAGACATTGGTTGGAGAATAATTGACAGATAAGACCCCTTGTTGCAGAATTGGGATATGCTCAAAAGATTGTGCTTCAAGCCATTCACTAGAGAAACTTTGCTGATGGTAAGAGTTCTGTTAAGTAACCAACTCATCTAAAAGCTTAAGCTTTTAGATAGGGGTTCAACAATGTATATCAAGCTTAACACACCCCCTCACGTGTGACTCGTCCACACGTGGAGATATATATAAACATGCCTCAACCATGGGCATCACAACCAAATAGAGTGACAACATGTACTCACAATATTCTGGGTAACAAATGCAAGCGGGATGATTCGAACTCACGACCTTGCCAAACCAGAGCTCTGATACCATGTTAAGTAACCAACTCATCTAAAAGCTTAAGCTTTTAGATAGGGGCTCAACAATGTATATCAAGCTTAACAAGTTCCTCTAGTGATTGAGCCATACCCAATTGTTTTCCCTCTTGCATTGTCGTCGAATATCACCGTAGGACTTTTAGCTTCAACTATATCTCAAAGTAGACTTCTGTTCCCTGTCATGTGCCTTGAACAACCACTATCGAGGTACCAGATGTCCTTGTCTTCTGAATCTATAACCATGAAGCAAACCTGAAAATATCAAGGAAAAAAGGTCCCCTTTATTTTCTTTCGGGTTCTGATGATTAGCAACCTTTTGGAACCCATACCTGCCTAACCTTGAGAGAACTAGGTCTCTTAGATTTCAGTGTGAACCTTAGCAGGCATTCTAGAGCTAGATAGCCTGAACAGTTGCAAGAGTGGCAAAGGTGAAAGTTCAATGGAGAACTGTGGTATGCTTTTGCTATAGAATGCTTATGATTTTATTTCTTTCCAACAACACTCTTGGGTTCAACAGACTTGAGAGGTTTCTTGTGAATGTTCCTGGGCCTATTAACAACAGACCTATCCTTGGCTGATCTGTTGTTAGGAGACTTAGGAGCATCCACCAGAATTCCCTTAAGCTTAATATCAGCTTGGGAGCCTTGGCCTTTTCTTTGACAAACTTGATAGGTGCCAACATAAATTTAATTTGTCTATAGCCAGTAGACTTTTCCTTAGCAGAGCTATTATTGGTAGACTTAGATTTCTCTGTTGTACCTTTAACAAGCTTCTTATCAGAAGCACCTACTTTGGATTTCCCTTTGTGAGCCTTGGGGTAAACATATGGAACACTGGTATAGCCAAGTCCACATTTACCTTTGTTACCAAAGGTTTGTTAAGAGAAGGAAAGATCATTAGCAGTCTTGGAGGATTCACATTCCTCTATGACAGAAGAGTTTGCTAAGTTGTGCTCATTATTATAGCCTAAGCCTGATTTATCTACACTTGGTTTTTGGCTTGAGAGAATTCTTTCAAAGGTTTCCTTAGAGCTGTTCCAGATGTCAATGGTCTTTTGCAAGGCCTCTTTCTCCTGGTTTAGCCCTTTGATGTGCTCAAATAGGAAATACGCTTTGTCATGCAGGAATTTGTTTTCCTCTTTTATCTTGATACTCTCTTGCTGACAGCCATTGAGAGTTTGCACCTCTGCTGCCAACACAGATTTCTCAGCAGCAAGCTTAGCATAGTTTTTCGCAAGCTTTACGTAGGCTTTCCTGAAGGTATTGAACTCCTCAAGCATATCTTGATTATCCTTGAGCTGTTCGTCCTTACTGAAGTTCTCACAATTGTTCTCAACCTCTTCAAACGGAGAAGGTGAGATCTCGACTTCATTTTCAGAATAATAGGTGAAACTTGATTCTTGAGTTATTAAGCATATGTTGGCTTGCTCAAAATCGTCCTCATCCTCTTCTGAATCAGTCTCAAACCATGTAGCAACATGTTTTTCCTCAATGTCCTTAGCCAACATACCTCTTTGTTTTTGAAATTTCTTATAAGGAGGTTTTTGGTATACTTCAAATTTTGGCTTTGGACATTTAGAAACAAAGTGACCAGACTTTCAACAGTTATAACACACAAGTTCATTACTAGATGAGGCTTCAACAATTTTTCTGAAAGACTGTTGGTGTGTGTCTTTTCTACCAAATTTTGTAAATTTCTTTAAACGTTTTACAAATATAGCAAATTGTTCATCAGAAAGAAAATCATTTTTCACTGGAGGAAGTGGAAGGTTTGTCATCAACTGGAGTAACTTCTTGTACCATGGCTGGCAAGGACAGAGTTTTGAACTGCTTGTCCTGCTCTATAGCTTGACTAACTTCGAGCTCATAAACCTTCAAACTTGCATAAAAACTACGAAGAGTCATTTCATTCAAGTTTTTAGATTCTTTCATGGTGGTAGTCTTAACATGCCAGAGACTACCTAGGGAGCCTAGAAATCTCATGTTCATTTTCTTTTGGCCATAAGTTTTACCTAGAGAAAAGCAGCTATTAATTACCTTGCTGAAGCGATCGTGCTTGTTTCAGGGTTTCCTTAGGATATTTCTTGAAGGAGTCAAACTGTTGTATGAAGGTGTACTTCCTGTTGTCTCTTGTATCTTGGTCTCCTTCAAAGTATTCTACAAGAGCTTCCCACATTTCCTTGGCAGAGGTACACCAGATCACTTGTTGATAGGTGCTAGTATCTAGAGAGCTTGTGATTATGTTTATTACTTTACTATCCAGCTCCACTAGCTTCCTTTCGTCCTCGGTCCATTCAGATTCTTCTTTAGCAACTTCTGGAGGATTACCATCAATATTTGCAAGGAGATTTGGGTTCATTGGTATGCGACGTCTTTCTAGCACACATTTCCATAACCTTGTTATCAATGGTGTTCATATAACGCATTATCTTATCCTTCCAAACATCGAAATAGCCTTTATCCAATATTGGGACGTGGTTCGCATTGACGTAGATAGCATTTAATGTGTTTGTGCTATTGGATCTTTATCTCTCAAGAGGTTAATCTTGAAAAAAACTTGTTTTTGAAGAGTTAAGCTCTGATACCAATTGTTAGTCCCAAAGGGCATAATACTAGGCTAAAGGGGGGGGGGGGTTGAATAACCTATTTACGCTTAAAAACTTTTCGAGAAAGGTTCCTATAGCAATTACTAACAGCTTATTGAAAAGGTTGTAGTAGCGGAAGAGTGGCAAGGAAGACAGACTAAGCATGCTGGTAAGTTCACCAGTAGACTTGGCTATTCTCTTAAGTTTGATGCTCAAAGCAAATAAGTTAAAGAACAGATAAGATTATAAAACAGTAAATACGACAGAAGAATGAACACATGCATTTTGAGATGGTTCGTACTATAAAGAGTACTACGTCCACCACCAAAGCAGTCAACCTTGGATTTGAAAATCCACTATGTTTTCCATTAGTTCTATTACAGAAATCTCTAATGGATCGTGTACAAAATATTTGACTTGTATTTGGTGGGTGGTAGTGAATATCTGGGAAATAGAATATTCACTGTGCTAAAGAACAGTTAATGAAAATAACAAGAGGAATGAAATAAGTAGCAATGAATGTGCAGTCTTCTTGTTATTGTTGAGGACTTCATTGATCAGTTTATGATCTCTTGAATGCACCGAGTAGGATGACTTGAGTTTTTGAATAGTTTCAAAGCATTTTATTCTTTTGGTCTTCAATGGAGGTATATATATGAGGGCATCTTGAGACCGTTGGAGAAGATGAAGTGAGTAACAACTCTATTAGGTGGGAAGCATTAAATGCCTGGAGCTATTAGGTTGACTTCTTCTTCATTGATATCTGATCGAAGTATGGAGAAGAGCAGGTGGAAGACAACAGAGGTTGTAGTCCTACAAAAGTTGGTACAGACTGTGTATTTGCTTTGTCCCATTCAGTAATCATCACAGATGAAAGTCTTTGAACTTTTTGAAAAGCTGGATTGGCGTATCCTTGAATTCATGAGTCAACTCTGGAAGGTTATAATTCAAATTGATATTCTAGAATATCTGAATTAATAATTCTTTTCTAAATGAGCTGAGTTGGACATCCTGATGGTATTCATACACGTCATTCTGCAGTCCGTAGGCAGACAAGGTCTGCTGGTGAAGCCTTTGCTGAAATCTTCTGGTGGTGAAAGTCGAAAGCTATGAAGTCTAAATAACTATTCTAAAGGCAAAGTTCTATACACAATTGCTACGCTAAGTGGTACGCAACCCATTTAGCCACTAAGCATAGAACCTAATATAATGTATGAGCAAATGCAAATCTAAAATACAATGAGAAACAACAAAAGCTCAATTCCCATATGGAAATTTGTGTGAAATTTTGTTTTTGGGAGAAATTTTTTTTGACTCATTGACTGATTTTTCAATGAGGCACCAAATGAAGCATCATTTGGTAGCTTATCAGTTGGTTCAGTTCCTCACTTGTATGCGCATTTGTCTTTAATTCTTCCTTTATCATTCTAGGCATACACATTAGGGCATGCATATTTGGTGATTATATCATACTTCTGATTCTAATGCCCTATATAATTATGTGTAAACAAGTGCTTCTCTCTCTCTTGTTCAAGAATAGTTGATGTCGAAGGTTGATTGTTTGGAAAAAGCTTGTCGGATACTCAAAAATATGGTGGAAGCACGCCTATGGTTTGTCATGGTATTCTAGTTAGCATTTAATTATGTTTCCTCTTTTATCTTGATTAAATTTGTAATTCCTAATTCTTTTGGTTTTTGATCAAGAAATCTAGTTTCCTAATTTGTTTTGACTTCCATCATCCTGTTTTTATATCCAAAAAGGTTTCTGTTACACGCCTATAATACATTAGATGGTAAGTAGTTGAGTTTCATTTAAACTCTCCTTAATTGCTTATAGTCGTTGCATGATTTAACCCTTTATATTCTAATTGAGTTTTGATTATATTGGGTTTGTACTAACAATTTGGCTAGGCTTATGGTTTTAGAATCCGACTCCTCTACCATGGAATCAAGGTCGCCAAGTCCAAGTTGCTCCAGTCAATGACACACCTGTAGACACCCCAATTTCGTACCCCTGGTATGTGACTGACATAAAATATCAAGAACTGTTAAAACTTAACGAATGTCAAGTTGCAGGAGTCAAAAATGCGAAAGGAAAAGCAGATGCGCGAAATGCTGAACCTGCGGGGAAAGTGCAAAATTTTCAAACTTGTAAAGCTTGATGGTGCCGCACCAAAGCCCCTTGGTGCCGCACCAAGGGTGCCTTTGGCCGCACCATACAAGTCACTGTTCATCTCTCTCACATTCAAATGGTACAAGTTTTGATGCGCAAGGTACAAGCGGCTGATGCACGGGAAACAAATTTGGAAATTCCTGCCGCGTCCCTCTCCTCCAGTATAAATAGAGGCCTCAGCTCCCAGGTCTCGACACATTTTCATCCGCGATTTTTGATCGCAGCGAAGCTCTGCTTCGTTTCCTCTGATAAAATTAGTACGAGAGGTGCGAGATAGGTGAGTGGAAGCCCCTATAGTCTCCAAACCCCGTCCAAACTCTGCCAAATCAAAAACCCATAGGTTATAAGTGATCCCTAGCCTAGTTGTTAGGTATCCACCTCAAATTCCCAGTCCAGAAATCCCAAAATAAGTCGTTACTCTGCCCGAGTAATGAGCTAAAAAAGTCAAAACTTAAGTCTAGGTTCCGCCCAACCAAAAAGGCCAAAACCTACCCAAATAAATTTGTCACTCGCCTCGAGTTGATAAGCCCAAACCTCAAAACATCAATCAAATCAAGCGGTCATCCCGCCCAATTCAAAACAAAAAGACTCCTCTCCCTCGAAGGACGAGACACCGCTCTAAAAGGTAATACCTTTAAGAGCGTATTTTTAATTTATTTGTATTTTTTTCGTTTATTTATTTTTCAAAAATTGTTATTTAAATCCGGCGCAATGTAGTCAATATAAGCCGTTGTGCTGCCCGGATTAGATTAGGAAATATTATGTAAAAGAGCCGTTATAATGGCCAAATATTCTTAAATATGTTTGTAATTATTGGAAGGAGACCTGCGAGTCCAGAATAATGTAGCCACGAATGTATCTGCTTAAATTTCCCTTGTCAAAATAAGACCTTATTTATTTGCTAGATAAATATAACAATGAGCATACTTCACCAAAAACGTTTTGAGACCGAAGGGCGAGTTGGGTGCCTAGCACCTTCCCAACTCGTAACTTAGCCTCCGAACCCGCTTTCTAAAATCTCGGTTTTTTTCGGTTTTCCTTTATTTTTGCCTTAAAATAAAGGTGACGACTCTAAAACTTTCAGATCCAGTGGGGCCTCGCAACATTCCCTCTTTGCACTTTCCTGTTCTCCCCTAAAAAAGAGAGATACGGGAATGGAGGGGTGATGTATTCCCATATCCTGGTATCCCCTAAACAAGGGATAACTTGATGCGGGAAACCCATAGCTCCCATAGCGATCTGATTGGGCCATAAGGCTATTTTAATAAATCCATAAGTGGGGGCGTCGCAATATCTTTTCTTGCACTTCTCTATTTTCCCCTGAAAGATAAAAGGGGAGAATGAGAATGGAAAGGTAATGCAATATTCCCATATTCTGTTATCCCCGAAATAAGGGATAACCTGACATGAGAAAACCTTTAGTTCCCATTTTGGATACAAAATCCACTCAAGGCAACCGAGGCACATTCCAACGTGCTAACATAGACAGCACTCCTCTCGCACTTTGGATTTCGCCTTCCCTAAACAAGAGAGGGTGGAACGAGCAAGTGGTGTCCCGCAAGATCCGCACGCACGCCGCACTCCCTATCCAAGGGCGCGGCGCTGGTCGCACCCCTGAACCTCACAAGTGGCGACTGGCTGGGAGTTGTTTTATTTTAAATAAAATGGAGGGCTAGACTCATAAAATAAAACCTTTTTTGTTTTTCTCTTTGTTTCGGCCGCAAGATGCTCGTTATATTAATTTACGCATTTCAATAAAGTGTTCCCATTACGGCCGTGGCTATATTTGTGGATATGATCCTCCATCTGGCAGCAGTCTCGTTCCGATACCTGTTACGGATATGTTTAAGAGTATAAAAAAAAACCAATATATATATATATATATATATATAAATTTCAAAAAATAATAAAAAATATATATATATCTATTATATATATTACAATAAATTCCGGGCAGCACAACAAAAGAGCTGGGGCTTTACTTCCGGCTCTATATTATTATTTATTTCAATTCATTTTCTTTTTTCACTTTATTCTGTACATTTGTACATATTTACATTCATGCCTTTGCTATTTTATTTCGGGGACATAGGACCAAAATTTGTAATTAATAGGGATAGATAGTTTCCCCCACTTTTCTTTCTATTTCTTAATGAGATGTGCTTGCTTGCTTACGCTCAAACTAAAAAAGCCGAGAAAATCCACACAAACAAAGAAGACAAGCCATAATCTGTTTCTATTTTTCTCAGAAATAAATAAAGATTTTATCGCTTTCTAGATACCACACACACACACATGCATATAGCTATATTCGAATCGTTACCTACACCATGGCCGCCTACCCCGCATGAGCCAACGTTAGAATGCATATAGACTCTCGTGACACTTCATCGACCGATCGGTTTTTGCATCTCCGAATTGTAAGTCGCCCATGCAAAAAAAAAAGATATATAAAAAAAGAAAAGCAAAAAAAATAATAATAATAAAAAAAAAAAAATAAAAAAAAAATATATATATATATATATATATATATATATATATATATATATATATATATATATATATAAAATGCGCAAGTAAAAAAAAAGATGAAAAAAAAAGAAAAATAAACTGCGCAACAAAAAAAATAACAAGCAGGGGCTGATTTATTATTCTCTGATGCTCGATCTAGACCATTTCGAATGGTGGATCCTGGAAAGAGTATAGGCCCTTCGCTTGGGACCAGTCCAGTCCTAGGGAGTCGAAAGGCAGGTGGAATACGTTGATCCTATACTCTAGAGAAGGAATCCACTGTTCCAGGAAAGTCCTAAGACTGTCAAAATAAAGCAGGTGCTTATCCGGTCAATTGTAGGGAACAAACAAATAATAATAAAATATACTAATAAAGGCACGCTGTACTCCAAACCCAGAAAGCCTTCAGCCAGCCTTCTGATACATCAAAAACCCATTTTCCTCAGAAACCTGGCCCGAACTTGAAAGGCGAGATAGTATCTTGGCCGGTTGATACGGAAAGTAGTCGTAAATCGAATAGAAGGTATCGATCGATCGACAAGCGACGTAATCGGCTCGTAAAGAATGCAGATCCAAGCAATATGGCAACAGATGAGCAGTCCGATATGGGTACAGATTCAGGGGCTCCAGGATATGCTCCGACTCCGGTAATGCAGCAGTGGCTAGACCAGAATTTGGCGACACGAGATGAACGCTTGCTAAGCCAAATAGCAAGTCTTATACAAGGTTCGAAGCCAGTGGTGAGGTGAACTCTTCCCCTACTGTCCCCCAGGAAACATCAACATCCCACGTGTCTCCAAACCCAACTCCTCAGCCAAACACTAACCTACCAAATATCACCACTACCCCAAATCCCAATCCTCTACCAAATCCCTACTACCCAAATATCAGCCCTTACCCGTCCTATACTCCATATCCTGCTCCAAACACCAAAATTCCCCAAAGCCCAAATGACCTCCCTGTTCCGATAACCAACCCACTCCAAAACAGCCCAAATATGGACCCACAAACTTATAACCCGCCAGGCCAAGTTACCACTTATTTACCTTATAATGATCCCGCCGTGAAACCATCCAAAATCCACCTACCCAAAATCCTTGTCCAACCCAAGTTCTACCAATCCAGAATCCTTATCCTACCCAAGCTCCACCAACCCAAAATCCATATCCCCCAAACCCTTACGGACACCACGGCGAAATTAACCCCTTCCCTAATCCCGGCCGGTATATACCAAAAGCCAACTCCCCCAGCCACCCAAGTAGAGGCAGACGTAGAAAATATAAAGGCTATGATGCTCAAACTTCTCAACAAAGGGGAATTTTCTACACGGGCACTGACATTACAACCTGAGGCAGTATTGCCTTTCAAATTCAAAATGCCCGACATAGAAAAGTTTGATGGGACTGGATGCCCTATATCCCACTTAAAATCTTATTCCACCTAAGCATGCGCCAAGGGAGCTAGCTTTGAGGCTATGGCTTCCAATTTTCACCTCACCCTAATAGGGCCGCCAAACAATGGCTAATGTTGTCGATAGCGGCACCATGAATAAGTGGGACCAGATAGTCAAGCATTCCCTGGAAAGGTACAAAGACAACACCGATCCCGAAAATAGAAGGGACCTTGAATCGTGCACCCGAGGAAAGAAACTGCTGAAGTTCGCAATCGGTGGAAAAGAAAGTTGGCCTGCATTGACGGACACTGATCCACCGAGTCATGCCGAATGTTTATCAAAACCTCCCCCATTTATCTGGAACACATGCGGTATCTCCCCTACACCAATTTTAAGGAAATAGTAGAGATAGGCGCTCGTATTGATGATGATATACGGACTGGCCAATTACAAGTCAATACGCCTCCTAGCTCTTTCCGTTATTCTAAAGGGAAGACAGCCGCAGCCACACCTGCACCAACTGTCAATGCGGTAGGAAATGCATCAACCCCTTTTCCTACACAAAATTATAGCACTGTTCCATGGTCTTATGGAGCGGATAGGTCTGTCAACACAATCGGAGGAAATAATGGCCAAAGCAGAAATTTCAGAAATCAGAAGCCATTATGATGAGCTGCAAGCTTCCCAGTCTGTGATCCTGCAGGGGCTAATGGCACAAGGAGTGTTAAAGCCTATGGAAAATTATAAGCCACCAGACCCCCTGCCCAGGACTTGGAATCATGCTCAGTACTGTGAATATCATCGCTGCAGTGGTCACCTCACCGATAAATGTTATCAGCTCAAGAATGCTATTTAGGATCTTATAGATGATAAGGTTATTGAAAAGCCCACTCCCAGACCAAATATAATCAATAACCCTTTACCTCATATCAACATGATTGAGGTTGATGACAGCTTCCTGGGCATGATAGGCAGAGGTACTGATCACGAGAAGCTTCCTGCTGAGTTTGAGTCTACTTCTAATAAACCTCTGCAGAACTAGTATACTACGCCCGGCCCACTTTTGACACCCACAGACCTGGTGGACTACTTCGGATATATTACCCCTATTCCTTTCCCTAGCCTTACGAATTTGGTCATTTACCGATCCGCTCCCTAAGATTGAGGATCTCAAACCCCAGGTCCTCAATAATGTAATAAACCCTGTACGATGTGCTTTTAATAATAATCTAAACGTCTTTGCTTATTTCTTAGTTGCACCTACATTAAAAGACGCATTAAAAATAATAATTATTATAATGATGAGTCATTTAATAGGACCCAAAAGATAAAAAATTATTTGTTTGAGCTTGTAAAGTCAGTAGAGCCAGGGACAACATCATCAACAGCAACTGAAGACTAACCCACTATCAATCTGAGGCTGGACAAGGAAATCAAAAGAAGTCAGAATCGGCAACTACATGCAAAGCTCCAAAAGAATAACACTCATAGATCTCCTCAAAAGAGTTCGTGGACATGCTTACCTAGTCCTCTGAAGATGTGTCAAGGGTAGACCCAGCCATAGCCGAACACCGGATCCCCATATATCCGGATGCTCGGCCAATCAGACAAAAGCTCCACCGCATCAAGCCAGAATGGTCACTACAAGTTGAAAAAAAAAAGAAGCATGAAACAGCCGCACGTCAACTTTATTCGGGTAAAAAGAAAAAATACAAGAAAAAAAAAAAAGAAGAAGAGAAGAAGTAGTAAAAAAAAAAGAGTAAAAAAAAAAAAGAAGAAAGAAAAAAATACCCGATCTGGCTGTCCAATATAGTGATCATTCCCAAGCCTAATAGTTTTTTTTTATCAACGGCATACTGAGTTATAGTCAAATCAAAGGCAGCGGGAGACCAAGAAAAGACCTCATTCCTTGGGGGACCTACTGCTATCATGTCATGCCGTCTGGGCTAAAAAATGCTGGGGGCTACTTATCAAAAGGCTGCTACCCCTCTCTTCCACGATGAGCCGTCTATTGTCAAAGAGATCCTGTCAGGAGATGTCGTACTCCCCACAAGCCAGGAAAGAAGACCTTGTTCAGCCCTCCAATTTCAACGAGCTCAAAAGGTATGGTGCTCGATCCATTCTATCCAACAAGTGCTTCCCTCTCCAGCCCGCTAGGCTGAAAACCCGAAAGGGCGGCCTAGGCAAAAGTTAGGGCATTTAAAAAAAATGAAAAAAAAAATGAAAAAATGAAAAAGAAGAAATAAGGGCTCGCTAGGCTGAAAACTCGAAAGGGCGGCCTAGGAAAAAATTAGAGCAAACAAAAAAAAATAATAATAAAAAAAAATAAAGGCTCGCTAGGTTGAAAACCCAAAAGGGCGGCCTAGGCAAAAGTTAGAGCCAAATAAAAAATATATATCAGGAGAATAAGGAGAGGTAAGACACTCTTTGAAATCTCGGCATCCTACCTCCAGATCTTTAGCAGGCAAAGTGGCTCGACTGACAGAAGAAAAAGAAAAACCACGACAAGAAGCTCACAACAAAACACTTAAATATAATATTACGGGTCCTAAGGTGCAACTTAGGAATAATTGCTAAAGAAATTTAGGTTATACATTAATTGCCTGTACATATCAATTATTGCCTATACCCCCTTTGTTTCCCCCAAAATTATCCTTCATTTGCAGCTTAAGCCTCGGAGTAGTCCATCAGTGCCTGCGGCGTCCGCCCGGCCGGTCCCATGTACTTCTTCTGCAAAGCATAGAAAAGGCTCAGTCTCATCAAAATGAGAAGCACCAGAAGTATCCTCGCCCTATTCATCATCTGCGTTGCCATTGTCCTGAAACAACCCGATGACTTGAATTCCGATCATTCATCGCTGCCCTGTCTGATTACGAAGAAAAATGCAGGAGTTGTGAAAATAGCCTTATGCCAAGTATAGCCCTGCAACAATGGTATAGCCGAGAACAGAAAGAAGGTATCTGCTTTTTCCTCTCCCCACATATAAAGATTAAAAAAAAAAAAAAAAGAGAAGAGAAAAGAAAAATGGAAGCCTGTTCGAACCCGAAGGTATTTTCCTTTAAAATCCATTTTGGAAATACAGTGTGCCATTACCCGTTAGGTCGGTATAGCTTTACTATGTGCGTGTGTTTTGAGTCTACATATTTTTATTTTGTATCATATAAAATTACATTGCATTGTAAATATTTGTACATGTTTTAACAAACAAACAAAACAAAAAAAAAACAACAAAAACAAAAACAAAAAAACAAAACAAAACAAAAAAACAAAACAAAAAAAAAACAAAACAAAAAAAAAACAAAACAATTTTTTGTATTATTTTGCATCTAGATAAATGTTTTTGCATTATAGGCATTATAAAAATATATTTTACATTTTAATGATATATATTACATTTTGCATTGTTGCATGCATGATAAAATAGGAAGATATACATGCATCATTTTAATAGGCATCCTATAATTTTTAGGCATCACATTTGCATTAAATAAAGTAGTACATACATTTATCATTTGCATTTATTATCCAATAAGCTGCATTAGAGGTGTGCTTAAAAAGAAAATAAAATGCCACCAAACATGAAAATAAATATTCTTATGGAATTCACTGTATCCCTACAGCATAAACATGCATCATATAGCGCCATTTACATTTATAATATAAATCATGCATAATAAGGTCAAACAGTGACCACTAGTTTAATCATGCACAATAAATAATTCATGCATCATTTAGACATAAATAGGACATGCATAAGCATCATTAATAAAGTCAGAAATGCTTCAAAAGTACCAAACAACGCCAGAATCCAACAGATCAGAAGTATTTCCAGGCGAAAAAAAAAGAAAAAAAAGAAAAAAAAAGAGAGAATAAAATCCCTAGCAGGGCCGAACTACGTTTGGTCTGATTCCTTGAAAAAGGATACGTAGGCAGCCTACATCAGTAGGTCCGACCATCACAATAAGAAAAAAAAAAGAATAAATGCCCCAGCAAGAGTGGCAAAGTGTCAGAATCAGCCGAACCTGCGGCAGCCACCCGGGCGCAAAAGGTAAGTCAGGTACAGTATTCCTACCCTGACTTTAGAGTAATTTCCTTTTTAGGAAAATTTGTTTTATTTTCAAATAAAAGAAAAACTCTTTTTCAAATTGAGTTTTGATTTCAAAAAAAAAAAAGGAATATTTATTAAAAAAAAAACACAAAAAAAGAGGAATATTTCAAAAAAAAAAAACACAAAAAAAGAAGAATATTTCAAAAACAAAAAAAGAGAGGAATATTTGAAAAAAAAAAACAGGGAGAGCAAAAAAAAAAGAAAGAGGAAGGAAAAAGAATGTTTTCCACTTCATAATTTTCGAGAATACTTGAAGAATGATCAATTTGCCGTGCTCGGCGACGGATCTTTATCGGTCGAGTGCAGTTTTCTGGATATTTGAAAGTTTTCGGGTTATGTGTGGAAAGGAGGCAGCGACCAGCCATACATAACTTAGAAAATTCTTCTTAACACGTTTCAACGACAAGGTATTGACCGGTTGAAATGTGGTGGCAACATTCAAATCTTCATACCGTATTTGACAACGGTTTCGGGAAGAATACGGCTTTTCGAAACACAAAATGTGACGACCCGACCCGGTTCCAACACGAAATCCCATGGTCGTGCTGGAACTAACTTAAGAAGAGGACAAGCACTTGATAAGCGGTAGTGCTAGTCAAGCGATCGAGCAAACTCGCTCTAAACATGAACATAACACCGTACTAAAATACGGTATTTCAAAAATCGAATCGGCGGAAGCAATATAAGAAAAGAAGTCCCAAGCTATGAAGCTCGAAACCAACGACAATGAAAACCAAGAGACATTATCTCTCAAAGGAGGAAAAACAAAACTTCGCGTGCGCAACATTGCGAGCGCTAATCAAACCATCGGCACTCAGTCGGCGTTTCAACAAAGAACCAACGACATAACAATTACCCAACGGCTAAAGCATACAGGGGTCAAGCAACAACTATAAAAACTAGAATAAGGAAATTCCCCAAAGCTACTCTGCGTGCAGGAGACAAGCGAAATAAATACTAAAACCGCAAACAAGGCACGACGGACACGTCGGCCCAAGAAAAACCAATACAAATACCCAAGTATTCTACCCAATCTGTAAAGTCTAAATAACTTTACAAAATGTCGATCTCACAAGAATAGCAAAGTACATTAAATTAATGACAATGCTAAAAAGGAACAAGACTCCACAAGCTGCTACTCGGGAAAGTCGGCTGCTACAAACACGAACCACACGATCTAACCTCGATCTATCGACCGGTGCTGATCCACGAACTACTCGACCTCAATGCGGCTATCGATTCTTTGCAACTAAAAACAAGTGCGGGATGAGTCATAATGACCCGATGCGCTACCACAATATATATGCAACATATAATTATGTAACATAAACATAACCAGGGTGTCATTTTATATATGACAAAAAAACCCGTGAAGAGGCGTCGTATCATTTCGATACTCCACAAGATATCCACTCCTTCTTACTTACTAAACCGTCCAAATGAACCAGGGTGTAATTCCCTGCTCACACACAAATCAAATGAATTAGAAGGTAGTTCCCACAAAACATCATATGCAAGTATACATATCATTATATATACGAATCAAGCTATTCACACTGCTACCACGTGTAAGGGTGCATGTTTATATATATACACCTATATCAGTATGTATATCTTTAAATATACATATTAAATCTCTCATAAAATCATCATGCATAAGTGTGTATATCTATATATATACACATCAAGTCTTTCATATATATCTCATATACAAGTATGCATATATCTATATATACATATCAAATCTCTCATGTATCATCAGCCAATACAAACATGGTCAATAAGATCTCATGTTCAACTAACACTTTGTTATCACATAAGTGCCCATAGTAAGCCACATAAAGGATAGAGAAGATACCAAATCACTTCCGTCGTATTGCTCCTGCAATCACAACTGTTAATCAAATCGTGCCAGTGATACCCGTGTTCAGGTATCAAAGTACCGAGCTCTCTTCTCGGGTCCGAGCTCTCTACTCGGGAAAATAGCACTAGCCAATGCGCTCTTTTGGTTACGGCAAAGGGGGCTACTTCCCACTGTAGCTAGCAGTGGAGGTGTGTGTGAAACCGAATCGATGCGGCGATACATTGCAACCACGAATCCCATAATTCGTGAAAACAATGCATCGTCCCACCATCATCATGAAAACTCAAGTAATGCCAGCTGGACTTATATGCAATGCACAAGTAGATGTTTACTTGCTAATTCTCAAGTAGATATAATGATCTACTAAACTCATACGATTATGCACATTGTTACAATAATCACAAAACCACAATAGGAGCTCATTTGAGTCCCTAAATCATAAGTGCCAAGTTTGTTCACTCTATTCAATTCAAGTCCCAAAAGCTAGTAATCTAGTCAACTGGAATATAATTATCATAGGATCTCACCACGATCCTCGTAAGGTTCAATTGTTCCTTAACTCGACTCCGTTGAGTCTTTACTACAATTCCAACCAAATAGAGTTTGAACACTATATGTGTCCCAAGACTCTTTTCTATGTTCTCGTTTGAGGCATAGCAAGGTTCTCATTCCATTTAGGAATCTTAGTTCAAGTCCCAAGTCAATTATATAAGGGAAGCCCAAGTTGATTATTGTGAAATCAAGCTTAGTTAAATTTTGATTCATAATTCCACTTAATAGTAGAATCCAAGTTAACCACAATTCATTAACTGTAGAACAGATCAGGCACGAAGGCAAATACATTCAATATGCTCATAAGTCATATCATAGAAACACATAGAAAAATCAATTCTTGACAAGGTAGGAAATCATGCATTTAGTCATAATATAAAATATACTCAGTATTCCATATTCACCTATGAAATTCAACAGAGTCACAACTTAACCATCAGTCCATTAAGTACTATCCAAGACTACTCCGTTAGTCTCGGATCATGGAGCCATTTACTAAACTCTTCCTAGAGTAGTAACTCATTCAATAACACAAAAGTCGATGGTAGTCAAAGACTTAAGCAACACTAGAGCGGTAATAACCCGTAAGGTCAAACCATACCGGTGAGTCTTAGATAACAACATGGTCATCCTAGCGACTTATACAAGTAGACTCCATGTATAGAGTACTAAGAAAGCCCCAATCCAAATCTTCTCATAAAATAGTCCTCAAATTATTTATTCAACAAGTAGGTGTTTTTACTCATTAAAGAATCAAGTAGGAATTCGACAAGAGAGAATTCAACCTGTCAAGTAGATACATCATTCTACAACATGATCTCAATTGTGCATTTGCTTCACACAATCACATAAACCACATAAGAACTCGATTGAGTCTTATAATCACTCATATCAAACATGTCCTTCAATCCATCCCAAAGTCACGTAAGCTAATATATTAGTCTAACGCACTACAACGTCATAGGGATTGAATGTGGAGTCGGTATTGTTCAATAACTCCCAAATTTCAACTCCGGTGAGTTTTACTAAAATTCAACCAAATAGAGCATTGATACTATATGCATAACATTGCCCTTTCCTAAGTTCTCCTTTCATTTAGAACTCGATAACTAGGCCGTTCATGATCTTAAACTAGCCTTAAACACAATCTCGAGTTTCAAACCCTAGTTTCGGTGATTTTGTTAAACCTTGAATTGAACAATTCTTTCACAAGAGTTATTCCCAAGCTCATTATAAACAACATTCATGCTTTATAAAATGTCAAAATCACAACTTCATAGAGAATTCATAAAATCCTACACATGTTTCAAAGGTTGAATTGGAGGATTTGTCTTCACAAAAGATGTTCATAATCATCAATAGAGCAACTATAATGAAGGGGTCATGTCATTTTATTGAACATGAAAATTTCAGGGATTTCTCAACGTACCTTAGTCCTAAGATTAATGGAGGAAAGGTTGATTAGAGCAAGGATTGTTGTAGAAGATCGAGAGCTTCGATTTGGCGGTCTCGGTTCGACGATCGGACCACCGGATCTCCGGGAAATGATCTCTCAAGTTGGTGTGACCTCCATGGACGAAATTTGGAGCTATGTCTCTGAATCTCTGGTTATGGATGAAAAAAATGGATGGAAGGGATGAATTTTGTGTTTATATACTTCCCAAGAAGTCCCTAATCCAAGTGAAGTGATTAAGAGGCTTTCTATTGGCTAAGGCATGAAGACCATTGATAGGCCATGATCCAAGGGTTCACAAGGGTCTTAGACAAGTCAACAAAGGTGGCTTTGAGTCACAATGGACGTCCAAGGGCCAAGGGTTCAAGAGTCAATAGCCAAATCCACTCAAAACTCACAAAACCAGATTCGGAAAACAGACAGTCAATCTTGTAAAATCTACCAAAATATCTCACACCTCCAAATGAGGTGATTATTGATTTTTATGAAACTAGACTCTTTAAAATATAGTTTAGAATTTTAAATTACTCAATTTGGACTTATATACATCAAAATATGGCTACTACAACTTCAAGTACAGAAGCTGATTTCCTGAAAACATAATTCTGGCACAGCCGTAAGTCAAGACCTAAATGAGGTACTTATACACCTTGTAAAAATACCATATTTTACAGAGAGTATCCTAACATATGTAGGTAAAACATACTAAAGTTTTAGAAAATTCTCTTTAGTAGATTGGTACCAGACTTTTCCCGAAGTTCGCCCAAAAACAGGACTGAATCTGTGAAGTGATATGTTGGTCATCTTATTTCCAAATGCAACAAATCTATGAACATTGATTGTGAAAGCATGGGAAATACTAGTACACTTGGTTTAGAACTCAAATGAACTTCTCGCAAGTTGAAAACACAAACAATACAAGCAACGAAGGCATTCCCGAGAAACCCTAAGGCTCAAACGAAGCAACAATGCTTCTAAACTCTCAACCAAGCATACAACAACTAAGATGAACATTGTAAATCTTATATGCAAGGTACTAAGACTCCAATGAGACTTATTTAGGTGCTATCATGTTAAGACGAACACTCAACGCATTAACAACAAAGCATGCAACACGAGAAAGTCAAATACACGAAGGTTCGAGGTCTTACACAAAAATCTTTTTCCGTCGTGTTCTCGATCGGGCTCAACCCGACGGACATGACATCCTCACCTTAGTTGTAGTTTAGGGTTTTGGCCTGAACTACGCTTGGTCTGATTTCCTTTAATAGGGAGTACGTAGGCAGCCTACACTAGTAGGTCCGACCATCAGAGCACATTAAATTCAACTTTGCTTAAAACTTCGATAATTTTTTATAACTGACTAAAAAAGTCTAGGTTATAGAGTTTGGATAGCATGTTCACTGTGCATTATAACTGCTACCAATTGCATTCTCCAGTTCTTCACTAAACGAAATTGGAGAGTCTATTGTTTATCAACGATGTTCGTCTACTCAGTAAATCTTAAGGTTACCCGTAGACTCCATCGTTGAGGGGCTCTGTAGACACCCCAATT
The DNA here is from genome assembly GCA_013146195.2 of Codonopsis lanceolata. Lineage (NCBI taxonomy): Eukaryota > Viridiplantae > Streptophyta > Magnoliopsida > Asterales > Campanulaceae > Codonopsis > Codonopsis lanceolata. The sequence goes on from CM028380.1 coordinate 41,778,680, forward strand.
TCGTACCCACGGTATGTGACATAAAATATCAAGAAGCTGTTAAAACTTAACGAATGTCAAGTTGCGGGGAGTCAAAAATGCGAAAGAAGCGAGGATCTGCTGAAGCTGCGGGGGAAAGTGCAAAATTTTCAAACTTGTAAAGCTTGATGGTGCCGCACCAAGGGTGCCTTTGGCCGCACCATACAAGTCACTGTTCATCTCTCTCACATTCAAATGGTACAAGTTTTGATGCGCAAGGTACAAGCGGCTGATGCACGGGAAACAAATTTGGAAATTCCTGCCGCGTCCCTCTCCTCCAGTATAAATAGAGGCCTCAGCTCCCAGTTCTCGACACACATTTTCATCCGCGATTTTTGATCGCAGCGAAGCTCTGCTTCGTTTCCTCCGATAAAATTAGTACGAGAGGTGCGAGATAGGTGAGTGGAAACCCCTATAGTCTCCAAACCCCGTCCAAACTCTACCAAATCAAAAACCCATAGGTTATAAGTGATCCCTAGCCTAGTTGTTAGGTATCCACCTCAAATCCCATCAAAATCCCAAAATAAGTCGTTACTCGCTAGAGTAATGAGCTAAAAAAGTCAAAACTTAAGTCTAGGTTCCGCCCAACCAAAAAGGCCAAAACCTACCCAAATAAAGTTGTCACTCTGCCCGAGTTGATAAGCCCAAACCTCAAAACATCAATCAAATCAAGCAGTCATCCTGCCCAATTCAAAACAAAAAGACTTCCTCTCCCTGAAGGACAGAGCGAGCACACCGCCGCTCTAAAAGGTAATACCTTTAAGAGCGTATTTTTATTTTATTTGTATTTTTTCCGTTTATTTATTTTTCAAAAATTGTTATTTAAATCCGGCGCAATGTAGTCAATATAAGCCGTTGTGCTGCCCGGATTAGATTAGGAAATATTATGTAAAAGAGCCGTTATAATGGCCAAATATTCTTAAATATGTTTGTAATTATTGGAAGGAGGCAATTTGAGTCCGTAAATAATGTAGCCACGAATGTATCTGTTTAAATTTCCCTTGTCAAAATAAGACCTTATTTATTTGCTAGATAAATATAACAATGAGCATACTTGACCAAAAACGTTTTGAGACCGAAAGGCGAGTTGGTGTTAGCACCTTCCCAACTCGTAACTTAGCCTCCGAACCGCTTTTCTAAAATCTACGGTTTTCTTTTCTGGTTTTCCTTTATTTTGCCTTAAAATAAAGGTGGCGACTCTAAAACTTTCGAGATCCGGTGGGGCCTCGCAACATTCCTCTTTGCACTTTCTGTTCTCCCTAAAAAGGGAGATCACGGGAATGGAGAGTGATGTATTCCCATATCTGGTATCCCTAAACAAGGGATAACTTGATGCGGAAACCCATAGCTCCCATAGCGATCTGATTGGGCCATAAGGCTATTTTAATAAATCCATAAGTGGGGGCGTCGCAATATCTTTTCTTGCACTTCTCTATTTTCCCCTGAAAGATAAAAGGGGAGAATGAGAATGGAAAGGTAATGCATTCCCATATCCTGTTATCCTCGAAATAAGGGATAACCTGACATGAGGAAACCTTTAGTTCCCATTTTGGATACAAAATCCACTCAAGGCAAGCGAGGCACATTCAACGTGCTAACATAGACGGCACTCCTCTCGCACTTTGGATTTGGTCTTCCCTAAACAAGGGAGGGTGGAGCAGGCGGTGGTGTCCCAGCATCCGCACGTCTGGCGCACCCTATCCAGGCGCGGGCGCGGTCGCACCAGGAACCTCTGACACCCAATGTTGTGTCATCCTTGCCTCATCAACAACTGTTGATTTTTTTTTCCCAATTCCAGACTCTGCCATTGGATGATCATGCTGCTGCCTCTTCTGCTCAAAGAGGGGGAGATATTAGATGAAGGGGCAGATATTGGATGAAAGGGGAGTTTATACTTTGGTTGGATATTTGTTTACTTTAAACTGTGTTTTATAATTTTAGGTATCTTGGATATTTTAAATTGTCCTATTCAGGGGGAGTTATTCACATGTGCTCATGGTATTTGCTTTGACCAGAAAGGCAACAACGACAAAGGGAGAGATTGTTAGGGTGAAAAATAACCGTGGGTTATTTCTCCCACTTTGGTCGTGTTCTATTACATTTAGAACACATGTTGTTATTGTCTTTCTAGGTAATTGTTAGGGAGCTTGGTCCTTGCCTTCTTTAAGGCCAGGAATCTAATATGGCAATCCCTAACTTGTAGGAATTAGAGATTTATTTCCTTAATAACTCTTTCCTAATCATAACATTGCCTTGGTAAGTTGTTTTCTTGGTGGACAGGTTTCCTAGAGCTCTATAAAATAAAGGAACAACCTTGGAAGTCTACACTCTTTGTATTTTTTTGATGTGTTAATGTATTCAAGAGTGTTTAGCATAGATTATTTATATCTTCTCACTTAAGAGTTTTCTTAATGATTTCCATTCTCTAAACGGGTTGTTTTCATATTGTAAGCAATTAATTGCAATATTTTGATCTAGTGGGAGTTTTATCCTGAGACATCGTCTACAAGTGTTTTACTTGTTGACATAAATTACAGCTTAGTGTCACTCTGTTTGATTCATTTATTATTTATTTTAATTATTCATATCTTGTTTACACTTGATGACTCATGTATCATTGGATACATAATTGTTGATTGTTTTAACAAGTGTTGTTTTTATTGAATCGTAGCTGCGTTTAGTATTTCAGTGTAATATATATATAGGATTATGTGTGGTTTCATAAAAATGAGTAAATATAGAAATTGAACAAAGAAAGAAAGCTAATAAATCAATACATGGATAATTATGCCAAGTGCATGATAATGAATTCACATAAGCATTTCCAAAGTTCATATAGTATGGCCGTTGTGGGATCCCTTACATGACAACTTTGGTTGCATGAAGCCATGAGTAATGATAAATATATGATATATGCGTATAAATATTTGATTGTATTACCAATGTTTAATTTATCCCTCTTTTTTTATTTATCAAGTTGTTAAGGGAGGGATTAATATATCTTAGGCGCTGGGCAAATGAGATTTCTTCAAAATCATTAGAGTTGAGATGTTGGAGAAAATTAAAGTTTCACTTCCAAGTTTAAGGACACTAAGTATATGTCTTAATTGGGTTGGTTGGAGAATGGAAATAAGAATTTTGGGTATAAACTAATTCCTGTTTTGTTCCAGCCAAATATATCTCTTTCTTCTGATACTTTCCTAAAAATTGAGAAATCAGAATTCTTGTTTAGAAAATGAGAAATCTGAATTCTTGTTTAGAACTGTTTCCTTCATGTTTGTCCTTCCTATTCTAATGGAAAGAAATCCGAAAGCAATTTTGAAATGTAAAAGGATAACTATTATGTCTTTTGCACATGTCCGGCCTTCGTCTAATCTTCAAGAAACGTGTAGGAGTCATGTTGTACAATTACAATCATAGAAGGTCTTGAACCTGTGACCTTCACGTTATTAGCATGACGCTCTAACCAACTGAGTTAATAGGCCAACTTGGGTCTCCTAAATTTACTTATCAAAAACAAAATATTACTTGGCAATCAATGTTTTTATCTAAGTCATTAATAAGATTTTTAAAAAAAATTGCTTAAAAAATACATGTGCAATTATAATAATCATTGGGTATATAATATCAATATTTCAAACAAAAAAACAAGTTTTTTTTTTTTTTGCTATTTGACCATCATTTTTGTTGCTTATGTTTGTTTAATTTTTTTTCTTTTAACTTGAACTTTTATTGCAAACATGTTACCAAAAAAATATCTATCTGAAAGTCAAAAAATAAATAAAATAAAAATAATTGATGGGGTCTATCGTTTTTGTCGTAAATTGTTTAAATTGATGCAGAATAATAGTTTTCAATAATTTTTAATACTTATTTTTCTTTTATGTTTGGAGGTATTGTACATTTTAAATACTTTGAATGATGAAAATTTTAAAAACTGTTTATGTAAGAATCTTATTTTTATATTTTTTAAGGGCCCTTTTTTTTGGTAAAATTGCGGGTCGGTCCACTTTTCAAAGTTTTAATTCGCTCCAATACAGTGTTTTTTTTTTCAACCGGAAAAGGACACTTTTGGGGGCAAAATGACTATAATACCCGTAATGAGCCTAAGACGTGCTACGAAGATGCATCGCAATTCAAAAATTTATGTACTGCAATTCAAAAATTTATGTATCGCGATTCAAAAATTGAAGTTTAGATCCTAGGTCTCATTGTCTTGTTCACATGTAAATGCAAGAAAAAAAAAGAAAAAAAAAAGTAAGCAGACTAATCTTCATCCTGTAACCACTCCACCCATCTCCACCATCGAGGTTACAACTTCTCATTTTCATTTCATCACCTTTCTTCAAATCACAAACGCCCAATCCCCTCTCAACTTCACCTCTACCTCCTCTTATCTTAATCTGCACCTCTATGCTCTTCTCTCATCCTCCGATCCAAGCCTTGGACAAAAATTGATTGGGAGAAAGAAGAAATTATTTGAAGAGGATATGGGCGATTTCACTATTTCTCTATATTTTAGTATCTTTTCTGCTTTAGCATCACCACTATTTAAAGTGCTGGTTACTTACCTATAATAGTTTGTTTGCTGATGACTTGTTAACCTGGATTGTATAGGTATGGACGAAGCACAAGGAGAATTTAGTTTTGATGGAAAGATACCATTTCCTTGCTTCAAGTTGTAGACAATTCGGCTTCCATAATTGTAAATCACTCTCTGAACTGAGAACTGGTGAAAGTGATGTTGATGGAGCTCTCGCTATTGTTCTTGAAGTTCTCAAGCTGGTGCATAAGTTGTTTTTCGACCTAGTATCGCGATACATAAATTTATGTATCGTGATTCAAAAATTTATTGTGACGACCCGACCCGGACCCCAATGCGAGATCCCAAGTCGTGCCGTCCAAGTAAAGCAAGATACAAGCATGCGCAAGTAGGATTATAAAATTCACGTGGCGCAACATCGCATACAAATAACAACTCGGCTACACTTGGCCGGAAAATAATTTAAAATAAACAAGTCATCGGCGACGTTACAGCCGGAACCCAACAACTACTCCTACAATTATAACACATGCATAATAATATCCTCAACGGCCACAACATGCTGGAGACAAAAACAATAATACTTCAAAAGAGTGTAATCGGAAGAAGCTGTAGTGAACCAATAATATATAAACAAGCTCGACATATAAGTCGGCATACAGAAGATTATAAGTATCAAGTATTTAAGTTATACTACAACAACAAAATCCCAAGACAAGTCTAAGTGACTTGCTTCCTATCGTCCTTGCCAAAATAAAAGTCTAACTACAAAAGTCCCAAAAGAGCAACCTTGAGCTCACAAGCAACCAAACGCGAGTATGACGAATCTAGCGTGAACCGTCTCCTTGGCTCGGATCTAAGGAAAACAAAACAAACAAATAGGGTAAGTCATAAAGACTTAGTAAGTTACTAAAAATGCATGTTCATGTCATAGCATGACATTTATCACAATTATGGTGCATGTTCATCATATAGCACTTTGCACGTTATTCACGTAAGTGCGGAAAATAAATCATTCAAGTAGGATATGATATAGGCACGGCCGCGTCGTAGCTCCTGCAATAAAGTTTGTTAACCCAATATCGTGACTACGATGCTCGTGACTTCGCATCGATATACCAAACTCCGCCGGCTAATAGCAGCCTGTGACGCACGTATTGATACGGCAAAGGGGCTACTTCTCCACTGCGGCCTACAGTGGAGGTGTGTGTGAGGTCCCAGGTACGGCGATCCATAGCGAGCACGAATCTCTCAATTTGTGAAGGCGATGCATCGTCCTACCCTGACATAAAAATCAAACCAAATAGTGCCAGCTGGACTTAATGCAATGCACAAGTAGATGTTTACTCATCAAGACCAAATAAGGATCGAATTCGACAAGAGCGAACTCGACCGACCAAGTAGGGTATTAATCTCTACCATAAATCATGTCAAGGCAATTAATTGCTCATAACCAAATAATCACAACGGGTTCAATTGCACATAATTAAACTCAACTTAGGCTTGAGTAAACTCGACCAAACGGTGTCCAAACTTCGTAGGGATTGAAATTAGAGTTCAACATGTTCAAATCTTCCCTAGAGTCGACTCTGTTGAGTCTTTACTATAAATTCAAAATTTTGGGATGATTGAAGCTATGTGCTTCATAACCCAACCTAGGCCATTACTAAGTTCAACTAGGTTATAAATTCACCAAGGCATTGTGTGGGTCCCAATGGGCACAATAATAAGCTAGAAGGGGGGGGGGTTGAATAGCTTATTAACACTTTAAAAACTTTTAAGTAAGTTCCTTGAAAGTTACTTGCAATCTATGAAAAGAATCAAGTAGCGGAAGACCTTCAAGAAAATTGTTCCAGGTCTGCCGATAAGGACTACCGGTAGACCTTTTACGGATTACTTAAGTTCTGCTGAAATGGATAATATAAACAATGAAACTAAGCTATTCAATAAATAGACAGACAGAAGGAAATAACACAAGTATTTTGGGATGGTTCACACTATAATGAGTGCTACGTCCACCACCAAGGCAGTCAACCTTGGATTTAAATTGTGCACTATGTTTTCCACTTAGATCAATTACAAAGAATATCCCTAATGGATCGTGTACAAAATATTGACTTGTGTTTGGGTCTAGGGAATTAAATATCTGTAAATACAAGATATTTAATTCGTGCAGAAGTATAGTTAATGGAAGTAAACAACAAGAAGAATAAAACAATAATTGTTGAAGAGCAGCTTCTTGTTGTTGACGAGGACTTCTAGATCTGTTGAGGATCTATTGAATGCACTGAGCTGAAAGATTTGGAGTAGTGTAGATTCAGAGCAATTCTTTAAGTATTCGATTGATTCTGTACAGTTGTCTCTGTTGTTCCAGTCTTTAATGGCAGTATTTAAAGCAGGTGCATCTTAAAAGAATCCGTTGGAGAGGACGAAGACTTCAACAACTCTATTCATAAATGCATTAAATGCATGGGGCTGTCAGTCAAGGATTTTCGTCTTCACAGATATCTAGAGCAGATAATCATTTCTGAGATCTTCAAAAAGGTGGGCGATTTGGTGTCAGATCTAAGAGATGAAGCAGAAAGTAGGGGACAGTCTGCTTTTCTGCTTTCACTGTTCAGGGCGAAAAGTATTCCTGCTTTTCGGAAAGTTGCTTTCGGCGGCTTGACATGTCAGGAAAAGACTTGGATTAATTCAAATAATATATGGGAATAAGTTTGAATTAATCCAGCTAGCTTTGAGCTGGAGAGGACACGTAGAAGCAGATCAGCTGGACACGAGGTCTACCGATCTTAAGCTTTGAGCAGGTCTTCCGGTGAAGCTGAGAAGTGGTCTTCCGATGAACCTGAAAAAGTCCTACAAAAACTATACAAGGCAAAGTTCTATACACAGTTGCCACGCTAATCGATACGCAGCCCGATTAGCCACTGAAGTATAAAACTAATGTAATGTACTGAACAGATATAAATTCAACATAAGAATCAATACATTGTCATGTATTTCACATTCATCATAGGGTCCAATTTTGAGGATAGAACACATAACAACATACCAACAAATCGTGTAGGCTTAAATTAGGGCATTCTCATATAGTACCACTTCAATCAACATGTATAATAAATGTTTCTAACATGTTCATAATATTAAATAAACAAGATGAAGAAGTATAATAATCTTTCATAACCATAAAGTCATCCTATACATGCTTCTAGCAAGTTCATATTTTCAAATCACAGGATGAAGGCATAAGAAGCATATATGTGTCCTCATTGACCTCAAACATCATAAGCTTTGTTTCCTTAGGGTTAATGAGAACTAAAACAAAGAAGAAGAGAAGTAACTTACATGTATTTTACACCTAAGAAAGCAAACAAGGAATCTATTCGGTAGGAAATGTTCTACACTTCAAACTCTTCACTTCTATGGGGGTGGCTTGAGCAATAGAAGAAGGAATCAAGGAGGACCAAGAGGAAAGCTTCAAGAAGCCATGGGAACCCTCAAGAACTCTCTCTCTCTCACGTTTTTGGAAAAGCCTTCAGCAAATGAGGAGTCCCAAGGCTGAATTGTGGTGTTAGTGAAGTCAAATGTCTAGTGGGACAAGTGTCAAAGTAATGTGGTCTCTAAAATCTGATTTTGTGGCTTGTTTAATCCACTCAAACACTCACTAATCCACTCTTAAAACATGTTAATGATGTTAGGGTATAAGTAATGAGGGTTAGGGAGGTTTAGGTGGGGTTTAGAAAGGGTTTTGGATAGGGGTTTAGTGTGAAATTCAAGAAACATCGAAACAGAGCAGTCCAGCCTCGGGGGACCTTGCGGTCGCATGGTCCTCAAGGCATGTGACCGCATGCTACCAGGATGCACAACCTTCAAGTTTCTGGTTACCTTGCGAGGGCAAGGCCATTCCACCTTGCGATCGCAAGCCCGGCAGACCCAAAATGGCTCAAAATGCAACCTAAAAGACCCCCAAACACATAGCCAAATCAATGGGGTTTCAAACCCCAAAAAAAATGAGTCTAAAACTCATCACAAACACCCTCAAACAACACCAGAACAATCCGAACGAATAAGGGAAAGAAGGAGAACTAAACAAACAATTCAACCGACGATTCAACAAGTATGCAAACACGATTCTAAACATGTTAAGAGCATTATGAATGACTTATAAATGATTATAAAACATATGTAGACTAAGTAAACATGCTCATGAACATCAAGAATGCATGAAGGCAAGCACACAATGCTCATGCAAGAATCCGGGGTGTTACATTTATGCACTTGTAGACACCCCAATTTCGTACCTCTGTTATATAACATGTCATAAAATATCAAGACATGTTCAAAGGACTAACGGAAGTCAAGTTACAGGGTTTAAAGTGCAAAAAAATGTAAAAGAAAAGAAGAATGCATAAATAGTGAATTGCAGGTGCCAAAGTGCCAAAATCATAAAAATGAAAAGGCTGTGGGTGCTGCCCACAACCCTCTTGGGCACCGCGCCCACCAAACTTTTAGGTCGCGCCCATAAGACCCCGCCCCCCGCGCACTATAACTTTTGGCTTTTGGTGCAACCTTTTTAGCACGCGGTACAAACTGATGAAGCACGACTGATAAAACTTAACCACGAAGGCATCCCTCATCCTAGGCTATAAATAAAACCTCCCAGCTTCAGAATTTCACACACTTCACGCAGCAGTTTGTGAAAGTTCTCCCGAGAGAACGCCGAGGTTATTTCCTCTCCAGCCCCGAAGCTCTGCCAAACTGCCAAATCTCTCCCCTAAATACTAAAACTGTCAGCCAAAGTGAACCCTAGCTACCCAACTAGGTTTCCGCTCTATTTTATCGGTTCAAAAATCCCAAAAGGAGCAGTTGCCCTGCCCGAATCCAAACATCAAATCCAGCAGAAGCAAGCAGTTGTTCTGCCCAATTCAAGGCGCAATATCAACCAAAAGCAAGCAAAGTTGCTCTGCCAAAATCCAGACGTCAAAATCTAGCTGAAGCAAGCAGTTGCTTTGCCCGATTTCAGACTCAGCAAGCACCCAAAGCACGCAAAGCAAACAAGCAAGCAAGCAAAAACAAGTAGTTGTGCCACCCGGATCCCGAGGCGAAAAGCAACTAAAAGGAGCAGCCATGCTGACCGAAATCCAGAAACAGGAAAACAGCAGAAAAAATACTTCCTTTCTCAGAAGGACATGGGAAGCACATGTAGACCGCCTAGTGGGCTTAAGCCCAGGCATACCGGGTTCAGACACTCATGTTCCGGGAGGTAAGTTCTGTCCCCGTAGTTATATATTATAATCTATAAATTAAATATAAATATCTAATTAAGTTTCATTTCGGTTTATACTTTAATGTAATAATAGTTATACTTCATTTTCATTAAATTAGTTTCTTTTCCTGTTTTTATTTTAATACAATAATAGTTACATTTCCTTTCCGTTTAAATTAGTTTCCTTTCCGTTCCTACTTTAATGTAATAATAGTTACATTTTATTCCTGTTTAAATTAGTTTTTTTCAGTCTTTATTTTAAATGTCATAATAGTTATATTTTTCTTTTTTTTTTAAATAGTTTATTTTATGTCTTTACTTTAATTTAAAGTAGTTATAATCTTCTGCAGCTTAATTAGTTTCTTTTCTGCACATACTTTAAATATAGAAATAGTTATGTAACTTATTGTTTAATACGTTTCTTTCCAGCTTATGGAAGTAAATATAAATAAAGTTTGTACTAGTATAGCTATTGTATTCCTAAAATAGCTTATAAAAATGTTGTAATTATTCTCTAGTTGTATAATTTAAGTTATAATTTTGTTTTGTTTTCTTTAATAAATGTAAAGTAATTTCTCTTTATTTCCTTTTTATATATACAAATGTTTTGTTCCGAGCCAAAGTGTATAAAATAAAATGAGCATATTGATAAACTCATTGTGAGACCAAAATGACGAGTTGGGTGTCTAACCTTCCTAACTTGTAACTTAGCCCCCGAACCCATATAATCTGATATGTTTGGTTTTTCTCTGTTTAACCATAAAATAGAGGTGGCGACTCTGTAACACTTTTTTCAAGTCCACAATTGAGACCGAGCGTATTCCACGCGCTTCAAAGTTTCGAAACCACCCCGCCTTTCAGTGGCGTGGATCCGGTTAAAAACCGGGCACTCACAGTGGCTACTCTACTGGGAAGATGATTGTTTTTTTTTAAACAAAAGAGGACTAGAATCATGTTTTTTTTGGTTATCAATATGTTTTTTTTTCTATTGAATTTTTATTTGGCTTCTTTTATTTATATAATTTTGCAATCTTAAAAAAAACAAAAAAAGAGATGGTTGTTAAGAAAAAAATGTTGTTTCAAAAACCAAAAAGTAAATAAAAGAGTTAGAAGGAAAATATATTTGTTTTTTTAAATAGTGTTTTCCAAAAGAAATTATTTTCAAAGTTATTTTTTAAAAAAGCATAGTCTTTTTCTTCTTTCAAAAAAATATGAAAAGGTTAAATGGAGTTAAAGGACAAGAAGGAAACTAGAGGGGGTCTAAGTGTTAAAGGATGAAAAGGTGAAAGGTTAAAGTGTACAAAAGAATAAGTGAACATGAACCCATTCATGTGGGCACAACGCCCAAAGTGATGTTAGGATGCGCCCACATTTTCATGTTTCTCGTTTTGAACAATTTTATTCGATATTATGCTCATTTTATCCGTCGGGTCGCCCATTTTTACTGTTTGATGCACCCATTTTTCCTGTTACTCAACCTTTCAAAAAAAAAATTCATAAAAAAGGGTTTTCTTTCCTTTAATCTAGTGTTGTTTTTATACATATTGGGATCATTGTTGTTTTCCTTTGGTATCGCTAACAATTTTGCAGGGGTTGAAAAATAAAAGAATTGGTTATTTATCATTTACACTCCTGAGAGGATTGTCCAGAGGTACGTAATAATCACATCCCATTTCAAGGATCACAAAAAAAAAAAAAAAAAAGAGAGGGTTTTTTCCAAAAAAAAATAATCATGTGTAATACTTAATTTCTCTTTTCCTTTAAAAAAAAAGGAGATCGTTTCTTTTTGTAAGAAAAATAAAATACAAAAATATTTAAAAAAATATGAACAAATAAAAAGAATTCCATTCTATCTAAGTAAAAAGGAAAAAAAAAGTCTCTATTCTTTCAAATTGAAAAATAAATTTTAAAAAAAGATTAGCAAAATGAAAATTTCTTTGACAGAGTTGAACTACGATGACCTGAGCCTCGAAATGAGGAACGTAGGCAGCTTTCGGGTTCGGTCAAATACTTTGATTCACTTTTCAAAAAAAAAAGAAGGTTTTTCTATGTGTTTTCTTTTTGTTTTCCAAAAACATGAAAAGACAAGACAAAACCCACTCACCATTATTCTTAATCTCCATCTTCAAACTCTTCCCTCTTAACCTTTCATAAATGCATCACTAGTTGATTAATGCATCGTTCTCTCTTGATTTCAATATATATATATATATATATATATATCAGTAAGTCCTATTTCGAGATGTCAAGGTCTACCACTTCAAAAAGAAAAAAAAAACAAAATAAACACAAAATAAAAGATCGATAGGGAGCCAAGGAAGAATGGAAAGCCGGGAAATCCAGAAAAGGCGACTCCAAGAACGTAAGCAGTAAATCAAGACTGGGGGCTGTCAAACTACACAGGGGTGTCTCTTTTACCCATATTGATGCCTACAGCCCATCCTTACAGATTATGCTCACTAATCCATTTGGTCTCTGTTATTTCAAAAGTCCAACCAAGTTCTCAAATCGAGCTTTCCAAAGGTATTTATCTATATTCGAGTCTGGTAAATTATTGCTTCTGGTATATTAGCTTGTCGAGACTTCTTCTTGGTCTTTGAGCACCACCTATCGCCGAAGTGTCTGTTAAATTGTAAAAACAAAAAAAATGATGAATCAACTTATGTAAAAACATGATAAAACTATACGGGTTGATAATGAGTCATTTCAAAGATATGGACCCACAAATCATTAAAAATGTTAGTTCAATAAGGCAACCTTCTGTCTTGGTGAAAGGTCATCTTCGACCCATTGCAACCGAGCTGTTAGTAGCACACCAGGGGCTTCCAACCATACACCAAACCCCTTCCATATACCTAAACAAATAAACCATATACCAAAGCCTAACCATCTCTAAGATCCAGCTTTCCAAAACTGAGGTTGCTCCACCCTTATATGTATATCCACCAAGAGTGACAATATTTTTATCCCAAGAGAGAGAAGACAGATATCTCTTCAAGCACTCTCCCAAATTGTTCCGAAATGTCAACATGGTTGAAGAAAAAGAAGAAGAAAAAAAGAAAGAGCAAGGTTGAAAAAAAAGAGCCTATACTGGCTATACATAAAAAAAAAAGAAAGTCTCTCTTGAGCAATTTACTCAAAATCTTTCTCTCGCAACAAAAAAATAACCAATCACTCTTGGACAACCCCATAACCCACAACCAAAGCCAAAGGCCGATCTCCCAATACCTACAACCAGGTCCAGAAGCCAGCTTCCCATCCAAACCCATAGCCTAAAGGCAAGTCAATGATCGCTTATGATCGTCATTCCGAAAATAACCAAATCCATAGCCCAAAATGCCTTTGAACCGGATGCAAACAAATCCTCAACCCATAAGCCAATCCATCCCAAATACTTAAACACTATACCCTAACCTAATTGCCACCTATAACTTTGTTTCAATCGGTTATAACATGATCTGTATCCAGGACAGAACTCCTTGCTAAAGACATATAAAATTATCAAAATATAAACATTAGATAGGGTCCATGAAACTTGTGATACTCGGCGATAAACTCTGGATCATGACTCTCTTTTTGTCCATTAGAGTCATCCATTTTTTCTTTGAGCATACTCATTTCTGTCTCCCTCAAAAGTCCTTCCAAATCGAGTCTGTCTGGAGCTATCCCTAGTTAATCTCTTCAGAAACTTGCCCGTCCCATTTTACAAAATATGGTTTATCGGGTCATCCTGGGGCTTCTCCTGGAAAACTCACTGGATACATGAAAGCTCATCATCTACAGAAAAAGTTGTCCTTTCCATCTCCACCTAAAGAAACGGAGAAGCTACAAAGTGTGATCCCTCAAGAAGAGGCAGCTCATCTTCGCATGCATTAAAAGACCAGTTCCATATGAGGTAAAGGCTTGTTAGGTTGAAAACCCGAAAGGGCGGCCTAGGCAAAAGTTAGAGCACAAAAAAAAGTGGTTCCTCCGAGGCATCAATTAGTTGAACTCACTAATCCTGATTGAATTCCTTTCTTGAATGATGCACTAGTCAAAAGACTGAAAAATAACCCTAAACTTCACCCACCCTCATCTCAAATATCACCATCAACTCCTATACTCATTACCTTCCAAAGCCAAAAGCCGCCTCTTAATCTCTCTTATAACATCTGCAACCCCTGACCCGCCTTGTCTTAGCATGTTTAAGAAAACAATGGGCACACATCCATGTCATAGATTCAATATTTTTTTTTTAAAAAGAAGAATTTTTTCCATATGCATGTTATCTTAGCTTACATCTTGTCATTACAACATCTTATCTTGCCAAGTATTTGCCACATCGTCCTCCCATGCAAAAATGCATATCTTCTACCCGCACCTTCCAAGGACCGTGGACACCAGTCTCTGTCAAAGTTTGCTGAAGTTAGAACAAAAGCCTCGCCAGCACCCTGCAGTTCAATCATACTAGTTCTCGCCTAAGGCAATTCAAAGCACTGCTAGCAACTCCATCATCCCACATGGGTCTTACATCCATCCAGCATCTCGCCAAGGACCTCTTCCTAAAGATCCTCAGTAGCATCATCAAACTCACCGAAGAGGGCGCATCATCAAATCTTGCCGACGATGGCGCATAAATCAAAAATGCTGAAGAGGACTGTTGTTTCTCATTATATCTTGATTTGCCTCTGTACATTCATTACATTAGGTTCTATGCTTAGTGGCTAATTGGGATGCGTACCAGTTAGCGTGGAAACGGTGTATAGAACTTTGCCTTAGAGTAGATTTCTAGAATTCACAGGTTCAACGGAAGACTTCGGCTAAAGGCTTCCCTAGAAGACTTCAAGCGACCTCAGTAGACCTTGTCTCGCACTCTCGGACAAACATGACATATTCAAGACTTCCGGACTTCAAAGCTTAAGTGGATTATTTAATTCAAGCCCAAATCAGTTTGAATTTGAATTAAATCATCTCCAGATCAACGCTGACTTCTCAGACACGTTCCTCCAGCTTTTCTGAAAAAGCATGAAGACTTTCGCCTCCTGAAAAGTGATAGAGCAGGTGAACAGATTGATACATACAGACTGTACCAACTATTGTAGGTCTGCAACTCTGATTTCTCATCTACCCATTGCTGCAATCAACTCTTTACCATTCCCTGCTCAGGTTCAGTTGAACACAAAATCATCAACAAACAGCTCCAGGCATTTAATGCATTCAACCTAATAGAGCTGTTACTCACTTCATCTTCTCCAACGATCTCAAGAATGCCCAAGCTATAAATACTGTCATTAAAGAATGAAGAAAACAATGCTCTGAATCTTCACAAAAACATCAAGCTTTATATACTCAGTGCATTCAAGAGATCATCAATTGATCAAGGAAGTCCTCAACAACAACAACAACAAGACCTGCATCAACCATTAATCATTTGCTTCTTATTGTTGTTCATTCTACTATTATTTTGCACGTTGAATATTTTGTTTTGTCCAGATATTCAATACCCCCACCCCCAAACACAAGTCAAATATTTTATACACGATCCATTGGACATTTCTGTAATAGAACTAGTGGAAAATAGAGTGCACATTTAAATCCAAGGTTGACTGCCTTGGTGTTGGACGTAGCACTCTTTATAGTGCGAACCATCTCAAAATAAATGTGTTCTTTACTTACTACATTACTATGTTTTCATATCTGTTAACTTATTCATTTAGCTGCAAACTTGAGTAACCAGCTAAATCTACCGGTAGTGCTTCACCAGCAAACTTAGTCTGTCTTCATTGCAAGACTTCCGCTACTTCAATCTTTTCAATAGATTACAAGTGCTTGTTTTAGGAATCAATGCGATAAGTTTTAAGTGTTTAATAAGATATTCAACCCCCCCCCCCTTCTAGCTTATTATTATGCCCTTTGGGACTAACAATTGGTATCAGAGCTTGACTCTTCGAAAACTAGTTTTTCCAAGATTAAACTATTGAGAGACACGATCCAATGGCACAAACACACTACATGCTACCTACGTCAAATGCGAACCATGTCCCAATATTGGACGAAGGCCATTTCGATGTATGGAAGGATAAGATAATGCGTTTTATGAACTCTATTGACAACAGGTTATGGAAGTGCGTATTCGCAGGACGTCATGTACCAATGAAGGCAAATCTTCGGCAAGCATTGCGGAATAATCTGTGAAGTACCTAAAGAAGAATCAAAATGGATGAGAGGATGAAAGAAAGCTAGTGGAGTTAGGCGGTAAAGCCATCAACATCATAACAAGCTCACTAGACACCGGCACTTACCAACTAGTGATCGGTTACTCTTGCCAAAAGAAATGTGGGAAGCTCTTATTGAATACTTGGAAGGAGACCAAGATACAAGAGACAACAGGAAGTACACATTCATCCAACAATTCGATTCATTCAAAAAGGATCCCAAGGAAACCTTGAGACAAGTTTATGATCGCTTAAGTGAGGTAATAAATAGCAGTTTTTCTCTTGGTAAAACTTATGACAAGAAAGAAATGAACATGAGATTTCTAGGCTCTCTAGGTAGTCTATGGCATGTTAAGACTACCACCATGAAAGAATCTAAGAACTTGAATGAAATGACTCTTCGTAGTCTCTATGCAAGTTTAAAGGTTTATGAGCTTGAAGTTAATCAAGCTCTAGAGCGGCAAGCGGTTCAAACCTTGTCCTTGCGGCCATGGTACAAGAAGAAACCCCGAGTTGAAAACAAACCTTCTTCCTCCGGTGAAAATGATTTTCTTTTAGATGAACAATTTGCAATGTTAAACGTTTTAAAATTTGCAAAATATGGAAGGAGGGACACACAGTCTGAAGCCCATCTAACAATGAGCTAGTGTGTTATAACTAGAAAACACGAGTCATTTTGCATCTAAATGTCTAAAGCCAAAATTTGAAGCATACCGAAATCCTCCTTATAAGAAATTTCAAAAACAAAAGGTATGCTTTTTGAAGACATTGAAGAGAAAGCAGGCTACATGGTTTGAGACAGTTCGAAAGAGGATGAGGGCGATTGTGAGCAAGCCAACATATGCTTAATAGCTCATGAATCAAGTCCTACCTATGACTCCGAACATGAAGTCAAAATCTCACCTAGTCCCTTCGTAAAATGTGAGATCAAGCTGTGAAAACTTGAGGAAGGCGCTTAAGGATAATCAAGAAATGCTTGAGGAGTTCAACTCTTTGAGTAGCCTATGTAAACTTCATAAAGAACATTGAAAAGCTTCTTTATTGAAAATCTGTCTTGACAATGAGAGATTCAAACTCTAAATAGGCGTCAACAAGAGAGTATCAAACTTAAAGGAAAACAAATTTCTTTGTGATAAAGTTGATTGACTAAGCGAGCACATCAAAGTGGACCTTGAGAAAATTGCCTTGCAAGACAATTGACTTTGGAACACTCAAAGTAACTCGAGGAATCCTCTCTAGTCAAAAGCCAAGTGGAGATAAATCGGGCTTAGGCTATAATGATGAGCCCATTGCATACTCTTCTATCACGGAGAAAGGTGAATCCTCCAGGCTGGCGACAATACTTCCTTCTCCAAAGCAGGACCCGGGAACAAAGTAAACATGGGCTTGGCTATAAAGTGTACCATATGTTTACCCCAAGGCTCACAAAGGGAAGCCAAGAGGCGTCTCTAATGAGAATCTTGAGAAAGATGCTTGTAGAAATCAAAGTCTAAGACAACGACTACGCTAAAAGCAATATCTCTGGCGGTAGACCTCAAATCTCTGGTATTTTGTCGGTTTGTCTATGAAATGGATAAGGCACCCAAGATAATTGACGATAAATTTAAGGAATTCTGCTTTGAATCCTCCTAACAAA